>OU342745.1:58482824-58828904 GCA_910589775.1 Avena eriantha | reverse complement strand
TTAATAAAGAGATAATCAATTAAAAGGTCAAAAGGCTTAATGGGCCAATTTCCGGAGGGAGAAGGCCCATTAGGGAAAGGAGAGAGGGAGAAGGGGCAAGGGGGCTCCCCGGCTAGGCCTAGCCCCCCGCGTGGGGCCCACTAAGAGCTGGCCGATGGCCTCCCCTCCCCCTCCTCTCCTTTAGTCCCACCCCGGGACTTGAGGGGAGGTAGTACCTTCCCTCCCCATATATAGAGTGGGGTATTTGACCAGATAAATACACCCAATAATCAATAAAGGTCTCCCCACTTTTGGGAGGACCTCCAATTGATATTTTCTCTCCCCCTCTCTCTCTCGTGACCGTGGTCCCAAGTCTGGACTGCGCGAGCGAGAGACATCTTCACTGCGGAGCGCCGTCGCGCTGCGGGATTCAGATCCGGGAGCTCTACTTCCGCAACTGCTGCTGGATCGGGGAAGCGGGAGTCATCGTCAGGCACCAGACGTGTGTAACTCCCCGCGTGGTATCGCACTTGAGGCACTCAAGTCGTTGGAGCCAGAAGGAGCGCAAGGACTTCATCACGACCTTGAGGTCGCCTTCGGCTCGTCTACATCAACCACGCTCTCCTGAGCATTGCCAACACTTTTCGGTCTTCAAGGGTAAGTTCGCGAAAAGCCCCTTCCGTTACTGTATTACTAATAGATAGGTCCTGGCAGCTTCAGGGGTTTAGGGGCGTAGAGTAAAATTTATTGTTTTATGCGCGGAACCCCTACAGTGGTATCAGAGCTAGATCTATGCGTAGTAATGCTAGTACGGGTAGAACACACGAGATGTAGCGTGTGGGCGTTGATCTCATAGTTGTTACCCTCCCACGTGTACTTGTGTATACCGCAGTAATGCTTGATGAAGCGGCCCCCAACCGACTTTACGCGTTCATTCGCGAGACTGGTCCACGCTTGACACCGGTGGATCCTTACGTGGTTTGTGAGAATAACACACATGCAATGACACTGGTAGATCCATATGTGGTCTGTGAAAAGAACACACATGCAATGACACTAGTGGATCCATGTGTGGTTCATGAGAAGAACACACATGCAATGACTAGCTGTGGTTTGTGAGAAGAACACACATGCAATGACTCTAACTGTGGTTCATGAAAAGAGCAGACATGCAATGACACTGGTGGATCCATGTGTGGTTAATGAGAAGAACACACATGCAATGACACTGGGTGTGGTTCATGATATGGTTTGTGAGAAGAACACACATGCAATGACTCTAGCTGTGGTTCATGAGAAAACAGACATGCGATGACTCTAATTGTGGTTCATGAAAAGAGCAAACATGCAATGACACCGGTGGATCCATGTGTGGTTTGTGAGAAGAACACACATGCAATGACTCTAGATGTGGTTCATGAGAAGAACAGACATGCAATGACTCTAACTGTGGTTCATGAAAAGAGCAGACATGCGATGATACCGGTGGATCCATGTGTGGTCTATGAGAGGAACACACATGCAATGACTCTAGTTGTGGTTCATGAGAGGAACACACATGCAATGACTCTAACTGTGGTTCATGAAAGGAGCAGACATGCGATGACACCGGTGGATCTATATGTGGTCTATGAGAGGAACACACATGCAATGACACCGGTGGATCCTTACGTGGTCTGTGAAAAGAACACACATGCAATGACACTGGTGGATCCATGTGTGGTATGTGGGAAGAACACACATGCAATGACACTGGTGGATCCATATGTGGTTTGTGAGAAGGACATACATGCAATGACACTGGTGGATCCATGTGTAGTGTGTGGGAAGACCACACATGCAATGACACTAGTGATATGTAGTTTGTGAAAAGAACACACATGCAATGACTCTAACTGTGGTTCATGAAAAAAGCATACATGCAATGACACCGGTGGATCCATGTGTGGTTAATGAGAAGAACACACATGCAATGACACTGGGTGTGGTTCATGATATGGTTTGTGAGAACAACACACATGCAATGACTCTAGCTGTCTTTCATGAAAAGAGCAGACATGCAATGACACCGGTGGATCCATGTGTGGTCTATGAGAGGAACACACATGCAATGACACCGGTGGATCCTTACGTGGTTTGTGAAAAGAACACACATGCAATGACACTGGTCGATCCATATGTGGTTTGTGAGAAGGACACACATGCAATGACACTGGTGGATCCATGTGTGGTTCATGGGAAGAACAGACATGCAATGACACTGGTGGATCCATGTGTGGTCTGTGGGAAGAATATGTTGGAAATATGCCCTAGAGACAAATAGTAGTAAGGACTATTATCATATTTCATATAGTTTATGATTAAGTTTTATATCATGCTATAACTGTATTGAGTGGAAACATCAATACACGTGTGATATACAAACATACCAGGGGTTCCCAGTGAAACTCTAGTCACTGGTTCATTGGTCAACAGATGATCATGTTTCTTGATCATGTGGCATTTATGCCAGTTGGAAATGAGGTCATCTCATTCTGAGAATGAGATGATGAACCAATACCCAACCTAAACATTGTGATTCGATCATGTCACGAAGTTCAAGTTACGATGATTAGAAATGGATCCTCGTAGACTATTCCTTAGACCGTGAGGCTATATCAATCACTGTCTCCCGAGAGTGCTTAGATAGCATCAAACGCCATCTGGTAAAACGGTGGTTATAAAGGTGTGTTCAAGTACTTGGAGGAAACCGTAGAGGCAATATATGTCAAGAGTGGGATTTGTCTGTCCATGTGACGGGAATATACTCAAGGGCCCACTCGGAGAAGTTATATCCAATAGCTGCGCAGCGTGTGATTAGATCACGGGGATATCACTTGTCAGAACGAGTCAAATAGCATTGTTCAGTAACGAGATTGAACATGACATGACGATGTCATTGATCAGATCTCGGGCAATGCAAGTATCGAGAGACAAAGGGAATAAGACACGACTTTCCCGGTTCAAACGACGAAAGATCTTCGTGGAACGCACAGGGGTCACATGGCCATCCAGGTCCCTCTGTTGATCATTGGTGCGGGAGTGTCCCGACCATGTCTGGAATGTTCCCGAACCGTGGGGTATCACGCTTAAGGGCTTGTTGATGCTTAGAGAGCATTTATAGGATTGGTAGAATCGCCGAAGAAAAGAAGGGAGAAAACCGGAAGGGTTTCGGTAAGTCCGGAGGATGTTCGGAGTGGAGGTGGAAGGTGTTCCATGACCACAGAGTTTAGATAATGTGTGAATGAATGTTAAATATTTATTTAATCATTTAATCATAATTATTTAATAAGATAAAATCAATTAAAAGGTCAAAAGGCTTAATGGGCCAATTTCCGGAGGGAGAAGGCCCATTAGGGAAAGGAGAGAGGGAGAAGGGGCAAGGGGGCTGGCCGGCTGGGCCTAGCCCCCCGCGTGGGGCCCACTAGGGGCTGGCCGGCGGCCTCCCCTCCCCCTCCTCTCCTTTAGTGCCACCCTGGGACTTGAGGGGAGGTAGTACCTCCCCTCCCCCTATATAAAGTGGGGTATTTGACCAGATAAATACACCCAATAATCAATAAAGGTCTCCCCACTTTTGGGAGGACCTCCAATTGATATTTTCTCTCTCCCCCTCTCTCTCTCGTGATCGTGGTCCCAAGTCTGGACTGCGCGAGTGAGAGATATCTTCACCGCGGAGCGCCGTCGCGCTGCAGGATTCGGATCCGAGAGCTCTACTTCCACAACTGCTGCTGGATCGGGGAAGCGGGAGTCATCGTCAGGCACTGGACGTGTGTAACTCCCCGCGAGGTGTCGCACTTGAGGCACTCAAGTCGTTCGAGCCAGAAGGAGCGCAAGGACTTCATCACGACCTTAAGGTCGGCTTCGGCTCGTCTACATCAACCACGCTCTCCTGGGCATTGCCAACGCTTTTCGGTCTTCAAGGGTAAGTTCGCGAAAAGCCCCTCCCGTTACTGTATTACTAATAGATAGGTCCTGGCAGCTTCAGGGGTTAAGGGGCATAGAGTAAAATTTATTGTTTTTATGCGCGGAACCCCTACAGAATACACATGCAATGACACTGGTGATATGTGGTTTGTGAAAAGAACAGACATGCAATGACTCTAACTATGGTTCATGAAAAGAGCAGACATGCAATGACACTGGTGGATCCATGTGTGGTTAATGAGAAGAACACACATGCAATGACACTGGGTGTGGTTCATGTTATGGTTTTTGAGAAGAACACACATGCAATGACTCTAGCTGTGGTTCATGAGAAGAACATACATGCAATGACTCTAACTATGGTTCATGAATAGAGCATACATGCGATGACACCCGTGGATCCATGTGTGATCTATGAGTGGAACACACATGCAATGACACTGGTGTATCCTTATGTGGTTTGTGAGAATAACACACATGCAATGACACTGGTGGATCCATATGTGGTCTGTGAAAAGAACACGCATGCAATGACACTTGTGGATCCATGTGTGGTTCATGAGAAGAACACACATGCAATGACTCTAGCTGTGGTTCATGAGAAGAACACACATGCAATGACTCTAACTGTGGTTAATGTAATAAGCAGACATCCAATGACAGTGGTGGATCCATGTGTGGTTAATGAGAAGAACACACATGCAATGACACTAGGTGTGGTTCATGATATGGTTTGTGAGAAGAACACACATGCAATGACCCTAACTGTGGTTCATGAGAAGAACACACATGCAATGACTCTAACTATGGTTCATGAAAAGAGCAGACATGCGATGACACCGGTGGATCCATGTGTGGTTAATGAGAAGAACACACATGCAATGAACTCTAGTGGGTCCATGTGGTTTATGAGAAGAACACACATCCAATGAACTCTAGTGGATCTATCTTGGCATAATTTGATGTATGCCACGATGTATTTCATTGTACAAGACAGTCACTTTCCATTTTTATACTTCTCAGTATCGCCCTTGGTTTTATGTGGTACTACTCAGTTTTGCCCCCTCTATCTTTCATAGAAGCACAAAAATGTGATCACCCTGTCTGCTACTCCCTGATTGGTTATCATAGTTGTCACGCGGATCGTGCGCACCAACCGTTGATTCTGTGTGATCCAACGATGATCGTTGCACACGTCGTGCCCTTCACAGTACAGCGTGAGACACCACAGACGTCTCCCTCAGCGAGACTTCTACAAGAAGGAACACGATGCCGTCCATGGAAAAAGTCGTCGAGCGGTCATGTCATGTTTAATCAAGTCTGAAAAGCCTACTACTGCTACTACTACGCCACAACGCATGCGTCATCGAGTGCACGGTCATCGATGGACAACTGCAATTTATTGCCACTTGATTTTAATAAGACATATCCCATTTTTTACGCAGCGGCTCTCAATCGCCAATTTTAGGTCCATGTCAAACTTCGTACATAGAAATTGTGTGTGTGCCCTTTGCATGCAGCTCAATACAGAACTGCCATGCATGGCCCGGGAAAAAAACGTGACGTATCGTGCGCGTGTCGTGGTGCACGGTGCAGTAGACTACGCGGCATGTTGCACGGTGGTGCAACGAAACATGCCTTGCTTCTATCCACCTTAACTATAGGGCCCCTCTCCGCACACCCACTCCCACTCTCGCTCACTGACCCCACACAACCCTCTCAACTGTCCCACCTGCATCCGCAAACTCCCGAGGTTACCCCGTCCATGCCGGCGATGGCCGAGGAGGATAAGGTGGCCATCGTCGCCTCCGTGGCAGCAGGCGAGGAGGCCCCCGTCTCCTTGCCGACCCCCCTCGACGCGTTGAAAGCAGCCATTGTCCCTGTCCAGGCCCCAGTCGAGGCATCGATGGCAGCCGCCGTTCCCATCCAGACCCCTGTCCCCGCTACTGACGGCGTAGAGGAGCCCCCTGCCGGCGAGGAGGTGATGGCTCTGTAATGGCGCCAAGAAAATGCTGGAGCGATGATGATGTAGAGCTCGTTGGGAACCCCAAGAGGAAGGTATGATGAGCAGAGCATGAAGTTTCCCTCAGTTATGAAACCAAGGTTTAATCGAACCAGTAGGAGCAAAGAAACATCCCAAAGGTGTTACTAGCTGAGCCTTGGCAGGGCGCGCTACTGGTGCTAGTAGCAACATGGAGACCTACACAACACAACCACAGAACTTTGTCCTCAACTTGCGATGAGGTTGTCAATCTCACCGTGTTTTGCGGAAAACAAAGGATTAAACGTATCGAATGGAAAAAAGTAAAAGTTTGCAAAAAGTAAACACAAAGCAGTAACAGTTTGTAGATTGTATGTAAAAGAAAAGGACCGGGATCCATAGTTCACTAGAGGTGGCTCTCCTTAAGATAGATAACATGCTGGGTGAACAAATTACAGCGGGGCTGTTGACAAACATCGAGAAAGCAATACATGCATATACTAATCATCTTGACTCCTTTGAGATTCGATTGGGCATTACAACATTATACATAGACCGCCATCCAACTGCATCTCTGACTAATAATCCACCTTCGGGTTATCATCCGAACCCCCTCCAGTATTAAGTTGCAAGCAACAGATTATTGCTTTACAAACTACGTGTAAAGTAAACAATACGATTGTTCTATGAACAAAGGATTGTTGTTTTCTCCCTAGTAGCAACAACACATCTAGTACCTTAGAGATTTCTGTCACTTCCCTAGATTACCAGAGGCATGAACCCACTATCGAGCATAAATACTAACTCTTGGAGTTGCTAGCATCTACTTGGCCAAGATAGCTACTAACAATAGAAAGCATGCAAGATCACAAATAACAAAGACATGATAGAATCAATAATCAATCTAAAATAGCATCTCAATATCCATCGGATCCCCGCAAACACAACATGCAGAATTACAAATAGATGATCTTGATCATGAACGGAGCTCACAAGATCTAAACATGAAAGCACAAAGGAGGAGAACTAGCCATCTAGCTACTACATGGATCCGTAGTCCAAGGATGAACTACTCACGCATCACACCGGAGGCTTGCATGGTGATGAACAAGGCCTCCAGGGTGAATTCCCCTCTCCGGCAGGGTGCCGGGGAGAGCTTCAGATCCCTCCCGATCTAGGGATGGAGATGACGATGGCTACCGACTCTTTCGTGGATTTTTGATCGGGTGCTTAGGGTTTTCGTCCTGAGGGCATCTTATAGGCGGAAGGGGAGGCCGAGGGGGTGCCGGGAGCGGCCACACTACCCCCTGGCACGGGCCAGGCTGGGCCGCGCGGCCAGGTGGTGTGGTGCCCCCCTGGCCCCTCATCGTCTCGTACCCTGGCATCTGATGACTTCCGGAAAAATAGGCACTTTGGCTTCTGTCTCGTCCAATTCCAAGAATATTCATTTTCTGACTTTCCTGGAACCAAAAACAGCAAAAAACTGGCAGCTGGCACTGTGGCTCTTGTTAATAGGTTAGTCCAAGAAATCATATGAAAAGTACTCCAAAGTTGGAACAAAACACAAGAAAGTGGATAAAACCAAGCATGGAACATCAAAAATTATAGATACATTTGCAATGTATCAACATCCCCAAGCTTAACTCCTGCTCGTCCTCGAGTAGGTAAGTGATAAAAAGAAAGAATAATTTTTGAGGTGACATGCAGCATCAAAGACTTGTTCAAAGTATTTGTAAAGCATTCAAAGCTGGGATCATAGTACTTCAATCATAACATGAAAGACAAAGTTCTAGCAATAAGCAAAGAAACTATGATGCAACATGAAAAGGCACAAACAAAAGATTCATGAATAACAATGCTTTGCAAGACGTTTGTTTGTTTCACATAAACAAAACATATCATAATAGTATTCAGCTTGTCCCTCAATAGAGTAGCAAATATATTTGCATAGGACACCTTCAAAGTTCATAAGAGTGACTAGATACAGTAGTTTCAAACAAGCAACAACAAGTTATGAATCAATCAACTAGTCTTGGGACAATGCACATAGAACTAAGAATGGCCACTATGCTCTCAAAGTAGGTGCATAAATATAGAAGGTGGAGACACAATATAATGGTGGAAGAAAGGCCTTTTTATAAAAGGAAGTAGGGATTCAAGTCTCATAAAGAGCTTCCAAAAATTATGGTACTTATAACTTTCAGCTCTCATTGCCCCTATCATAAGCATCTTTAAGGTGATTAAGGTTAAAGTGACACAACTAAGAGGATATGCTTGACAAGTTATAAACTTAAATCTCATGCCCCTTACTTACGAAGACCGATCCTCATGATACTCAACTTCAGTCATGAGTAAGGTCTTGTCATTGTAAGTACATGTGTATCATTAAGAACCGCCAACGGGGTACCCCTTGCACATGATACGGGAGCTTTCCCATAATCAAAATGACAAGGCAGGCAAACAATGAGCATCTCAGTGATCTTTTTATTTGCTATTTGCATAGGTTTTTATTGAGGATGCTTCATAGAGTGCTCATTATGGTGATGCTGCAAGTTTCCACCATGATTAGGCATGGCTTAGGCTAGCGGCCCAGGCGTTTCTCTAACACACATACAAACTCCATGATCTTACAAGTTCCACTTTTATTTCACACCGCCGGGATCCGTAAGCAAAAGAACATGATATCAACGGGGTACAAAGTACAAGTGCAATGTTGAAAGCGTTCCCCGTGAAACATGGTTCTGCTAATTTTAGCTTATAAAGCGCAAGCATATACGCAACAAAGAATGACCCAATGGTTCAAGTTTATTAGATTCAAAAAGTAAAGTGTGCCATCAAGTTCGTAAGAGCTTTAATCACTAGTTTTCTCATAACAAGTTTAATTTGGAAGGTAAACAAAAGCATGAATATACTTGGAATAGCATAAGCTAGTAGGTAGGTATGGTGGAATCTTTGGAATAACTTGGTTTAGGGAGTTAGATGCATGAGTGGAACTCATACTTGGTTGCGGAGGCTAGCAATACACTGGGAGCGACAAACTAAGAGAGCAATAATGGCCATAATCATGCAGAGCGACAAAACATCATTGATCAAAGCATAAAGTGATACTACAAGTTGAAAACTAAAGGATCATAAAGGCTATGGTGACTTGAGATAGTCATAACATGGTGTGAGCATGCGCCAAGTCAACCCAAATAAAGCATCAAAGGAGAAACCACAATATTGTGCTTTAATATGCTAAAACAACGCATGATCCTTCCAAGGCACATTAAGCAATCTCAATTGTTTATAACAAGTCATGCTACAGAAAAGAATACTAAGCATAAAGCCAAAACAATATCAAGCATGGCATGACAAAGCATAGGCCACAGTCAAAAACAAGCTCTCTTTACCACTTAAGCATGAACTTTCCTACTCTTTTCCAATCCAAACCAAACTATTTGAAAACCAATTTATGAAAGAGGGGGTCCAACCAATTTATTCAGCGAACTAAGAAAACCAAGCAAACGAAAAAACAAAACAAAAACGAAAAAGAAGACGGTCCAAGAACAACACAACTGTGCATGAAACAATAAAAATGAAGTGATTGCAAGAAACCTGGGATTTTTATCGATGAAGAAGGGGATGCCCATACCCAAGCTTTGATGCTTGTACTTCTTGGATATTTCTTGGGGTGACACGTGTGGAATCCCCAAGCTTGAGCTTTAGTCTATTCTTCATCTCATTACTCATTCCTTCCATACACCTGAAATTTTTCCTTCATACAAAACTTCACACAATCTTTATTAGCAACATTAGTGCACTCAAGATAACATGTCTTTTAGGTTCAGTTACAACACCAATAAAACTTCCATTAAATCACAAGCTACTGTAGAACTTCCCTCAAAAATGTCAATTCTCCAAAAGAACTCAAAAAGGAACCAACAAGAAGCAAATGCAGAGGATGGCAGAAATCTGTCAAAACAGACCAGCAGGTAAAGACGAATTTTTTAGAAGACCTTATGTTGCTCAAATCAAAAAGTGTTGAACTAACAAAAGTTAGATAACAACCTGGGCCAGAAGCACAAAACTTCACGCCTCAAAAGGACGTACAGAGATTTTATACGATTTTTTATGGTGAAGCACAGAAATCTGTTTCGGGACAGCAACTTTGCCAATCATTACTACTCTCTCATTAGAGGTTACCCTTGGAACAAAAAGCAAATAAAAAGTATAAGGAGCGGTTCTTACAAAGGTAATAACTTCCAAGACTCATATAAAACTTTTGGGTTATCTCCCAATAAGTACTTCTCTTTAGCGCCTTTAAGTTAGGCATGATAGTTTGAGAAGATGCTCACATAAGAAATATGAATTGAAGTAAAAGAGAGCATCAAGAAGCAAATTCAAAGCACATTTAAGTCTAACCCACTTCCTATGCAGAGGAATCTTGTAAATAAACAAGTCAATAAATTACAAAGCAACAAGCATAGGAAAGCAAAACAAGTGCAACTTCAAGACTTTCAACATAAAGAGGGGAAACTTAATATTATTGAGATGCATAAAACCATGTTTCCCTCTCTCATAATAACTTTCAGTAGCATCATGAATAAAATTAACAATATAACTATCAAACAAAACATTCTTATCATGAGCCACATGCATATAATAATTATTACTCTCCACATAAGCATAGTCATTCTTATTAGTTGTAGTGGGAGCAAATTCAACAACATAGCTATCATTATTATTCTCATCACCATAATCATCAAATATAGGAGGCATATTATAGTCATAATTAATTTTCTCCTCAATAGTAGGTGGACTGAAAATATCATACTCATCATTGTAATCATCATATATTGGAGGATTTGTATCATCATAAGCAATAGAATAGCTATCTTCCAAAGCTGGGGAACTAAAAAGATCATTTTCATAAAAACTAACTTCCCCAAGCTTAGTCTTTTCCATAGCATTAGAAATAATGGTGTCCAAAGAATTCATACTAACAACATTGCTATTAGCATGCAAATAAAGTTCCATAGGTTTTTTAATTTTCTCTTCAAACACTTCATGTCCTAACTCAAGATAAATACTATGAAGCTCTCTAATTTTGTTGTTGTTTTCCATTAAGCCTAACTAGTGAAAACAAGAAACAAAAACACAAAATTGCAGAATCTAAAGGAAATAACTTCGAGCACTCACACTGGAGGATGTGAGTACCTTTTACCTTACCTCCCAGGCAACGGCGCCAGAAAATAGGCGTTTGCCGTGGGAGGTTCTTCTTCTTTAATCCTCCAGTGTGAATACCTTTTACCTTACCTCCCCGGCAACGGCGCCAGAAAATAGCTTAATGTCTACGCACTTCTATTCTTGTAGACAGTTGTTGGGCCTCCAAGTGCAGAGGTTTGTAGAACAGCAGCAAGTTTTCCCTTAAGTGGATCACCCAAGGTTTATCGAACTCAGGGAGGAAGTGGTCAAAGGTATCCCCTCTCAAGCAACCCTGCAATCAAGATACAACAAGTCTCTTGTGTCCCCAACACACCCAATGCACTTGTCAGGTGTATAGGTGCACTAGTTCGGCGAAGAGATAGTGAAATACAAGTGGTATGGATAATTATAAGTGGTAACGGTGCCAGAAAATAGCTTGCTGGCGTGTGGTTGATGTGGGAAAAGACTAAAGGAAAACTGAAATAAAGATGGAAGCAAGCAAAAATGTAACAAATCTAGTTACAAACGGTGTTTCAATGCTTAGAAACAAGGCCTTGGGATCATACTTTCACTAGTGAACACTCTCATATAAATATATTCTTCTTTATGATACTACGCTGAACTACTCTCTGGTTGGACACTCTAATTGATGGTAGGGCTATAACAGCACACCTCTTCCCATCTAGATAACCCCACACTGTCACCTTGAGTACTAGATGAGTCCAACAAACACCACAATTTCATAAAGACATCCAATTCCAAATATAACTCATAACAAGTATTTGTAATCTCTAGCCTAAGTGCCACCATGGTGTGCACACTGTCAACTTCACACACATGGGGAGAGCAGAGATCTATTAAAGCACTTGAGTAGCAAGGTAGATCTATAGATTACAAGCTCATGATCTCAATAAGATCATGCATAGAGAGAGATGAACACATAGATACCGATAGAACCCTTAGCCTCGAGAGAGAACTACTCCCTCCTCATCATGGGAATCAGCAATGGTGATGGAGATGGTGGTGGAGATCGATGGAGATGGCTCTGGGGGCACTTCCCTATCCTGGTAGGGTGCTGGAACAGAGACTTTCTGTCCCCTGAATCTCCCCTTTGGTGGTGGCAGCGCTACGGAACTTTTCGTGGCTGGAGGCTTGACGATTTAGGGTTTATGCATCGGGAGGCTCTTATAGGCGAGAGGGGAGACCGAGGGGGTGCCGGAGGGGCCAACACCACCCCATGGCGCGGCCTGGCCTGGCCCGCGCCACCAGGTGGTGTGGCCAGCCCCTGGCCCCTCTCTGTCTCGTCTTCTGGCTCCGTGAGTCTTTTGGTAAAATATCGACTTTGGCTTTTGTCAGGTTCAATTCCGAGAATATTGATTTTCTGACTTTCCTGGAACCAAAAACAGCAGAAAACAGGCAATTGGCACTGTGGCTCTTATTAATAGGTTAGTCCAAGATATCATATGAAAAGTACTTCAAAGTGTGGACAAAACATAAGAAAGTAGATAAAACCAAGCATGGAACATCAAAAATTGTATATACATTTGCAATGTATCAATATGCATACAGCGGAAGACCCTGTGGTTCCGGTAAGCTTCGATAATAAATCCTTGTATGTGTTTTACCTTTTATGTTACAACACTGAGATATTTTCTTCTGTTCAGCTCGATGACCTCACCGAGTCGGAGCTAGCTCCTATCGAGGGATATCCTCCGGAATTTTCTCAGGAGGTGGAACTGGTCCCACTGCCGGACATTGTGCCACAGAAGCGCAAGGCTCCAACAATGGCCGTCGGCACAAAGGAGGTGCCAGTCGTGAAGAGGTAACTTTCAACACAACTTCCGACTTTGTTCCTTATTTGAATTTTGTTTCCGAGATGCAATGCTTTCCATTCTTATTACATTCTCAGAGCTAAGCAGCTCATCAAGGGTAAGGGGAAGGGAACTTCTTCGAAGCCCTTGTGGTAGACAAAGCTGAATATAACTTCTCCTGCCATGGATCCTCCGAATCCAGCTCCACAACCCTCTACAACGCCGGTGATCACACCAATGCCGGTTGTCGCAGAAGATCTGGCTCCTTCAACGGAGCCAGCGACCCTTGAGTCACAGACTGACGCCACCACGGGTGGCTCAGGTTTAGATAAGGGTGAACCCTTTTCGGGTAATGATCCCTCGGCAGAGACCTTTGCTGAAAACCTCCTGAACAATCCAGGACTTGCCAAATTTGGCTTGTCTCGGAAATCTATAGAAGAAATCTAGCGTCTGGCCCGGTAATGCCTAGAGAAGAGAAATCTCTTTGGCGAAGAAGAAGCACAAGAGGCGGAAGACATCAAGTATTCCGATCTTCTTGAACAAGTTCGCCTTCGTGACGAGGGACTTAGAGCTGGTGTACTTCCACCACCTCCGGTTATTCCACTCACCCTCGCCGAGAAGGTTACCACCGAGGTGAACATGTGTTTGAGCAAGCTCACACATGAACATCATGTAAGTCGGAATTCCAACTCACGATTTTCTTTATTGCATTTTCATATCATATCCTCTAGCCCCCAAGCATGAAGTAGGATATACAATCCGGGTTTATGCTTCGTTAGGATGCCAAAGAATGAACTAGTGTAGCCCCCAAGGGTCGTGCTGATATTAGTAACAGTATTAGCCCGAGTCTTTAGTAGACTTTTGACTCTGGGTATTTTGACTTACAGAAAGTTAATTCATATAACCAGGAATTGTTGAAGAACATCTGCAACAAGCGGAGAGAGATCAAAACTCCCCGAATTGAAAATGCTGAGCTAAAGCTCTCCAAGGATGAGGCCGAATGTAAGCTTTCCGAGACTCAAACCTTGTCTTTTGTGTTTTCATAGTCGAATATTTTGTCGTTGAACTGTTATTCTTATTTGACTTTTAGCACAGGTAAAACAGTCTTGCGCTATGATTGAAGAGGCCGAGAACGTCAAAACCTTGGTGGTGGCGAACAAAGAACTTCGCCAAGAGCTGGAAAAGCTCAAGGCAGAACATGAGAAGAGCATCTCTCAAGTTCTCGAATCCTCCTCCATGGCTACTGATGAGCGTGATCGTATGATTGCAGCTCAAGATCAAAGAATCTCGGATCTCAACAATGAGATTTGCAGAGAGAAGGACCTTTCCGAGGCGCTCTGGGCTGAACTCCGGAGTCTTCGAGAAGAGAAGACCAAAGTTGACAATGTCTTCTTTGGTAAGTTTCCATCTTTCTGACTTATCTGCATCTTCCGACTCTTTGGAGTCCGGATTTATTTGATTAACCCCTTTGCATTATATGCGCATGTCCTCTGAACTTACTAGACTCAACCTCTGCCGAATCTCGCACCAGCCGGCTTACCCAAGTCGGTGATTTGCTGCATGACTTCCGCCAATCCATCGAAGATATTGGCGAAGTTCTCAAGGTTCCGGATATGCATAGCATGTTCGGCTTTGAATTGCGAGATAAGGCCAAGGAGATGTGATACATTGCAAATTTATCTATAATTTTTGATGCTCCATGCTTGGTTTTATCTACTTTCTTGTGTTTTGTCCACACTTTGGAGTACTTTTCATATGATTTCTTGGACTAACCTATTAACAAGAGCCACAGTGCCAGCTGCCTGTATTCTACTGTTTTTGGTTCCAGGAAGTCAGAAAATGAATATTCTCGGAATTGGACGGGAGAAAAGCCAAAGTTACTATTTTACCGGGAGACATCTAGAGCCAGAATACGAGACGGAGAGGGGCTGGGACCTGGCCACACCACCTGGCCGCGTGGACAGGCCTAGCCCGCGCCAGGGGGTGGTATGGCCGCCCTAGGCACCCCCTCGGCCTCTCCTTCCGCATATATATTGCCTCTGATACAGAAACGCTAAATACTTGGAATAGCATAAGTTAGTAGGTAGGTATGGTGGACTCTTTGGAATAACTTGGTTTAGGGAGTTGGATGCATGAGTGGAACTGATACTTGGTTGTGGAGGCTAGCAAAATACTGGGAGCGACAAACTAAGAGAGCAATAATGGCCATAATCATGCAGAGCGACAAAACATCATTGATCAAAGCATAAAGTGATACTACAAGTTGAAAACTAAAGGATCATAAAGGCTATGGTGACTTGAGATAGTCATAACATGGTCTGAGCATGTGCCAAGTCAACCCAAATAAAGCATCAAAGGAGAATACCACTATACTATGCTTTAATATGATAAAACAACACATGATTCATCCAAGGCACATTAAGCAATCTCAATTGTTTATAAAAAGTCCTGCTACAGCAAAGAATACTAAGCATAAAGCCAAAACAATATCAAGCATGGCATGACAAAGCATATGCCACAATCAAAAACAAGCTCTTTTTACCACATAAGCATGGACTTTCCTACACTTTTCCAAACCAAACCAAACTATTTGCAAACCAAAGTATGAAAGAGGGGGTCCAACCAATTTATTCAGAAAACTAAGCAAACCAAGCAAACTAAAAACCAAAACTAAAATGAAAAAGAAGACGCTCCAAGAACAACACAACTGTGCATGAAACAATAAAAATGAAGCGTTTGGAAGAAACCTGGGATTTTTATTGATGAAGGAGGGGATGCCTTGGGCATCCCCAAGCTTTGACGCTTGTACTTCTTGGATATTTCTTCGGGTGACATGCGTGGCATCCCCAAGCTTGAGCTTTAGTCCATCCTTCATCTCATTACTCATTCCTTCCATACACCTGAAAACTTTCCTTCATACAAAACTTCACACAATCTTTATTAGCAACATTAGTGCACTCAAGATAAAAGGTCTTAAGGTTCAGTTCTAACACCAAATAAACTTCCATTAAAATACAAGCTACTGTAGAACTTCCCTCAAAAAGCTCAATTCCCCAAAAGAACTCAAAAAGGAACCAACAAGAAGCAAATGCAGAAAATAGCAGAAATCTGTCAAAACAGACCAGCAGGTAAAGACGAATTTTTTCGAAGACCTTCTGTTGCTCAAATAAAAAAGTGTTGAACTAACGAAAGTTAGATAACAACCTGAGGCAGAAGCACAAAAATTCACGCCTCAAAATGACGTACAGAGATTTTACACGAATGTTTATGGTGAAGCACAAAAATCTGTTTCGGGACAGCAACTTTCCCAAGCATTACTTCTCTCTCATTAGAGGTTACTCTTGGCACAAAAAGCAAATAAAAAGGATAATGAGCGGTTATTACAGAGATAATAACTTCCAAGACTCATCTAAAACTTTTGGGTTATCTCCCAATAAGTACTTTTCTTTAATGCCTTTAAGTTAGGCTTGATAGTTTGGGAAGATGATCACATAAGAAATATGAATTGAGGTAAAAGAGAGCATCAAGAAGAAAATTCAAAACACACTTAAGTCTAACCCACTTCCTATGCATAGGAATCTTGTAAATAAACAAGTCATGAAAGCACAAAGCAATAAGCATAGTAAAGCAAAACAAGTGCAACATTAAGACTTTCAACATAAAGAGGGGAAACTTAATATTGTTGAGATACATAAAACCATGTTTCCCTCTCTCATAATAACTTTCAGTAGCATCATGAATAAAATTAACAATATAACTATCACATAAAACATTCTTATCATGAGCCACATGCATATAATAATTATTACTCTCCACATAAGCATAGTCATTCTTATTAATTGTAGTGGGAGCAAATTCAACAAAATAGCTATCAGTATTATTCTCATCACCATAATCATCAAATATAGGAGGCATGTTGTAGTCATAATTAATTTTCATAAAAACTAGCTTCCCCAAGCTTAGACTTTTATATAGCATTAGCAATAATGGTGTCCAAAGAATTCATACTAACAACATTGCTATTAGCATGCAAATAAAGTTCCATAGGTTTTTTAATTTTCTCTTCAAACACTTCATGTCCTAAATCAAGATAAATGCTATAAAGCTCTCTAATTTTTTTGTTGTTTTCCATTAAGCCTAACTAGTGAAAACAAGAAACAAAAAGACAAAATTGCAGAATCTAAAGGAAATAACTTCGAGCACTCACACCGGAGGATGTGAGTATCTTTTACCTTACCTCCCCGGCAACGGCACCAGAAAATAGCTTGATGTCTACGCACTTCTATTCTTGTAGACAGTTGTTGGGCCTCCAAGTGCAGAGGTTTGTAGAACAGCAGCAAGTTTTCCCTTAAGTGGATCACCCAAGGTTTATCGAACTCAGGGAGGAAGTGGTCAAAGGTATTCCCTCTCAAGCAACCCTGCAATCAAGATACAAGAAGTCTCTTGTGTCACCAACACACCCAATACACTTGTCAGGTGTATAGGTGCACTAGTTCGGCGAAGAGATAGTGAAAGACAAGTGGTATGGATAATTATAAGTGGTAACGGTGATAGAAAATAGCTTGATGGCGTGGAAAAGACTAAAGTAAAACTGAAATAAAGATGGAAGCAAGCAAACATGTAACAGATCTAATTGCAAACAGTGTATCAATGCTTAGAAACAAGGCCTAGGGATCATACTTTCACTAGTGAACACTCTCATATAAATATCTTCTCTTATGATACTACTCTTAATTACTCTCCGGTTGAACACTCTAATCCATGGTAGGGCTATAACAACACACCTCAAAGTAAGCCTTTCCCATCTAGAAAACCCCACACTGTCAGCTTGAGCACTAGACGGTTCCAACAAACACCACAATTTCATAGAAACATCCAACTCAAAATATAACTCATAACAAGTATTTGTAATCTTTAGCCTAAGTGCCACCATGGTGAGCACGCTGTCACTTTCACACACATGGGGAGAGCAGATATCTATTAAAGCACTTGAGTAGCAAGGTAGATCTATAGATTACAAAGCTCATGATCTCAATAAGATCATGCATAGAGAGAGAGAGATGAACACATAGCTACTGGTAGAACCTTAGCCTCGAGATATAACTACTCCCTCCACATCATGGGAATCAGCAATGGTGATGGAGATGGTGGTGGAGATCAATGGAGATAGTTCCGGGGGCACTTCCCCGTCCTGGCAGGGTGCCGGAACAGAGACTTTCTGTCCCCCGAATCTCCCCTTCGGTGGCGGCGGCGCTGCAGAACTTTTCCTGGCTGGAGGTTTGATTATTTATGGTTTTGGTATCGGGAGGCTCTTATAGGCGAAGGAGGCAAGGTCGGTGGCCAGCCAGGGGGCCCACACCATGCTCTAGCGCGGCCTAGGCTGACCCGCGCCAAGGGGGGGTGTGGCCACCCTGTGGCCCCTCTCCAACTCTCCTTTTGGCTCTATGAGTCTTCCGGGAAAATAGTAACTTTGGCTTTTGTCCCGTCCAATTCCGAGAATATTCATTTTCTGACTTCCTGGAACCAAAAACAACAGAAAACAGGCAACTGGCACTGTGGCATCTTGTTAATACGTTAGTCCAAGAAATCATATGAAAAGTACTCCAAAGTGTGGACAAAACACAATAAAGTAGATAAAACTAAGCACGGAACATCAAAAAATATAGATACATTTGCAATGTATCAGGAATGAAACATCGTATTGGTACAGGAAAGGTACCTAGATTCACCAAAGATGTAGAAGGAGTTCTGTGGTCCAAAGGCCATATCAGTGTGCCAGCAGATTCGGAGCTGAAGCAAGTTATCATGGAAGAAGCTCATGATACTCTTTATTCTATCCACCCCGAAGGAATGAAGATGTATCAAGATTTGAAAGAGGAATTTTGGTGGCACAAGATGAAGGAGAGATTGGAAGCTACATCGCCAAGTATGATATTTGTCAGGGAGTCAAAGCGGAACATCAAAGACCCGTAGGACTGTTGCAACTGTTGCAGATTCCGGAATGGAAATGGGATTCCGTCGGAGTGGACTTTATCACCGGTTTACCTACTTCTAGTAGGGGAAATGACTCAATCTGGGTCATCGTTGATAGACTGTCTAAAGTAGCTCATTTTATACTAGCCAAGACAACCTACTAGAGTTCGAAGCTAGCAGAGTTATACATGGCTAGAATTGTTAGTCTGCATAGAACCCCCAAGACCATAGTATCAGATCGAGGAACCCAATTTACCTCAAGATTTTGGCAGAAAGTCTAAGAAGAATTAGGAACCAAGTTGAATTTCAGCACCGCCTATCACCCGCAAACCGATGGACAGACTGAGAGAGTCAACCAAATCTTAGAAGATACGTTGAGAGCTTGTGTGTTAGAGTATGGATCAAAATGGGAAGATTGTCTGACTTTTGCATAATTCTCATACAACAATAGCTATCAAGCCAGTTTGCAAATGGCACCATTTGAGTTCCTATATGGAAGAAAGTGCCGTACCCCTTTGAATTGGTCGCAAGTAGGAGAGAGTCAGATCTTCGGACCCGACATTCTCCGAGAAGCCGAAGAGAAGGTTCACAAAGTCCGTGAGCACCTCAAGACCGCCCAATCCAGACAGAAGAGTTATGCTGATAAGAGAAGGAGAGACCTGACTTTCAATGTTAGAGATTTTGTATATGTCAAGGTTTCACCATTGAAGGGAACCCAACGTTTTAGTCTGGAAGGAAAGTTAGCCCCTAGATATATCGGGCCTTTCAAGATTCTGAATCGCCGAGGAGAAGTATCGTATCAACTGGAACTTCTAGAAGAGATGTCAGCCATCCACAATGTGTTCCATATCTCGTTACTTTGCAAATGCTTAGAAGTGCCAGAGAAGACCGAAGTTTTCAAGAACATCGATCACCGAGCTGTTGATATCAACAAGGATCTGACGTACCGTGAAGTCCTATCCGTATCTTGGAGGAAGCTTACAGAACCACCAGGACCAGGAGTATCAAATTTCTCGAGATTCAATGGAGCAACCATACTGAAGAAGAAGCCACTTGGGAGCGAGAAGATTACACTAGGATTGAGTTCCCAGATCTCTTTAGTTCCTAGTTTTCTTTCTTAAATCTCGAGACGAGATTTTGTTTAAGGGGGGAAGGTTTGTAACATCCCAAAACTTTAATCCAAGTGATCAAGATCAAATCTACCCAATTTGGGGTTAACAAAACCTTTTTCTATTTAAACATCTCTAAGCATTCATATGGGTGTGCATTTAAAAAAGGAGTTGTTTGAAATGCCATGATTGAGTGATCTATTGATTGTAAAATGACTCTAAGGTGAATTACACATCATCTAGATCATCCCCAAGCAAATCCCAAAGAAAAAGAAATCAAAAAGAATAAATAAAGGAAATGGTCACTTTTGCCATTTTAATCACCTAGCCTACTTTGGGCATTCCTAGCACTCAAATCCTAACAGAGACAATTGTGGATCTTTGCACCCCTTGCTAGTACAAGTATTGATGTGCCAAGGCCCACTTTGTGATCTCCCAAAAACATTCAAACTCTAAATGTAAATGACATTTGAAAATTGAATCTAGTTCATATGTCTAGATACCACTTCTTCAAAAACCACTCAAATGAACTCCATTTCAAAATCCCAAGCAAACCTAGATGCTTAATCATGAGATGAATCACTCCACCAAAAATATTTCAAAAAATTCAAAAGTTTCTCTCATGCGGTCATTTGATCGAACAGTTGGCAGGCAGACAAAAAGCGGCCTAACTAATACTGTTTAGGAGCAAATCTTGTCGAGCCAATTGATGCACATTGATAACCTTGGTCTCCCCCAGGCCCAACCAGACCAAACCACCCCTATCCCTAGCCCCTGGCACCAGTGCAACGCCACCTCGACCCCATGCTTGCCGGCCAAACATGCACAAGCCACAGGTGACCACCAGCCCCTCTCCGCCGCTCCAGGGAGTGAGGCGTGACCTCATCGCTGCCCACGGTCCACCCCACAGCCCCTGCTAGCCACTGGACCACCCCAGAGCCGCGCCGCCCTTTCTCTCTGCGTGCAGCCAGAGCGCGCCAGAGCGCGATCGCCGCCGGCACGCTATAGACCACGCCTTGACACCAAATCGCCCACGCCGCTCCGCCTTGAACCCAGCAACCCACCAGACACGGCCGTGCACCGCCGTGCGACCCACAGTCGCCATGATCACCGTCGAGCACCGCCTCTGTCTCTCAGAGCGCGGGAAGCTCCCGACCGACTACCACCGCCCCTAGCGTTGCCATTACGCCGTAGAGGACCGCTAGCAGTCCGCCCACCGTCCACCTATCTCGCCCACGCTGGTAGCCCTCTGTATCACCGTCACCGATGAGCCGCGCCCATACCTCACTGCCTTACCGTCGAGCCTATATAAGGAGGCCACCCCAGCACCATTTCTTCACACCATCTCACTCCCCTCTCTCCACTAACCATTTCCCCTCTCTCGCTGGAGCTGCTCGAGCAGCACATCTCTGGAATTCCACCGGAGGTAGCCGCTGCAGAGGAGGAGAAGTCCCCGTCGATTTCGTCCACCTTAGCCCCTGCCGCGACCTTGCTTGAGCCCGCCGTCGTCCACCAGTTCCTTTGCCTGCCTCGCCGCACTAGCTGGAGCCCTGGTACGTTCCCAGTAGACCCCCACTGACCGTGTTAGGGTCCAGTCTCGCCGGCGACGAGTCCGTCATCGGCGACGACCCTGAGCCGTCGATCTGTGTTCTAATCGTGTGGCCCAGATCGCCCCGTACCGCTTTGCGTTTTAAGTGCCACTGACATGCGGGACCAGGCTGTCAGTCACCCTTTGTGCCGCTGAGCGTCACTGGGCCGGCCCAATTACTTTCCCGCGCTGACCTAGTAATTCAAATTAGGATTTTTCTATTTAGACTTAAAATCAATTTTGTCCCTTAGTTCAAAAATAAATTCAGAGAGTTTTATAAATCCAAATTGATTGATTCTAGTTTTGTTGGAAAGATACTGAAAATCCCTATCCAAGACCGTTGGATTTAAATCATTTAGAGTTAGAGATATCTCCTAGTTAAAATAAAAAGACAGAAGCGTTTGCATAATCAAACATTTTTATAAAATCAACCATAATAGCTTTTGAGTTGATTCCAACTCTCAAAAATCACATTTAACCATACCTATCTTAATATGTAATAATATTAAGGTTTACATGCAGTGAATTTGGACTAGTGCCAAAATAATGCTATATAGGCATTTGTAGTCACTTTAAATCATTAATTATTAAACTTAAACTTATTAAAATGTGATCCAACCCTTAAATCACATTCCCATATGTTAGAATATGTGGTGATGACATGTGTCCACATGATCCCATATTTTAATTGGAGAATACTAAATCTTAGTTAATTTCAATGAGTAGAAATTACTTTTCTCAAATAAAATAAATGAAGCTAGTTCATTAAACCTTGTGATGCTTGTGATGATAATAGATCATCAAATGTGTGCCTTAGTGTGCTAAGTAGACTAGTTAAGCATTGTTTAGTGATTGCTTATCCCGTATGTAATTATAGACGATGGTACCGACCAAGCTTTTGAGGAGGAGGAGTTCTACCAAGTGGAGGAGGAAGAAAACTTCAACCACTGCACTAACCAAGGAAATCTAACACTTGCAAGTGTCTTAACTATGCAAGCTAGCACTTGCAAGTATTATACCTAGCAAGCTAGCACTATACCAGTTAACCCTTGCAAGCTTTCCTTGCAAGCCATCATTAACAATGCAAGCTAACCCTTGCAAGCTAGATGACCTAAGCAAGATGCATTAGGCATGCTTTGGTTATACCATGTTGACTTATACCTACTCCAAGTTTTATTTACAAGCTTTACTTTCTTTACTTTACTAAAGTCCTTTACTTGTTTAAAGGTAGCATAAAGAGTATAAAACTTGACCTATCTAGTTAGACTTAGATGTCATTCTATGGCATGAGATTGAGATTAGCATCCCACCTTAGTGAACACTTGATGACCCACAAGTATAGGGGTGTATCGCAGTATTTTCGATAAGTAAGAGTGTCAAACCCAACGAGGAGCAGAAGGTGCTGGCTAGTGGTATGGATCAGGAATTCTCTGCAAATACTTAGCAAACGGATTTTTAGGGGTTTTCGATAAAGCAAGTAAACAAAGTACGAGTAAATAAAAGACAGTAGGAATAAATCCAGCAAGTGGCCCAATCCTTTATGCAGCAAAGGACAAGCCGGCTGTATTACTTAAGATGACCAAACGTTCTCGAGGACACATGGGAAGACTGTCAAGTGCTTTCGCTTCATATAGTTGATTAATCTTCTCTAGCTTGCTAAGTGTTGTGTGGGTGAACCTGTGCTAATGTACCGCCCCATCCAAGACTAATACATACTTGTGATTATACCCCTTGCAAACATCCGTAAGTACAAGAAAGCAATTAAGGTAGAAACCTAACCACAACTTTAAACTCTAAGACCCTTACGTCCCTTGTGCAATGGTTTCCTAACGGGGGTTCAGGTTTCTGTCACTCCGGCAACCCCTACGATTATTAGCCAAATACACAATGCATTCCCCTAGGCCCATATAGGTGAAGTGTCATGTAGTCGACTTTCACATGACACCACTAGAAGAAGTACACCACAACTTAAATAACAATCTATTGAATCTTTCTCAACACAACTCCACTACTAACAACAAGACTTCTCCCATGTCCTCAAGAACAAAACAAACTACTCACAAGACATCATATGGATCATGATCAGAGATGGAATAATGATGTATAACAATCTGAACATAAACAATAATTCAACGGTTCACTCAATAGCATCAACTACAAAGAGTAATCAACACCGGGAAAGTTTCCCCTATGAACTATGTAAGATTTAACACAATTATTACAGCAATATGGAGATGGTGATGAGGGTGCTAATGGTGATGATGGTGGTGATGATGATGATCCCGATGAAGTCCAGCTTGATGATGGTGTTGATGGCGACGATCTCCCCTCTCTGGGAAGGAATTCCCCTGGCAGAAATCTGTCTGCCGGAGAGATCTTTCTCTCTCGGTGTTTTTCGCCCCACAGAGGCGGCGGAATCTTTCTGTGGTTGCTCCCCGAGTCTTAGGGTTTCGGGAGGATGATATACGCACGAGGGGAGAGGCTGGAGTGGGCCAGGGTGGCCACACCACCTCCTGGCGCGGCCTAGGGCTGCCCGCGCCGGGGGGTGGTGTGGACCCCCCTGTGGCCCATCTCCACTCCGTCTTCTGGCATCCTTAGTCTTCTGGAAAAATAGGATTTTCCGTATATTTTCCTGGATTTTTTGATCTTCGCGAATTTTGCCTCCAAACATCACCTTTTCCATCAGAATCCTGGAATTTTCTGATCTTTGCGAATTTCTCCTCCAAATAGTGCATTTTCCATAAGAATCCTGACTGCAGCGGTCCATGCTCCAAAAGTCATCAACCATGCAAAAACAGATGAAATAACATAAGTATCACCTCTCAATACAAAATGGTGATGCAAAATGGACGTATCAACTCCCCCCAAGCTTAGACTTCGCTTGTCCCCAAGCGAAACTGAGCTCAATAAACATGACCTCAGGTTTATGGTGTGAAGAGTCGATAAAAGAATACAGACAAGAAGCATCACATTCATCAAATACATAGATCATAATAGAAGACAACTCACTATTATATAACTCAACTTGTAATAAGTAAAGGAAACACAATACAGATACATAAAGTGAATCATAATTGGTAATGGCAAACTTAGCTCTTGGTCGAAGAATAGTTGATAATTTGTTGGGGTTCACAACTAGCTGGTTTTCAATGATAGCTTTCAAAGTAGTAAACATCAAGATAAGAGCAATGTGCAAAACAAGGATCATAAGACATGATTGCATAAATCATCATATGAATGAATGAAACACATCAACTCAAAATACTTGCTGAGGTAGAAGGGAGTAGGTTTACTGACTCAACTACAAAGTAAAAGAAAGGGCCCTTCGCAGAGGGAAGCAGGGATTGCAGGTCTCATCAAGAGCTCCCAAAAATTATGATACTTACTAGCTTTCAGCTCTCATTGCCCCTATCATAGGCATCTTTTGGTGATTAAGGTTAAAGTTACACTACTAAGAGGATATGCTTGACAAGTTATGAATTGGAGTCCCATGCCCCTTACTTATGAGTACCGAACCTCATGCTACTCAACTTCAGTCACGAGCAAGCTCTTGTCATTGTAAATACGTGTGTATCATTAAGAACCGCCAACGGGTACCCCTTGCACATGACACAGGAGCTATCCCATAATCAAAATGACAAGGCAAGCAGATAGTGAGCATCTCAGCGATCTTTTTATTTGCTATTTGCATAGGTTTTTGTTGAGGATGCTTAATAGAATGCTCACTATAGTTATGATGCAAGTTTCCACCATGATTAGGCATGGCTTAGGCTAGCGGCCCAGGCGTTTCTCTAACACACATATAAACTCCATGATCTTACAAGTTCCACTTTTATTTCACACCGCCGGGATCCATAAGCAAAAGAACATGATATCAACTAGGTACAAGTACCAATGAAGTGTTGAAAGCGGTCCCCATGATACATGGTTCTGCTAACTTCAACTCATAAAGCGCAAGCATATACGCAACAAAGAAGGACCCAATGGTTCAAGTTTATTAAATGCAAGAAAGTAACGTGTGCCATCAAGTTCATGAGAGCTTTAATCTAATTTTTGCATAACAAGTTTAATTTGGGAGGTAGATAAAACAAGAATTTACTTGGAATAGAAATAATGCTAATAGGTAGGTATGGTGGACATAAATGGCAAAGATTTTGGTTTTGGAGAGTGGATGCACGAGAAGAACTCCCTCTCAGTACATGTTTTTGGCTAGCAAAGCTGGGTAGCAAGTATAAAGGTTGAAGGAAACAAACAAACATACAAGTGATAAAGACAAACATGCAATCTTCCTTGGAAGCACAAAAGATCTTAACTAGAGAATACTAGACTTATGAGCAAATCAAGGAAGAAAGATGATGAAATTATTTTTCTCTAGAGTACTTCTATCTTTTCTTTCAACTCTCAAAAATAGTGTTGCTACTGACCGAGCCAGGTTTGCCAAAACCAACTAGATTAACTCAATGATCCCAAAGTGATACCAATACTAACAACAAGATCAATCATACAAACACGAATTTAAAAATAATATAAGCTATGCAAAAGAGTGAATGATAGAACTTCTCATTAATATTCCATAACAACAACTCACACCAAGGGATACATATCTAACGAGAGAGGGGACACTTCCACAATGCAAACCATACTACATAATAAATCCACTATTCATGATATGACTCTACTAAAAAGGTAAAAAGATAGAAGATAGTGATGTGATACCGTGGCACTCCCCCAAGCTTGGAACAAACCAAGGGGATGCCAAACCTAATGACAAATTACTCCTTTGGTGGTGGTGGTATCCTCTCATCTTCGTCCGTCTTCCAGGGTAAGGGCTTCCCATCAACAAAGGACATCGTGGTTTCCAACATCCTGAAACTTGCAACAGCACTTATGCGTTTAAATCTAGCCTCATACTCACAGTTTTGATTTTGAACATCATAGAACTATGCTTCCAGTTCGTTTGTTGTTTGGCGGAGTGAGAAGATTTCGTCTTTGAGTTCAGTGGTATCCTTTTGGTGCTTGGTGATGATTTTGGAACAAATCTTATGGATGATATCCACTTCGCGCTCTGCCATCTTCTTGTACCTAAAGACTTCTTGCTCCAGTGCTTCCATCCTGTCCTCCAGACTTCCTTCACCTTTAGGGCCTTGAACCTCTTTAATCCGGACCTCCCCACCTTCGAGCAACAACTCCTTGGGATGAATCTTCAACTCTCTCATGTATGGGTTGATGATATCTTCTAAGAATCTCCCTCGGCTGATCCAGTGGAAGACATTGTCGCTACAAATCTGGGATTCTACCTGGCAGAAACAGATCGAAACAAAAACACGACGAAAACACAATATACGAACCTCAGGAGATCCGGGGGGTTATATATTACGAAGTTTCATATCAAAAGGAAGGTACTGGGTGAAAACAGGTCGGAGGCGGAGTCTGGGTGGCCTCACCACCTGGTGGCACGGCCAGGGGTGGGCCCGTGCCACAGGGTGGTGTGGGCCACCCTGGCTCCGTTTCCGTCCCTTTTTCGCTTCGTAACTTCCCTTATTGACTGAAAACTGCAAAAATATAGTTGGATTGTATTTTCGTGGAACTTTTCTTACCAGAACTATTACCTATTTGAAAACAGACTCTGCAGGTCTCCGAATTTGGTCCTTTATGAATTTCTCCGGAGTTATAACTTGAAAGGCATCAACATCTTCATTGTAAGAATCTCCAGCAATATAGTGCTTGAGTCGCTGCCCATTCACTACTTGTGTAGTATTATCTTTTAGAGAAGAAATTTTTATTGCTCCTGAATGGTATACTTCTTCAATAATGAAAGGTCCTTCCCATTTTGACAGTAGCTTTCCTGCAAAAAATCTGAGACGAGACCTATACAATAGAACTTTCTCACCAACATGAAATTCTCTCTTAAGTATTCGCTTGTCATGCCATCTTTTAACTTTTCCTTAAAGAGCCTAGCATTTTCATAGGCTTCACTCCTCCATTCATCTAAAGAACTTAAGTCAAATAACCTTTTCTCACCAGCGAGCTTGCAATCTCTATTTAGTTCTTTAACTGCCCAGTAAGCTTTGTGTTCTAATTCTAAGGGTAGGTGACAAGCTTTCCCATAAACCATTTTGTAAGGAGACATCCCCATAGGATTTTTGTAAGCAGTTTTATAAGCCCATAAAGCATCATTCAACTTTTTAGCCCAGTTTTTTCTAGATCTATTAACAGTCTTTTGCAAGATGGATTTAATTTCTCTATTTGACAACTCTACTTGCCCGCTAGTTTGGGGGTGATAGGCTGAAGCAATCCTATGATTAACATCATATTTAGCAAGGGTCTTTCTAAAACCACAATGAATGAAATGCGAACCCCCATCAGTCATGAGATACCTAGGCACTCCAAACCTAGGAAAGATAACATCCCTAAGCATTTTTAGAGAGGTCTCCCCGTCAGCACTCTTTGTAGGAATGGCTTCTACCCACTTAGTAACATAATCAATGGCAACAAGAATATGAGTGTAACCTTTCAAAGGAGGGAAATGACCCATAGAGTCGAATCCCCAGCAATCAAAAGGTTCAATAACTAGAGAGTAGTTCATAGGCATTTCATTGCGTCTAGAAATATTACCAACACGCTGACATTCATCACAAGATATAACAAATTTTCTTGCATCTTTAAAAAGGGTAGGCCAGTAGAAACCTGATTGTAGTACCTTCTGTGCAGTTCTATCTCTTGCATGATGTCCTCCATAAGCACGACCATGACATTTAGGCAATATCTCCTTTTGTTCATATTCTGGAACACATCTTCGCATAATACCATCCACTCCTTCTTTGTATAAGTGTGGGTCATCCCAAAAATAATGCGTTAAATCATAGAAGAACTTCCTTCATTGCTGAGCTGTAAAAGTTGGAGGCAAATACTTGGAGACAATAAAGTTAGCGTAATCAGTGTACCAAGGGCTCCCTCACGAGCTCACCCCTACTGCAGCTAACTGTTCATTTGGGAAACTATCATTAACAGGCATTGGGTCAAAAGAGATGTTTTCCAAACGAGATAAATTATCAGCTATGGGGTTTTCAGCACCCTCCCTATCTAATATATGTAGATCAAACTCTTGTAAAAGCAGCACCCATCTAATAAGCCTAGGCTTAGCGTCCTTCTTCGTCATAAGATATTTAATAGCAGCATGATCAGTATGAATGGTGACTTTTGAGTCTACAATATAGGGCCTAAACTTATCACAAGCAAAAACAACAGCTAGAAATTCCTTTTCAGTAGTAGCATAATTCCTTTGAGCAGCGTCTAGAGTCTTACTAGCATAATGGATAACGTTTAACTTTTTATCAATACGTTGCCCAAGGACAGCCCCTACAGCAAAATCACTAGCATCACACATTATTTCAAAGGGTAAACTCCAATCAGGTGGTTGAACAATAGGGGCTGTAGTTAAAGCCTTCTTAAGAGTTTCAAAAGCTTCCTTACAATCATCATCAAAAATGAAGGGTACATCTTTTTGAAGAAGATTAGTGAGGGGTTTTGATATCCTAGAAAAGTCTTTAATAAACTTCCTATAGAAACCAGCATGACCAAGGATACTACGAATACCTTTGATGTCTCTTGGACATGGCATCTTCTCAATTGCCTCAACCTTAGCTCTATCAACTTCTATGTCTCTTTCAAAAACTTTATGCCCAAGAACAATCCCTTCATTAACCATGAAGTGGCATTTCTCCCAATTAAGAACAAGATTAGTTTCTTCACATCTCTACAAAACTTTATCAAGGTTGTGCAGACAATTATCAAAAGAAGTTCCATAGACAGAAAAGTCATCCATGAACACTTCTACAATTTCCTCACAAAAACCATGAAAGATAGCAGACATGCACCTCTGAAAAGTAGCAGGAGCATTACATAAACCAAAAGGCATACGTCTATAAGCATAAGTTCCGTAAGGGCAAGTAAAAGTAGTTTTTTCTTGATCTTGTTGTTTTACAGCAATTTGAGAGAAACCAGAGTAACCATCAAGAAAACAAAAATGGGTCTTTTTAGACAACCTTTCCAACATTTGATCAATAAAAGGAAGCGGGTAGTGATCTTTCTTAGTAACTTTATTAACCTTCCAAAAATCGATGCACATCCTATAGCCTACTACTATTCTTTGAGGAATAAGCTCATCATTATCATTAGGGACAACGGTAATACTTCCCTTTTTAGGAACACAATGAACAGGACTAACCCATTCACTATCAACAATAGGGTAAATAATACCAACATCAAGGAGTTTCAATACCTCATTCCTTACCACTTCCTTCATCCTAGGATTTAAACATCGTTGGTGCTCCACTACTAGCTTTGCATCTGGTTCTACGTTGATAGAATGCTGACATATAGTAGGTGAAATCCCTTTTAAATCATCCAGAGTATAGCCTATAGCTCCTCGGTGTTTCCTCAAAACCTCCAATAACCTTTCTTCTTCCTTCCCTGAAACTTTAGCGCTAATAATAACAGGTTATATCTTTTTATCATCAATATAAGCATATTTAAGATCATCGGGGAGAGGTTTTAGATTGAAAACCGGATCCTTTTTAGGTGGCATGGTGGTACCCAAGTCTTCTACAGGCAAGCATGCTTAAGCATCTTAGGTTGATCACGGAGAATCCTGTCAATCTCATTCCTTTCTTCCATGAAGATTTCACTTTCATGATCTTCCATAAATTGCTGCACATCATTGTAGGAGCAAGAGAAATAGGAGCAAGTTGTTCAACTCTAAAATCCTCATTATGGGTTTCCTCTTCACAAGGTTCTTTAGCAAATTTAGAGAAATTAAACTCATAAGACTCCCCATCAAACTTAGTCAAGATTTTCTCCCTCTTTCAATCAATATTAGCTCCACAAGTTCTCAAGAAGGGTCTACCAAAAATGATAGGATAAGTTTTACTAGCAGCTGAACCAAGTACTAGAAAATCAGCAGGATACTTAATCTTACCACAAAGAACTTCCACGTCTCGTACAATACCAATTGGAGAGATGGTCTCTCTATTAGCAAGGTGAATAACCACATCAATCTCTTCCAATTCATAGGGACTGATTTCATGCATAATTTCTCTGTAAAGCTCATAAGGAATAGAACTAGAACTTGCACCAATATCACATAAACCATAATAGCAATGATCACCAATTCTAACAAAAAGCACAGGAACACTAGCCTTTTTAGTTCTATTAGGATGTGAAACAATATTAGAAGCATCCTCACAAAAGACTATGTGCCCATCTTCTACGCTTTTAGTGACAAGGTCTTTCACAATTGCTACCGCAGGTTCAATGTTTATTTGTTCATCAGGTTTTACAGTTCTCTTTTCACTTTTGGTGATTACATTAGTTATCATAGGATGGTCCTTTACCTTTTTGGGGAAGGGAATCTTCTCGATATAAGGTTCGGGTAAGATGGGATCAATAATGCAATACTCGGCACTTCCAATAGGAACATAGTCAACAATAACTTTGTAAGGTGCATGGTATTTATTCCATCCCCTTTTTGGAATTTCGATATAGGAAGCAAAAGCTCTAAAGCAATTCGTAATAACTTGCAAATCAAAACCATAAACATTACTAATATTTTGAAAGTCATCAATTCTCATAAAAGATTCAATGCATTCATAATCATAATCTATACCTGACTTTCTACCTTTGTCATTCTCCCAAGCTTCAGCATTATCTTGAATACGGTCCAAAAGATCCCATTTAGCTTCTTCTTCCATACGAGTGAATGATCCAACACAAGAAGCATCCAATAAATCCTTGTCATGTAGAGGGAGCCTTGCATAAAATTTATTGATAATAATATTGTTGGGGAGCTCATGAATGGGACATTTGAGCATTAGTAACTTCAATCTCCCCCGAGCTTGAGTTGTACTCTCTCCATCAAGAGGCCAAAAGTTGTATATTTGATTCCGATCTTTATGAATCTCACTAGGAGGATAAAACTTTGAATAGAAGAGAGGCACTATTTCCTCCCATTCCAGAGCTTGACCATTCTTCAGCAGCTTATACCATTCCTCAGCTCTTCCTTTCAGTGATAATGATGATAAATTCTTCTTAACTTGATCTGTAGTAATACCTAAACACTTGAACAACCCGCATAATTCGTGTATAAAGAGAAAATGATCACCGGGATGGATAGTTCCATCCCCAACATAGTAGTTATCCATAACATGATCAATAATTCTTGTAGGTATTTTGAAAACATCATTCTCAGCAGGTGGTGGCTTATCTACTACCTTAGCAGTGGTAGTAGCATTACCAAACAAGAAACTCAGCGAATTATCCATAACGGAAATAAAGCAACTAAAAGAAGTAAACAATACTCACAGTAGAAGTTTCCTTTACCAGTTCCACTCTCCAATAGCGCTTCACTCCCCGGCAACGGTGCCAGAAAATAGTCTCGATGACCCACAAGTATAGGGGGTGTATCGCAGTATTTTCGATAAGTAAGAGTGTCGAACCCAATGAGGAGCAGAAGGTGCTCGCTAGTGGTATGGATCAGGAATTCTCTGCAAATACTTAACAAACGGATTTTTAGGGGTTTTTGATAAAGCAAGTAAACAAAGTACGAGTAAATAAAAGACAGTAGGAATAAATGCAGCAAGTGGCCCAATCCTTTATGCAGCAAAGGACAAGCCGGTTGTATTACTTAAGATGACCAAACGTTCTCGAGGACACATGGGAAGACTGTCAAGTGCTTTCGCTTCATATAGTTGATTAATCTTCTCTAGCTTGCTAAGTGTTGTGTGGGTGAACCCGTGCTAATGTACCGCCCCATACAAGACTAATACATACTTGTGATTATACCCCTTGCAAACATCCATAAGTACAAGAAAGTAATTAAGGTAGAAACCTAACCACGGCTTTAAACTCTAAGACCCTTACGTCCCTTGTGCAATGGTTTCCTAACAGGGGTTCAGGTCTCTGTCACTCCGGCAACCCCTAAGATTAGTAGCCAAATACACAATGCATTCCCCTAGGCCCATATAGGTGAAGTGTCATGTAGTCGATGTTCACATGACACCACTAGAAGAAGTACACCACAACTTAAATAACAATCTATTGAATCTTTCTCAACACAACTCCACTACTAACAACAAGACTTCTCCCATGTCCTCAAGAACAAAACAAACTACTCACAAGACATCATATGGATCATGATCAGAGATGGAATAATGATGTATAACAATCTGAACATAAACAATAATTCAACGGTTCACTCAATAGCATCAACTACAAAGAGTAATCAACACCGGGAAAGTTTCCCCTATGAACTATGCAAGATTCAACACAATTGTTACAGCAATATGGAGATGGTGATGAGGGTGCTGATGGTGATGATGGTGGTGGTGATGATGATGATCCCGATGAAGTCCAGCTTGATGATGGTGTTGATGGCGACGATCTCCCCTCCCCGGGAAGGAATTCCCTAGGCAGAAATCTGTCTGCCGGAGAGATCTTTCTCTCTCGGTGTTTTCCGCCCCGTAGAGGTGGCAGAATCTTTCTGTGGTCGCTCCCCGAGTCTTAGGGTTTCGGGAGGATGATATACGCACGAGGGGAGAGGCTGGAGTGGGTCAGGGTGGCCACACCACCTCCTGGCGTGACCTAGGGCTGCCCACGCCAAGGGGTGGTGTGGGCCCCCTGTGGCCCATCTCCACTCCGTCTTTTGGCATCCTTAGTCTTCTAGAAAAATTGGATTTTCCGTATATTTTCCCGGATTTTCTGATCTTCGCGAATTTTGCCTCCAAATAGCACCTTTTCCATCAGAATCCTGACTGCAGCAGTCCATGCTCCAAAAGTCATCAACCATGCAAAAACAAATGAAATAACATAAGTATCACCTCTCAATATGAAATATATCAATGAATAATAGTGAATTAAGACATAGAATAGTGATGCAAAATGGACGTATCAACACTCTAACTTAGTAGTTTAGAGCTAAACCCAAAACTTGATTCACTTTAGATGGGAATACTTGGTGAAAATGATTTGTGAAAACCTTGGAATGATGAGTCATTCTATTGAGATGTTTTGACATGTTTTGAGAAACACAAGTGGTTTATGATGATGAAAATGTTGAGGCATGAGCCTTAGCCCTTTTATAAAAGCTGATGGTTGGGTTCAGATGCGATACCATTCCAATTTTACCGTACAACCACAATACCTGAATTGGGTAAGGCTTAGCCAGAAGTTTATATGCATTAGTATTAGTTCCCTCGCGGGAGAGGTTTGAGCTGAGGCTACCTCTCAATGTTGTCCACCTATGCAGTGCCCAAGATGACAGATGGTCATGGTTGGGGGGCCATACTCATAGGAGAGGTGCTTATACTAGAGTGTGTAAAGGAAAGGTTATGTTTGATTATCTGCATACTAAGTATGATGATTCAGGGTTATCCCTGACAGATGTATCGAATCTTGTGGTGAAAGTGTACCACCTGTGCAGAGTGTCAAACTATTCGAATAGCCGCGTCCGCGGTTATGGACAGTTGGAGTGGCCATACTGTTTCGTTGTCATATGTTTTCAAAATGACTTATGAAACGAATTGTGACATGACTTGACCACAATATAGTTGTGACTATGACAACTAAGTTCCCACTTAGGTGTTTTCAAACTTTATTTTATCTTTCTTTGTTTCTGAACTCATCTTAGGTTTCAAACTTAACTTTATAAATCAACTTAGAGTTAGCATTCCTACTAGAACTACTTTACTTGTTAGTGATAGTTTGCGAGTACTTAAAGAGTACTCATGGCTTTTGTCCCTGGCTATTCCTATGGCCAGACTATGAAGGAGATTACCAAGATGAAGGATAGCAGGACGGATATGATAGCTAGGACTATCTCCCATCGTCAGCATTGCTTGTGACTCTGAAGATGGATCCCACCGCTACACTATTTATTCTGCTACTTGATTGTACTAAGACTGGATCATGAGATCCTTTATTTGTTTAAGACCTTATTATGGTTTGTAATGGATGATATACTGTGATATCCAATCTGTTATGTCTCGCAAAAATGGTAATCCTAGGATTGTGATGTATGGCATAACATGCATCTGGGATTAAAAATCCAGGTGTTGACAGGGTTGGACATGTATGATATCAATGTGACAAAATCATATCTATAGATAGGTATTGGAATAACAAGGCCAACAAAAGTGGTTTCATGATTTTATCAATTACCTATATTTAGTTATGATTTTTCTAGTGAAATAACCTCTAGTTTAGGTGAAAATTTCACCAGAAAAGTTCTGTAGTTCCAAAAATTATTTCCTTGGATGGTTAAGTAGGATTTGATGGACTGGTTCAGTGAGAGTTGGAATCGCTTCAAAACAATTACCAAAGTACCCTTGGGAAAATCCATAATTTAGTTCTACATAGAATTTGTCTTTTTAACTAGAATTATTTTACAGGTCTAAAAAATATGAGGTAAAGGACAAGGGATAGGTATTTCAAATACCTCCTAGTACAAATTGGACTCACTATTTTTTGGAATTGCTAAGCTTCTAAAATGATTTATTTAGTGATAAAACCACATACAGAAGTATTTAATTCATAAAAAAATACTTAGAAGATCATTAATTATTGAACTCCTGGATATAGATAGCCCTGGGTGTACCACAACACTTAGAGTTGTAATTAGGTCATTGCAACTCATGGTCTGGCCTAGAGAATTTTCTAAAGTCAACTTTTATTTGTTTTTGTTATTTTTGTCAAAGATAAAATATAGCTCCAAAATGCATGGGACCAGTGTTCCAGGATAGTTATAGTGAGTACCTACTAGGGAAATCTTGTTTCCTTGCATTTGAACAAATGTAATCTACTGAGGGATTTAATGATTGCAAAAGATACTTTTTGCTAGATTAATTACTAGAAAATAAGGGATATTATTTTGGGTAAGGTACAAGCTCTGCATGTTTAATAAAACATTCATAAAATTTAGAAATTTTAGATCAGGGTATTTGGATTCATTTATTAATTTTGTTTTGATTTAAAGCTGCAGCTATACAAGCAGATCTGGAGAAAAAAAGGCAGGGTAGCCTTGGCCAGATTTGGAAAGGGAATGGGCGAGGTGGCACTGGGCCGGCCCATCCGGCGGACCGGGGTGCACGCGCTAGAGGCATTTGAACGTCAGGCACAAGGCCCGCTAGTCAGCGACCAGTCGCGGTCGAAGGGGTACCGGAGGATACCAACCACACGATTAAAAACTGATCGACGGTTGTCCATCGTCGTCCTCGCGACAGCTATTCATCGGAGAAGAAACCCTAGCTGGTGGTAGGAGTGCGCGGTGAGGCTCACCTGAGGGCTTTCCGGCGGCCGGGGAGGTTGCAGGGTGAGGCGGTGCCGGACGGCAACCACAGAGAGGTGCAACAGCAAGGGGTTTGACGCTAGATATGGCTCGCGCGAACGAGCCTGCGACGGACGTCGCGGGACCTCATCGGAGCCGGCACTAGGGGTCTTCCTGGGGATAAAAGGAGCACGGGATTAGAAAGTTCGGGTCGAGGCGGGAACATGCAGGCAAGGGAGGGTAGTAAGGGAGCTTCAGAGGCTTTGCAAGTTCATCTTTTCGTAGGCAGTACTGAGAGGTAGCTCTTCCTCTCTCGAGTTCCAAAGAACAGTAGATATTTCAGGGGTCTGGTAGGTAGGTGAGGCAGGGAAGAGGAGTAGAAAATATGGGCAAGGTGGCGTGGGGATGGCCTCTGGCCCTTTATAACTAGGATGCTCGGGTTCATGGTAAACTATGTCTAGGAGAGCGAAGAGAGGGGGTGAGCACCAGGGATTGGTAGTTCGGGGCAGTGGAGGTCAGTGGAGGTGGTGTCAAGGAGGTCACAGAGAGAGGAGGGAGTCGTGTGTTGTATGGTTTCTCCCCTTTTTCTTAAAATCCCAAGGGAGTAAAGTGAGAGAGGGAGAGGGCTAGGGGAGAGCTCATTGGTCCTAGGGGTGGTGATGCAGAGGGGTGGGTTAGGTATCTCGACCAAGGAGAGGGTGAGGGCATACAGCAGCTGCTGGTGTGTCAAGAGAGGGACAAGCAAGATTTTAAAAGGAAGGGTTATAAGAGCCCTTCTTTCCTTTCTCCAACACAACAGGACAAGGGAGGTGCTGGGCACTATAGTGCTACAGTAGCACACGTCTAGAGGAGAGTGTGGTTGCTAGAGGGAGGTTATGAGGTTTTGATTTGATTTGGCTCATGGATTTGATTAATATCAAATTTGATTTAATGCCCATGACGGGAGTCTACTAAGTTTACTTATATAAGATGATACAATTGTACTAATAGATAGATGAGGTTAATATACCCTTCTAGGAATTATTTGAGATTTTTCCAAGGATTTATAGTCCACTTAAAATCATTTATTAAAATAGTGCTGAAATGGTTTTCAGAAGTTGTTTTGATATTTCTGAGTTGGGCAAGGTGAGTTTTTGATTGGAAATGGTCCTAGATATGAATTCACACTCTGAGAAAATTTTCCAATATTGAGGCATAAAAGTATTTAAAACAATTATTATTCCATTTCTGCCATTTAAGAAAAAAGGGCAAAAATAAATAATAAGACTCTTCAAAAATATTTATTTTTGAGGTGAGAATATAGGATAGGATAACTAGACTTCAAATAAGCTTGAAGATTGGGATGTGTTTTCCAGAAAGTCAAACTTTCTTTTATAGATTAGGTTTTGGAGTTTTTGTAAATTTAAGAGATTAAATAGGTTTTGGTCCATAATAATTATGGATAATATTTGATAAATTTTTATAATCAAGGTAGATGATGTAAACAAGGTGTATCTATCATTTTAAACCTTGGGTGTTTAGAATCAAAGTTGATTTTGGTGGAAAACATGAGATTAAGGATCTATGGTAATGTTATTTTATGGTCTTCAAAATCTTGTTGGATCTTGGAGCTTAGATCTCCCCTTGGGGCATGAAATGTATGGATGGATATACCAAGTGATGTATATCACCATGGTGTATAGGTTTGAGCTTGATCATGCTTGAGATCACCAAGGATTGATTCCAAACTTTGAATAAAGTAAGCCTGCCAAAGCAGATTATCAAATAGCGTTCTAAACCATGTGGGTTTTAGAAGCACACGGATCCAATTGGAACGAGTCAACTAGGATTTGATAGACCTTTATGAGTAGATTACAATCATGCAAAGATTTGGTCCAAAGAAGGTAGGATGAGGGTGTGAGCTTCTGACCAAGTAGGCTAGTTGATAAGATTGGCAGGAAATATTATTTGCCTGCCTGCAAAACTATCAAGAACAAGTGGGTTAGAGGATGGTCTAGCCAAAGGAAAGAGTGGGCCTTGGTAGTCCTTAGGATGGTATACAGGATGGTTCAAGTGCATTTCCAAAACTGCACAAGGGTTGAGAAAGAGAGGCATTCAAAGAAGTGATGTTGAAACAGTTTCCGGACTTCGTCAAATTTAGCAAACTTAGGATTTTTGACTAGAATAAGAGTGGGGATATTTTTGATTGGTTTCAAGCTCTCAAAGCATCATCAAGTGGATGATGTTGAAGTGTAGATTGAGTAGAATAGGTCCATGCTTGGCATTGGTCTTCATTTATTTGGAAACTTCTAGAATGGATCACTTCAGAATTGATCTAGTTAAGGGTTTTAGATGATCACCTAGTGGCTAGAGATCATATCCATATTGTATTCTTGCTTATGGTTTGGTGATCTTAAAGTATCTTGATCCTATAGGATGAGCCCCTATAGTAGATCACTTTAGTTCCCAATCAAACAAGTTAGACAACAGATCAAGGTAATTCATTTTCCAAACAAGTCAAGCTACTACTATGGATACCATCAAGCCTAGATGGAGGTAAGGATGGGTATGTTGAAAGGTTGGAGTTTGAATAAGGTGATAGTCCTTTGTATTTCTACCAGGAGTAGCATTCAAAAGCTTTATAAAAAGGTTTTGGAAAACCTAGAGGTGAGAGTAGTTGAAGTTCTGTCTTGAAAACATAAGGAGATTATATTATATAGCTCTCCATAGTTTGATCAATAGAAGCTAATAAAATAGTTTGGGTTGCAAAGGCATCTTGGCTCAGGTTTTGAAATGCCAGAACATTTGAGAATCTGTAAGAAAGAGCCAAGGCAGTTTTGTTAATTAGCTTGATGTTGAGGTAAGAAGTATATTCTATGTTATACATTCAGATGCATAAGCACAAACAAACATAAGCAAACACTGCAATACTTAACAAGAAAAAGTTTTGTTCCCCCTGATTTTCGCATTCTGGACAACTAATCAGGGTTGCTGAAATTGGGATGTTACAATGGCGATGAACTATAGTATAATAATTGAACCCTTTGATGTATGGGGGAATGGATTACATAGGACCATTTATAGAGTCAAATGGTTTTACTCATATTATTGTTGTCGTTGACTATGTTACTAAGTTGGTTAAAGCTATCCCAACAAATTATGCGGATGCAGTTACCTTAGTGAAGATGATCAAGGATGTCATATTCCCCAGGTTTGGAGTTCCTAGATTTTTAATTACTGACGGTGGTTCTCATTTTGTGAAAGGGACTTTCAGGAAAATCCTCAGCAAGTATGGAGTAACTCACCGCGTTGCTTCACCATATCATCCACAAACAAGTGGTCATGTGGAACTCTCTAATAGAGAACTGAAGACCATACTCGAGAAGACGGTGGACAAATCAAGAAAAGATTGGTCATACAAGTTAAATGACACTCTGTGGGCTTACTGTACTGCGTTTAAAAATCCAATGGGTATGACACCTTATAAGATGGTGTACGGTAAGGCATGCCATTTACCATTAGAACTAGAACACCAAGTTTTTTGGGCAATCAAGAATCTAAATTATGATCTCAAAGCAGTAGGGGAAAAGAGTTTATTAGATATGCATGCTTTAGATGAGTTTATAAGTGAAGCCTACGAGATTGCTAGGTTGTTTAAGGAAAAAAGTTAAAAGATGGCATGATAGAAAAATAGAGAATAAAACTTTTAAAAGTGGAGACAAAGTGTTGCTCTATAATTCTCGTCTTAAGTTGTTTCCAGGAAAACTCAAATCGAAGTGGGAAGGTCCATATGTAGGTGAAGAAGCCTATTTGTCAGGAGCAGTGAAGCTCCAAGGAAAAACACCCTCTCTTGCATGGGTGTTAAATGGAAAACACTTGAAGCATTATCGGGTGAAAGAATATATAAGTGCAATCACCATAGAGTTGAGCACCCCCGAAGAAGTGATAAAGCGAAGATATACCAAGAATGGCAATTACAAGAAGAATGGACTCAAGACGGAATGAGCGGTACTACAGTCAAGCTATTGACCATAAAAGAGTGCTTCATGGGAGGCAACCCATGTGAAATAAAGGTTTGAGTAAGTTTTTAAATTTTCAGCTAAAGTCTAGTTTGAGTATTGTTTTTAATGAGAACAATTCACGCTCTAGCAAACAAGAAGGAAGATTGATGATGCCAAAATTGGTAGAAAATCTAAGCTGACATTTCTTTGTCAAAACTCGATATTTCGTTAAGTTTTAGATTAATAAAGAATACTTGGAGAAGTAGAAACTTTTTGGTGGACACGGAAGGTTTAACGACCAACTATTCGGCGGGAATGAAAATTCCAGCCGTATAGTTCCAGCCGTATAGTTGTTGCGACGTCAACGCGTCCATCCACAAAAGGTACTAAGAGTTTAACGACCAACTATATGGAAGGAATTAAAAATTCCGCCCGTATAGTCATAGGCATTTAGTTGTCAACACCTTTGAAAAAATAATTTCTGGAGTACTGAGAGTTTAACGACCAACTATACGGTCGAAATTTAAAACTCCGCCCGTATAGTCACGGTCGTATAGTTGTCGACCCTTCTCCAAAAAATTTATCCAGGATACAGTGAGTTTAACGACTAAATATACGGCGGGAACTAAAAATTTCATCCATATAGTTGTGGCCGTATAGTTAGGTTACTCCGTAGATCTAATCTATAGTCGGTTCACAACAATACGGCGGGAACTATACGGGTTGCACCCGTATAGTTGCTCGTTACGCAAGGCGTCTAGGGTTTTTACCCCTCCTTTTAAAGCTAATTGCATCTAACCTTTTTCATTAAGTTTTCACAGAGCTACAACCTCCAGCCTCGAAAGATCTTCGTCCTCCTTATACATGCCCCTTTAACAACATCTGTACAGCGAAGCCATGCAGCCCTTCCACGTCAACTAGATCTATATGAAGAAAGAAGAGAAGCCCGTGAAGAGGATCGAGGAAGCATAACCAAAAGGATCATCGTCATCATCCGGCCTGGAGATCAAGCCTCTCCCAAATTGGGAGGACATGTTCCTACAAAGGATGGAGATGATGAGACAAGCTGAGCAGGGAAGGAACAAGGATGAGTACTTCCCTAATCCTTATATTTACAACATAGGATCCTATTATAAACCTCCTCTTGGTCCATCACCTCTTAAACCTAAGAAGGTGCGGCAAGATGAGATTCATGATAAGATCTATGAGTTGGAAAAGGCTTCTAAGGCATGTGTTGAAACAATTGGAGAAGGGATTGACTCCTACTGGATGATGAGCAAAGACCTTGAGAAAAAGGTCGATGACATTGATGGTATATATGGTTTCTTAATTAAAACTGTCTTTGAGTTGACAGATGAGAAGAAATTCCTCAAGAGGAAAATGTTGAAGCTCCAATACGACATGGCCGAGCTCAACATTCGCTTTGTAAGCATAGTTAAAGAGGGTAACGTGAAAGAAGAAGGCGACGCTCTTTCTACACAGGAGGAGGAATAGGTACCAACAAGGAGTTAATTAATCCCGCTTGGCTTGATTCCAAGCTTGGGGAGATCTTTAAAGACCTTGTAATCTTTCTTACAAGTTTTATATTACCGTTTTTGCATTAGTTCAAACTACAAATAAAGTTTGCATCATTAGAATTCCCTTCAGGAATAGTTGATCCCTTTTGTGAAAATCCGAGTTTATTATTATATATGGAGCAATTTTGAGTTTGTGTTCGTTTTATTGATATATGAATGGCTTGAGTATAATTTTACTTGCACTTGATGATAGCAATAGGAGTCTTCCACATCATTGGTATTAATAGAACACCTAAAGATAATTTGGTCAATATGATGTAAGTCTACGGTTTGATTTACAAAGATAAATTATCTAAAACAATTGGAAAAGAAACCTTGAACAAAGAAAAATGAAAGTGCTATCGAAATAGTGTGAGAACAAGTCGAGCTAGAATCTTCAAGTCATAACAATTCTTCATATACAATAGGAATTTGATAATTGAGATCGTTAAACTTTGAAATTCCTACATGAAATGGAATGTAAGGCTAGCTCCTTTGCACATCACTTAAACAAAAGTGTGAGCATGTATACAAAAGAAAGAAAAGGAAGAAGAAAAAGAGCAAGTGCGCAAAGAGCAAATAGGCATATACCACTGCATTGTAGTATGACAAACATACACTTTTGATATTTTGAATCCCAAGTGAATACGTTGACCCTAAAAACACTTGGGACTACCTCGCTAACTCATTCGGTCAAACCAAATACTTTTACATCATGTTGAGATTCATATTTTATGAACTATTAATCACTAAGGTGTGGAAGCTTGCTATTACTATTCAGATGGTTCAAGTGAGGTACTACTCATGATCTTATTCTTATGTATTGTATATCATAAACACATGCTGCATCTGCCTCATTTATTTTATCGACTCAGCTTCATGAATATGAGGATCACATCCATTAAGCTAAAACTTGCTTAGGACGAGAAAGAGTCTAAGCTTGGGGAAGTTGATGAGTGCATATTTGCATCATGTTTTACATTATTATTTTACATTGTAGATGTAGGATCTTGGTATTTTATGGCGCTCGCGTGTACATTTTATGTCTGTTTTCACCAGGATCAAGACATATGATGGATCCAATGGATACAATTCTTGGAGCAATTGTACTGTGGAGAAAAGGAGTAAAAAACAACGTAAATCGCTTATTTGGGAAATATTAATAATACTAGAAGAAAACCAGAAGCGAACAAGGGAGGCAGAGAGTCCAATGACCAACTATACGACTGGAGCAACTTTTCCGGCCATATAGCTCCGGCCGTATAGTTGGCTCCGCCTCCTCCTCATCAAATAGTTTCACCCCATGCAATTGGTTCTGAGAGACGACATACCGAACACCTAGAAATCGTAGTAACCTCACCTCTGGAAGGCATCTGGAGGGGGAAATCATCCACAAGGGATCCATCTTTGCCCTACGCAGATCTGGGAGGCTAAGGCATGGATCTTCATCATCCACCACTGCATCACCACCGTCTCCATCCATCCCATCTACATCTTGTCTAGATCTTGTTGTAATTCCCGTACTCATTGTGGATTTATACAAGTACTATTCACCTATGATTGTTTGCATTACCATTGCTATGATGTTGATTGCCTCCATGTCTGAGTAGATCTCTAGTTCTTGGGGAGATGGAGAAACCCTATCATACGATTAAGGTGAGATAGAGATTATTATGTTATACATCATCATGTGGATATGTTATATGTCTTCATCTTGATATTGGGAGTTGTGCACCTCCTTAATATTTGCCTCTTATGGGTACTTGATGAAGGGGATTACTTGTTGGTAGACGGAGGGATGATAGCACTTACTATGACTATAAAGCTGTTGTCATTCCTTATGTACTAACTTGGGGAATCAAGGAGAACTCATCAAGCCATGTCCATGCCACGGGAGAAATCCCTTAATAGCGTGGTAACGTGATGGTTGTCGGTTACTGTCTTCTGTGGTTTTGAGGACGATGTGTGCAACGGTTGCTGTGAAATCGTCCATATATGGAGCTCCTCCCATGTACATACACATTATGAGAATATTCGTTATAATAATCTTGATTGCCTAGTCTAAATCGCTAGTGGTGTATCCACTATTCCCCCAGAGCGCCTTTTCCCTATTGTAGTTCCAAAGTTCTATTACACGCGCGATTCTTATTTTCTACATTAAGTTTTGCTTTACTTTAAATTACCTTGTTCAACCAAAACCCCCAAAACAACTCTACTTATCTTGCATCTTAAAGTTATTTCTTAATTACTTCGTTTAGTTATAGTTAAAAGCATTTTAGTCTTTCACCTACTCCTCCCTGTGGGATCGATATCTTTATTTCGAAACTAGCTACAAACGACATGTGCACTTGCAGTCATCAACTAATGCCAACACCCACCGGCCACCAAGGGGCAGCCGCTGGCCCTAGGTGGGCCCCACTTGGGCGAGCCACCAAGCCCTGGCCAGCTGGCCCTCCTCCCTAGGCGCCATGCCCCATTGGGCCTCCCCTCCGGGTGAGCCCATTAGCAATTGGTTGCCTATAAAATTAAAATAAAATATGTATTTTAATATTAATTCACCAATTAACATAAAATACACATATTATTATATTCCTTCACCTCGTAACTCCTTCCGGACCCATTCAATCAACATCGGATATTACCCGGAACTATTCCAGTTTCTCTCTTTCTATTTCTCCTACGATACCATATCTATCCCTAAGCATCCCCACCCTTAAGCGTGACATCCTTCGGTTCGGAAACACTTCGGACATGATTGATACCTCTTCATATCAATGATCATCAGAGGGACCTGGATTCCCATGTTGACCCCCGTGCGTTTCAAGTATCTTATCGCTCGAACCGTAAACGTTGTTTCTTGTTCCCTTTGTCACTTTATACCTAGTTCATCCGAGACTTGATCTTCGGTATCTCCATACCATATTTCGGTCTTGTTAGCGAAGAACTTGTTTACTCACTCCCATGTCATTGCATTTTGTGACCAAGTCACACGCTTGCAAGCTTCGTTAATGCAATGTCACCAAGATTGCCACATGTATATGTCCGTTACATGGATTGAAAAATCCCGGTCTTGATATGTACTCCTCTACACGTCCCTTTGGAAAACCTGAGTATCACCTTTTTGATTACCCTGTCACAAGATGATGCTTGATGCCATCAAAGCTCCCTCCAGAACAGTAATTTGCATTATCCCACGGTCTAAGGATCATGTTGCAAGGTTTTCTGTGTTTATCATCAATGGTGAACTTTGTAACTAGATCTCATTAAGATATAACTGTCGGATGTTTGTCTATCACATCATTCAACTAATGACATGACCTCATTATCAATTGGCATAAATTCCTATGATCTCGAAACCCTAGATCATCCTCATGACCAATGAGCTAGTTCGCTAGAGGTAACTAGACACATGTTTTGTTTACATACCACACATGTATTAACATTTCGTATTAACATAGTTATAGCATAGTATAAAACATATTATGAACATATAAGAGATATATCAAACAATACACTTTCTTATTTGCATCTAGGGCATATCTCCTTCAGTCTCCCACTTGCACTAGAGTACAAATTAATCTAGTTTACAATAGGCAGGAACCTAACACCAATGGCATCTAAGTGTTATTCGTGATTGGATTATAGGAGAGCTTTAGTCATAGGATCTTCCACATTCAGATCCGTGTGTACTTTGAAATCTTGATTTCACCCTCGTCAATGTTCCGCCGGACGACGTGAAACTGTAGCTTGATGTGTTTGGCCATGAAATGAGTCCTTGGTTCCTTTGCGTTTGCAATAGCGCATGTGTTGTCACAATAGATCATCACGGGGTCTTGCGCACTTGGAATAACTCCTAGTTCGACGATGAAATTCCTTGGCCAAATAGCTTCATTCGCCGCATCAGCTGCAACAATGTATTCAGACTCCATTGAAGACTGTGCCACTACTGGCTGCTTCTTGCTCTTCCAACTTACCGCCCCACCATTCACCAGAAACACAAATCATGTATGAGACTTCGAGTCATCAAGATCTAAGTTCCATCTCGAATCAACGTAACCGGTTACGTTTAGAGCTTCATCACTTCCTCCATAGACTAGGAACATATCCTTTGTTCTCTTGAGATACTTCAAGATATTTTTCATAGTTGTCCAGTGATCTGATCCTGGATTACTTTGGTATCGGCTCATCAGACTAAGAGCCAATGCCACATCAGGTCGAGTACTTAGCATTTCATACGTGATAGATGAAGGGTTTCGTAGCAGAAAACAAAAATTTCCTACGTTGGAACCTCCTAACGCCCAAGATCTATCTATGTAGTAATGCAGTAATGACCAAAGCGTATAGAATACATACCCTTGTAGACCATACGCGGTTAACGTTCCGAGGGGAACGTGGTTGAAGTAGTCGAACTCGTAGCCAACCTCAAGGTCGTGATGGTCCTCGCAGGTCACTCCTTGCTCCTTCTTCATCTTGTAGCAGCTTCGACTCATGACATCCAAGGTGCCTCAAGTGAGGCCCCTCGTGGTTTCGTACACATACGATGTACGATGATGACCTCCGACTCCTTCATCCCTGCCGGGAGTGCGGAAGTAGATCTTTGGCTTGCAATCCCCGTAGCGCAACGACGTGCTGCAGGTGCGCCGTCTCTTGCGCGAAAAGTCATTTCTTGGGACCGTGCCAACGCATGAGACAACTATGTAGAGAGAGAGGGAGGACTTCTCTAAGGAAAATGCCTTAGAGAACATCTCAAATTGTGTGTATCATCCCACCCATGGGCACCCCTTTATATAGGGGGAGGGAGGTGTGCCCTCCCCTTTGTGTTTCCCATGTGGGACTATTCAAGGGAGAGAGGGGGAGGCATATGGGCCTCATGGGCCAGCCAGCCAGGGATGGGCCCCACCCCGCGCACATCCCTAGGCTGGCCAGGTGGGCCCCCTTGTGGCATCTAGGCCATGGCCCTTGGCCCTTCCCTCTTGCGGTTTTCCCTCATGGGCCCTTTTTCCTTAGGAAGTTTGGCCCATTAGTGGAATACTCCTTCAAATTAGATTTTAATATTATATTTAATATTAATTACATTAATTAATATGTAAATACATATTAAAAAATCTGATTTGACCCAAAACACCTTTTGGTTCCCTTCCGATTTCCTCCGAACGACTTCGGAACTTTCCCAAAATGATTCAGGTTCTCTCACGGAACTTTTTCGGTTTCCTTTTCTCTTTCATATGGTGATTCCAACATACAGAGGATCTCTAGCTCATCGTACCCTTAAGTGTATTTCCCCATGGCTCGGGAATGGCACACACATGATATCCATCAATGATCAGTAGTGGGACCAGGATGCCCATAATGACCCTTGTGCATTCCACGATGACAATGTCGTTTGAACCATAAATGTCGTTTCCCATTCCCTTTGCCACATGATACCTAGTTCATCTGATATTTGATCTACGGTATCTCCATACCTTTGTTCGATCTCGTTACCGATGAACTTGTTTTCTCTTTCCCATGTCGTTGCATTCTGTGACCCAGTCACACGCTTGCAAGCTCTGTTAATGCAACATCACCGAGATGGCCACAAATGTATCTGTCCATTACATGGATGGGAAAATCCTGGTCTTGATATGCACTCCTCTATACGCCCCTTTGGGAAACCTGAGTGACACCTTTTTGATCATCGAGTCATAGAATGATACTTGATAACCATCTAAGCTCCCTCTAGAACGGTGATTTGCATTATCTCATAGTCTAAGGATCAGGTTGCGAGATTTCCTTAGTTTATCATTAATGGTGAACTTTGTAACTAGATCCCATTATGATACAACTTGTTGGGCTATTTGTCTATCACATCATTCAACTAATGACAAGACCTCATTGTAAATTGGCATAAATGCCCATGATCTTGAAACCCTAGATCATCCTCATGACCAATGAACTAGTTCGCTAGAGGTAGCTAGAGACTTGGTTTGTTTACATACCACACGTGTATTAACTTTTCGTATTAATACATTTATAGCACATTATGAAACTATTATGAACTAATTGAGATATGACAATAAAAACCTATTTATTAGTTGCTTCTAGGGCATATCTCCTTTAGTACGCCACTTGCACTAGAGTACAAATAATCTAGATCGCATTTTACTCTCATAAACCATATCACATATGCGTTTATTGATCATGCATGCTTACGGAAAACATCATGTCTATGTTCTGTTTTACCAGATCATTATGTCTTTGCAAATCATTAATGTCTTCCTAACTTTGACATTCATACCTGATGTGTACGCACTTCTATTCTTGTAGACAGTTGTTGGGCCTCCAAGTGCAGAGGTTTGTAGAACAGCAAGTTTTCCCTTAAGTGGATCACCCAAGGTTTATCGAACTCAGGGAGGAAGTGGTCAAAGGTATCCCCTCTCAAGCAACCCTGCAATCAAGATACAAGAAGTCTCTTGTGTCCCCAACACACCCAATACACTTGTCAGGTGTATAGGTGCACTAGTTCGGCGAAGAGATAGTGAAATACAAGTGGTATGGATAATTATAAGTGGTAACGGTGCTAGAAAATAGCTTGATGGCATGGAAAATACTAAAGTAAAACTGAAATAAAGATAGAAGCAAGCAAACATATAACAGATCTAGTAGCAAACGGTGTTTCAATGCTTAGAAACAAGGCCTAGGGATCATACTTTCACTAGTGAACACTCTCATATACATATACTCTTCTTTATGATACTACTCTTAACTACTTCCGGTTGGACACTCTAATCGTTAGTAGGGCTATAACAGCACACCTCAAAGTTCATCTTTCCCATCTAGATAACCCCACACTGTCACCTTGAGCACTAGATGGTTCAAACAAACACCACAATTTCATAGAAACATCCAACTCCAAATATAACTCATAACAAGTATTTGTAATCTCTAGCCTAAGTGCCACCATGGTGTGCACACTGTCACTTTCACACACATGGGGAGAGCAGAGATCTATTAAAGCACTTGAGTACCAAGGTAGATCTATAGATTACAAGCTCATGATCTCAATAAGATCATGCATAGAGAGAGATGAACACATAGCTACTGGTAGAACCCTTAGCCTCGAGAGAGAACTACTCCCTCCTCATCATGGGAATCAGCAATGGTAATGGAGATGGTGGTGGAGATCGATGGAGATGGCTCCGGGGGCACTTCCCCATCCTGGCAGGGTGCCAGAATAGAGACTTTTTGTCCCCAAATCTCCCCTTTGGTGGCAGCGGCGTTGCGGAACTTTTCGTGGCTGGAGGCTTGACTATTTAGGGATTATTCATCGGGAGGCTCTTATAGGCGAGAGGGGAGACCGAGGGGGTGCCGAAGGGGCCCACACCACCCCCTGGCGCGGCCTGGCCTGGCCCGCGCCACCAGGTGGTGTGGCCACCCTCTGGCCCTTCTCCTTCTCGTATTCTGGCTCCAAGTGTCCCCCAGTAAAATAATAACTTTGGTTTTTGTCCCGTCCAATTCTGAGAATATTCATTTTCTGACTTCCTGGAACCAAAAACAGCAGAAAACAAGCAGCTGGCACCGTGGCTCTTGTTAATAGGTTAGTCCCAGAAAGTGTATAAAAATACTCCAAAGTGTGGACAAAACATAAGAAAGTAGCTAAAACCAAGCATGGAACATCAAAAATTATAGATACATTTGCAATGTATCAATACCATTATCTCATAATGGGTTGAAGTATTCCTTTGGTGACAGAGTGAGACTTTGTTTCTAGTGTTTACCATGACGGTCACTTTCACTATTTTCACACAAACTTAGAAACACACTTTGCCCTCCTTTGTGTGTATATATATAGCAGTTATGGTAATAGAGTGAGGTCAGTTTCTAGGAGCCAGTAGTGACGTTAGATCATCCAAACGAGCTTTCTCATGGGCATTGTGCCCTAGGACACACCCTCTGCGTAAAGACGAACTAGTCCCTCCACAACAATATACATCATGTTAGATGGAGCCCTTATACTTCTATATCTATGTAGATCCTAGTGCATGAAATGCAACTATGCGCCTTACTTTGATTCTTGCCATCTAAGGACAAACTTAATCCAGTTTAGTGATTAACTCAGGAATCACTTCAATACATGTTCTTATAGTTAAGAGCTTGTCCTTCCAACCAGAACCTCGGGTCACATTACATCGAGTATACAATATGGTTGTATGGAAGAACCTATGACTGAGGCATAGGAGATGCAACATATCTCTTTATTTCTTTTAACCATGGTTGTAATACTAAGACTAACTTAATGCTTCATACAAGTAAGAACCTCTTTCTTTTCCTTGCTCCATTCTGAACTACTTCAGAATCTTATCTAGCATATTCTGAACATCTTCAGAATCAAGTCCAGGAAGCATTCAACTATGATGTTAATTAAACTTACCAATCTATCTCGATAGATCTCATTGTTTAATAACTTGTTCAACTTCATTCATATTTACTAACTTAAATGTTATCAATACCAATCACATCATTCATATATGTTATCCACATATCTCAGAATGATTTCACAATCCCACTCAAATATGGCATCCATATATGAGATCCAGGGATTTCACTAGCTCCCACTCAAAATATGTCTATTACATATTACGATTTGGCCAAGCTAATCAGCTCCCACTCAAATGCAGGTCCTCTCAATAATCTTGGACATTCCAAAATTCTTTGATCACCATCAAATCCAGAATTCCAGTTACGAGACTCCAATATCCATATATTGCTGGTGTAAATCCAATAGACTTAAGCATCACTAGAATTGTAGTCAACTCCTTGAATTTGTCCACACTCTGTGACAAATCGAGCTTTACATCTCCATTAAGTTTCATTTCCATCTTATGACTTTGAAGTCATTTAGAAATATCAAGTAAACTTCTTTACTTAATAAGATCAAGTAACATATTACTTTGCAATCTTAAATGTGACTTAATATAGGATTTTATGACTTCTAGTCATTTCTCGCACTTAGGTCCATCATGCTTATTTGTAATTCATAGGAATGTCTTATTCATAAACATGACAAGTGATTCAATAATATAATTCCGCAAACTTGCAGAATATATATCGTTGAATCCTACTTTCTTTAGTAAAAGCATTCGCTGAAACTTAATGATCATTATCATTAGTTTCTCCTCTATTTGTAGAGTTCGGTTTCACGAAACAAATTTTGCTACACTACTCAACAATTGGGAGGTAAGGTCAAATACCCTGTTTTGATCTTTTACTTTCTTCCACCTGCATCTTCATTAAGACACATCTACTTTGGACAACAGCAGGATTGCCCCTTGTGGAACATGTATTCATAGTTGCCTAAGAATACACTACAAATACTTATTTATCGCCACAATTTTGAATTATCGAAACCTGTAGAAACTCGAACATGCCACAACTCTTATGGTGTTATTTCCACGAATCTTTAGATGTTCCTTTGTATTTCAACTGAGTGTTTGCTCATTTCGGTCTCTAACTCTAAACGGTAACTATAACCTCGATAAGAGATAATATTATACCATATGTATCTAATACATAATGATTATGATATTTAGACATTTCAATACACTTTGAATTTGCCATATTATCATAATTTGTGAACCTCTTTCACATGTTCTTTTATGCTAAAATTAAAATAAATACTTTAGTCATGTTGCTCAAAACAAAGAGAATTATGTATTCTTGTTAATTCAATATCCTCCTTCACTTTGAAATCTTTTAAACAATTCAAAAACAGTTTCAAACTTATGTTTCATTAAGTAAATACTCATATTCACTTAAATACAATGAAGTATGTAATTATTTCCACTATTTGTTGAAAATATGATACATCACTATGTATAAATTTCAACATGAAGTATAAGTAATGATTTCCACTATTTGTTGAAAATATGATACATCATTATGTATAAAGTTCAACATTTCTTTGCATATCACCGTTTTACCAGAATGCGGAGTTTTAGTCATTCTGCCCAACGAGGCATGGTTTTGCAAAGTCTCTAGATTAAGTATCTAAGACCCCAATCTTCATATAGAATGAAGAACATGCAATAACCAAAATGACTTAAACTATAGTGTCATGTCATTATTAAACTTTGGATATATTTTAGCATTCTAATCCTTTATAAATGTTTAAACTATTATCATTAACATAGTGATGAGAATAGCTCATTTATAATCGTAAAGTGACCATAAAGGTATTATTCATAAGAACAATACAACTGCTTTTAACTTATTCATATGAACAATCGTCTTGCCAAAAGCAAGACACACAAACAAGGATTACAAAATTATATTCAAGTCCACTAATCCAAATGATAAACCTTTGAGAAAAGGGGTGATGTCGGCCATCAACTATTTTGCTTGCCGTCATCAAGCCACATTGCCACAATTCTAGCAATTCTCAAGCAGACCATCCCGTTTTCACAAAACGGGATAAGTATCCAATACTTATGTAAATTGCAATGAGTTTTGCAAGAATTACATTTATAACTTTGTATATCTAACATATACCCTTTTTCATTCATGACCTCCATTACAATCAAGCCCTTCTGAGAGTTCATAACTCTAATACAAGATTGCTAAGTGTTTCTCCAAATATTCTCTTTTTCATCCATCATGGAAGAAAACACATCCAACGGCTCATACTTTATGTGCCTGATCTTGCATAATACAAGATTGTAATCCAACTCTCTATCGAATGGAGAATGGCTTATTGGATGATTACGGAGAACACACAAACATTGCAGAGTCATCGGATTATCTCCTAATGGTCATTGTATCAAGAAGAAAAGGATATCCCTCAAGCGTGGGTATAATCTATGAAGTTGGACCCTTTTGCTAAGTTCCATATCAAGCAATAAATTTCCCATGGTCGCAAAGGACCTCAATGGGATAGGCCATGATCTACTAAGATATTTGCAAATAGACATATAGACTAAGTTCATAATATGTGTTCAATCCTAATTGAGCTCCCACTAAAATTGTCATCCCCTGGACGATTTCAGTGGTCACACGATCCCAATCTACTACACCACCCCCGATCGTCATAGCCGGCAATGCAGTTTCAAAGGTAGACATTCCCCAATGTTAATCACATCAACCATGTGACTCATGCTTGACCTTTCGGTCTCTTGTGTTCCGAGCCCCATGTCCGACATGATAGGCTCGCCAAATCTAACTTGCGTGTATTTGCTGTGCAACATGGCTTACACCCATTGTATACGAACGTAGATATGTCTAGCCCCCGATCGTCACGACCGGCTTCATAACAGCGACTTTCTTGGTGGTGCACACACAAGGGGAACATTATCATTGGAGTTATTTAGGGATTATCTTATTTGCTACCGTTGAGTATCTAATACTAGCACATAATAAGATATAAAATAGGTATCAAGATCACATGTATATTGTGATAAGATATGGTCCTTCTTCTTGCGCCTTGATCTCCATCGAGCGCTCCGGCATGATCTCCATCTTACCCCTGGTTTGACGCCAAGTCCACGACACCACCACCTAGTCATCCATCGGAATGATGACTATTACTATACTACTTAGTAACAAAAAAGTAAACTACTTTACCTTCATAACAACCAAAACCATATCAAATCACAAGCCCTCCTGCAAAATAAAGTTAGACACCTCTACTTTATATTTTGCAAGTTTTTACGTGGTTTTTAGGGCTTTCACAATAGAACTGTTTCTAAACTACGAGCTTTCCAACCACAACATGGATCCAAATGTTTTCTCTACTACACTCCTTTCGGGGCCCTCCATTGTAAGTGCCATATCAACTATTGAATGAGAGACAAACACCCGCTAGCCACTTATACGGGGCAAGCCGTATGTCGAGCGTGGAACCAGTCTCACGTACGAATACGCGTAAGGTCGGTCCGGGAAGCTTCATCAAACAATGTTGCGATATAAACAAGTACACGTTAGAGGGTAACAACTAGGAGATTAATGCCCGCACAATACTTGTGCATACTGGTCGTACATCACTCCTACACATAGATCGGCTTTGATACCACTAAAGGGTTCCATAGCAGAAAACAATTTTTTCCTACATTGGAACCTCCTAACGCCCAAGATCTATCTATGTAGTAATGCATTAATGACCAAAGCATATAGAATACATACCCTTGTAGACTGTACGCGGTTAACATTCCAAGGGGAACGTGGTTGAAGTAGTCGAACTCGCAGTCGACCTCAAGGTCACGATGCTTCTCATAGGTCACCCCTTGCTCCTTCTTCATCATGCAGCAGCTCTGGCTCATGCCATCCAAGGTGCCTCAAGTGAGGCCCCTTGTGGTTTCGTACACATACGGTGTACGATGACGACCTCCGACTCCTTGATCCCTGCCGGGAGTGCGGAAGTAGATCTCTGGCTTGGAATCCCCGTAGTGCAACAGCGTGCTGCAGGTGCACCGCCTCTTGCGCGAACAGTCCTTTCTTGGGACCGTGCCAACGCATGGAGACAACTATGTAGAGAGAGAGGGAGGAATTCTCTAAGAAAAATTCCTTAGAGAACATCTCAAATTGTGTGTATCATCCCACCCATGGGCACCCCTTTATATAGGGGGAGGGAGGTGTGCCCTCCCCTTTGGGTCTCCCATGTGGGACTATTCAAGGGAGAGAGCGGGAGGCGCATGGGCCTCATGGGCCAGCCAGCCAAGGATAGGACCCACCTCGTGCATAGCCCTAGGCTGGACGGGTGGGCCCCCTTGTGGCGGCTAGGCCTTGGCCCTTGGCCCTTCCCTCCTTTGGGTTTCCCTCATGGGCCCCTTTTCTCTAGGAAGTTTGGCCCATTAGTGGAATTCCCCTTCAAATTAGATTTTAATATTATATTTAACCCGAAACACCTTTCGGTCCCCTTTCGATTTCCTCCGAACGACTTTGGAACTTTCCCGGAACGATTCTGGTCTCTCACGGAACTTTTTCGGTTTCCTTTTCTCTTTCATATGGCGATTCAACCTTATAGAGGATCTCTAGCTCATCGTACCCTTAAGTGTATCTTCCCACGGCTCGGGAATGGCACATACATGATATCCATCAATGATCAATAGCGGGACCGGGATGCCCATAATGACCCTTGTGCATTCCATGATGACAATGTCGTTTGAACTGTAAATGTCGTTTCCCATTCCCTTTGTCACATGATACCTAGTTCATCTGAGATTTGATCTACGGTATCTCCATACCTTCATTCGATCTCGCTACCGATGAACTTAATTTCTCGTTCCCATGTCGTTACGTTCTGTGACCCAGTCACACGCTTGCAAGCTTCATTAATGCAATGTCATTGAGATGGCCACAAATGTATCTGTCCGTTACATGGATGGGAAAATCCTGGTCTTGATATGTACTCCTCTATACGCTCCTTTGGGAAACCTGAGTGGCACCTTTTTGATCATCCAGTCACGGAATGATCCTTGATAACCATCTAAGCTCCCTCCAGAATAGTGATTTGCATTATCTCACAGTCTAAGGATCAAGTTGTGAGATTTCCTTAGTTTATCATTAATGGTGAACTTTGTAACTAGATCTCATTATGATACAACTTGTTGGGCTGTTTGTCTATCACATCATTCAACTAATGACATGACCTTTTTGTTAATTGGCATAAATGCCCATGATCTCGAAACCCTAGATCATCATCATGACCAATTAACTAGTTCGCTAGAGGTAACTAGAGACTTGGTTTGTTTACATACCACATATGTATTAACGTTTCATATTAATACATTTATAGCACAGTATGAAACTATTATGAACTAATTGAGATATGACAATAAAAACCTATTTATTATTTGCCTCTAGGGCATATCTCCTTCAATAGATCCTATGGCTGAAGCATAGGGGATGTAACACATCCTTTCTCTATTAACATCTATTGATGGACACTGAGTCAAACTCAATGTGCTATTCTTCATCATAGGCACCAAACCCCTTTTGGCATCTTCCATTTTGAACCTCTTCAAAATCTTTTCAATATAAGTACTTTGACTTAATGCAATTAGGCATCTTGATCTATCTCTATAGATCTTGATTCCTAATATGTATGCAGCTTCATCTAAGTCCTTCATGGAAATTTGACTACTCAAATATGCTTTCACGCTTTTCATAAGTTTCACGTCGTTTCCCATAAGTAATATGTCGTCCACATATACTACTAGAAAAACCACTGAGCTCCCACTCGCTTTCTTGTAAACACAGAACTCTTGTTGATTTTGGATCAATCCAAAACTCTTGGTCACTTGATCAAAATGTTGGTTCCAACTCCGAGATGTTTGCTTCAGTCCATAAATAGATCGCTAAATTTTGCACACCTTTCCAACATCCTTGGGATCAAAAAAACCTTATGGTTGCATCATATACAACTCTTCATCAATGTATCCATTGAGGAATGCGGTTTTGACATCCATCTGCCATATTTCATATTTGAAATGAGCAGCAATTGCTAGTAGAATCCGGATAGCTTTAAGCATCACTACGGGAGAGAAAATCTCATCATAGTCAACTCCTTGAATTTGTCGAAACCCCTTTGCGACAAGTCAAGCTTTGTGAATGGTCACATTACCATTCACATCTGTCTTTTTCTTAAAGTTCCATTTATTTTCCACGGCCTTGCGGCCTTCCGGAAGATCTACCAAGGTCGAAACTTGGTTTTCATACATGGATCCTATTTCGGATTCCATGGCTTCTAGCCATTTCTAGGAATCATCACTATCCATAGCTTCTTTGTAGTTTGCAGGTTCTTCCCGTTCATCTAGAATGACAGACATCACAAGGCTACTGTACCAATCAGGAGTGGTACAAACTCTTGTAGACTGGCGAATCGCATGAGTTTCGATGTTGTTGTCTTGATCATTATCATTAGGCTCATCTTCCACATTGGAGAGCGGTTTCGGAACGACTTCCGTTGCGCTACTCGTAATTTGGATAGAAGGGTCAACAACTTCATCTAACTCAATTTTCCTTCCACTAACTCCTTTAGCGAGAAACTCTTTCTCAAGAAAGGTGCCGTTTTTCACGACAAACATTTTGCCTTCGGCTTGGTTGTAGAAGGTATACCTAACTATTTCCCTTGAGTATCCTACGAAGATACATTTTTCCATCTTGGGTTCAAGTTTGTTCGGTTGTAGTTTCTTGACGTAAGCCTCACATCCCCAAACTTTTAGAAATGACCACTTTGGCTTTTTACCATACAATATATCATATGGGGTTGCCTCCACAGACTTAGACGGTGCTCGGTTTAAAATAAAAGCGGTGGTTTCTAACGCATATCCCTAAAATGACACGAACAAATCAGTGAAAGACATCATGGACCGCACACTATCCAATAGAGTACGGTTACTATCATTCTGACACACCATTACGCTATGGTGTTTCGGCTGGCATAAGCTGTGGTATGATCCCACGGTCCTTCAAGTGCATGTTAAACTCATAACTCAAATACTCGCCTCCCTGGTTTGATCGAAGATGCTTGATTTTCTTGTTAAGTTGATTCTTTACTTCTTTCTAAAATTCTTTGAACTTTTCAAAGGTTTCATATTTGTGCTTCATTAAGTAGATATATCCATATCTACTCAAGTTGTCAGTAAAGATAACAAAATAATGATAACCATTGCATGTTGAGACGCTCATTGGTCTGCATACATCCATATGTATGATTCCTAGTAGGTCACCAACTCTCTTCATTATGCCGGAGAAGGGTGTCCTAGTCATCTTGCCCATAAGGCATGGCTCACATGTATCGAGAGATTCAAAATCCAATGATCCAAGAAGTCCATTTAAATGAAGCTTCTTCATGCGCTTTATGCCAATGTGACCAAGACGATAATGCCACATAAACATAGAGTTATCATCATTATGCTGACAATGTTTAGCATAAATATTATGGATGTGAGTATTGAAATCAAGATCCAGTAAAAATAAACCATTACACACAGGCGCATGAACATAGATCACATCATTCATATAAATAGAACAACCATTTGTTCCAGATTTAAACGAATAACGATCTTGCAATAAGCAAGATCCACTCACAATATTCATACTCAATGCGGGTACATAGTAGCATTTATTCAAAACTAAAATTAATCCTAATGGTAGACGTAGAGGTAAAGTGCCGACGGCCACCACATCGACTCTCGATCTGTTGCCAACATGCATCGTCACCTCGTCCTTCCTCATGCGCCTCTTACTCCACAGTTCCTGCTGAGAGTTACAAATGTGAGCAACATAACCGGTATCAAATACCCAGGTGTTACTCCTGGCGCTAGTAAGGAACACATCTATAACATGTATATCACATATACCTTTGTCTTTGGTGGCTTTATTGTGTTCAAGGTACTTGGGGCGGTTGTGTTTCCAGTGCCCATCCCCTTTGTTGTAGTAGCATGTTGTGCCGGGATTAGGGCTAGGCTTGACATTCTTAGAGGTGTTGGCAAAGAACTTGCCATCCTTCTTAGGCTTCTTGCCCTTACCTTTTCCCTTTTGCCCCGGTTTCTTAAAATTGGTGGTCTTGTTGACCATCAACACCATGTGCTCCTTCTTGATCTCTACCTCATTAGTTTTGAGCATGGTGAACACTTCAGAAAGGGTCTTAGTCATCCCTTACATGTTGTAGTTCATCACAAAGCTCGTGTAACTAGGGGGCAGCGAGTGCAAGACCCTATCAATCACGAGGTCCTTCGGGATTTTGCAATCCAGGGCGTTCAAGTGCTTAACGTAGCTAGACATTTTGACTACGTGCTCAGTAATACTATTGTGCTCTTCCATTCTGGCGGAGGAGAAGAGCTCGAAAGCATCATACCTCTCTGCCTGAGCCTGTGGAGCAAGACAGCCTTGTGATCTTCAATGATCTCAAAAGCATTCATCTTCTCAAAATGCTTTTGAAGCTCCGGCTCCATGGCATAAAGCATTCCACTTTGGATGAGGAAGGAACCATCCGCCTTGGACTACTAGACATTATTTTCGTCCTAGGAGGCAGAATCTGCAGGCTTAGCTGGAAGCTCAGCCTCGATGACATAAGTCAACTTGTAGGGGACTAGGAGGATCCTAAGATTGCGGAACCATGCGGTGAAGTTGGTTCCATCAGTTTTTAGCTTGTCCTTCTCGAGGAAAGTGCTAAGGTTGAAGGTGGGTGGGCAAGACATCTACAATGGATTTGCAAAGTGTTTAGACCATGTTAATAATAATGAGTTCAAGTTTTAATTTATGCTACTAAACTTAAAACAAAACGAACTCCCACTCAAACGAACATCCCTCCATTCGTTTAGTGATCACATGACCCCAATGCACTACTTCACCCCTGATCGTCATGGACGGTAAAGCAGTTTGAAGGGTAGACATTCTCAATGTCAATCACATACTATATGATTCATGCTCGACCTATCGATCTCTTGTATTCCAAGGCCATGTCTTCACATGCTAGGCTTACCAATTCTAACTTGTGTGTATCCGCAGTGCAACATGGCTTACACCCACTGTATGCGAACGCAGATATGTCTGACACCCGATCATCACGACATGCCTGATATCAGAGAACTTTCTTGGTGGTGCACACACAAGGGGAATACTATAACTGGAATTCTATGAGGGATTATCTTACTATGCTACCGTCGAATATACTATCATACTAGCATAATAAGATGAATGAGGTGATACTTCATAAAGTAAAGTGTTGTGACATGGTTGCAACATCTTGATCACCATCGAGAGCTCCAATGAAAGTTTCACAAACTTGTCATTGCCATGTCACAACACAAGCCCCTATGCAAAAAATAAAGATAGACGCCTACATTATCTATTGCAAGTTTATGCGGCTTTAGGGCTTTCACGGTAGAACCCCTTACCACCTATGAACGTGGAGCCACAACATCGATTCAATGATTGCCGTTTTACTTCCCTTTTCAGGGCCCTCCAATGTTGATGCCATATCAACTACCATAGAGAGACAGACACCCCCTAAGCCACTTAATTGTGGACCAGTCTCCTGAATCACCACGTGAGGTTGGTTGGGGGCTGCTTCATCAAACAATGTCGCGATATGAACAAGAACATAAAAGAGGGTAGCAACTAGAAAATCAATGCCCACATATTGCTATGTGTTTTATCCATACGACATGTCTACCCATAGACCCGCTCTAATACCACTATAGGGTTTCGTAGCAGAAAACAAAAAATTCTAACTATGCGAACACTAATACCAGGATCTATACTATGTAGACATAAGTAACGAAAAGAGGGAGACGGTATTCATAACCTTGAAGACCGAGGAATGCCTTACGCAGGAAGGCGTATGTTGATGAAGACGAGTAGCTCCAAGCACCCCAAGTGTGGTGCCTCCGAATTACTACACACATCCGGTGTAAGCGACGTCTCCCGAGCTCCGATCCAGCCGAGCAGAAGAGAGGAATATGGCGGACCAAAGATCACACGACGGTAATGTGAAGGTGGAGAACTCAAAACCCTAGAGGTCCTCTCCAATATTACAAAGAAGCCCTCAATGGAAATGAGAGAGAGAGAATGAGATGATTCCAAAGGGGAGGGGTGACCCCTACATATAGTGGGAGGGGAGGGGCGCCGCCCAAGGGACAGGCGATGTGGGACTAATGCCCACACCCGCTGTCCACCAAGGGACAGCTGCCGACCCTAGGTTGGCCCCACTTGGGCGGCCCACCAAGCCCTGCCGGCCGACCCTCCTCCGTAGGCACCATGCCCCTTTGGTCCTCCCCTCCAGGTGAGGCCCATTAGCAATGGGCTGCCTATAAAATTAAAATAAAGGGATTTCTATTTTCGTGCCCTCGGTTCGTTAGTTATACTCAGTTTTCCCCAGCCGCTTAGTTTTTCCTCACTTTTGCTCATCTCCTTGTATGAAACTCTCACATGGTTCGAGACTCGCTGTACGTCAGCCTTGCCGTTACGTGTTGGCAAGTGAGGCCACGTTCAGTCGGGTCCCATAGTGGACCCCCGTCGTTACGTGCTGACGAATAGGGCCATGTTCTGTCGGGGCCCGTAGTGTACCTATCATCGGATTGATGACAAGTACGCCATGAGGGGGTCCTCGAGGCGTGTGGAAGAGAGGGGTGTGAGACGTATGGTATTCCAGGACGGTGAGCACACAAGTTTACCCAGGTTCGAATCCGCTGGCTTTGGACGGATCCTACTCCTGCTAGCAATCCAATAATACGACAAAGCTGGAACATGGGTTACAAGGGTTTCGCCTGTGGGAGTTGAGATTGTAGACTATTGTGAGGGTGCCCTAAAGGCTCTCCCTAGGTCGGCTTATATAGATATACGGCCTAAGGTTTACATGAGAGATCTATTCGGCTATGACTAAGAGTCGGTTACAGAGTACATCTTGAACTACAAGTAACACATGGGCCTATGTCGGTAAGTCTTCTGGGCCTTCCCGTAGCCGGACTGGACTCCATCTCTTCTCCCTGACTAGGCCGCCCGTGAAGCAAAGCTCTAACCCGAAGTGGGCCACCCTGGTCAGTGAGGTACAATGAGGATACCTGGAAAGTATATCCCCAACAGCAGCCCCGGAGGCCTCCAAGATCCAAAGTCAGATTCATCATCATCTAGCTTGATCTTCGGCTTGCAGAATCTTGAAGGGTTCCTAAAACTTCAAAAGAAAAGATACGATTCGGGTCTCAAAAATGAGTCGGACCTATGAATATGTTATTTGGGTTTCCAGCTCGAAATTCAAACTAAGCTGAAACTTGGTCTCTGACTTAACTTGACACTAGTCATGGTCAAGTCACGTCACTGACAGACATTTCCTATCAGCACGACCGTTGGTGGGTCTGCCTTTTGTGGAACCGAGGCACCGTTTCAATACGTGCATGGAGATCGAGGCGACATAATCATCACGTAGGGGGGTTCCCAGTTCTTTCCACAATGCATGGCACGTTTTACTGTAGCGTTTACATGAATCTTGACGCAGACGGTGGATATAAGCGGTGAGGATCCTATTCCTCATCTCTCCTCACCAGCACTTTGCACCGTTTCCTTCTCCCCTACGCCTCCCACGAACCTAGAGCACCTCTGCTCCCAAAAAATCTCCAGCGCTGCCCATCCAAGGTCACCGGCACACCGGCAAAATGGCTTTTGCATCATCTTCTGGCATGGCGGCAACAGCAGCGACGGCGGCGGCGGCGGAGAAGGAGAGCAATCGTGGGGTTTGGATCCAGTGCGTCCTCAATGACGCCAAGCTGCACGGCGTGGAATAAGAAGGGCTCCTCTGCGTTGGCGACTGGCGGAGCGGCTTCGGCAAAACAATCCCCAACCCTCGCAACGACGAGCGAGTGCACTTCGGCACTCACCTTGATAGAGGTCTGAGCTTTCCTCCCTCATATTTCTTTTCCGAGGTCATAGATCATTACGGACTTCATCTCCATCATCTCTCCCCGAACTCCATCTTAGAGATGAGCGCGTACGCATCTTTGTGCGAGGGGTATCTCGGCATTAGCCCGAGCCTTACTCTCTTCCGGTATTATTTCCATGTCTGGAGAAATTCCATTACTACCGATAATCCTTATATTACCGATACTATTAGTTTTTCGGTTAGGTGAGAGCGCGTCTATCCTCAGATTATGGCCAGTGAGTCGGTCAAGCAATGGCCATCCACTTTTTTCTATCACAAGGATATTCCCGCTCCCGGCAAAGCTACTGCTTTGGCGACTTTCATCGACGGAGCCGCCACGCCCCAAGAATCCTGGGATGAGGTCGCTTCGGCTCTCAGTGATGATTTGCTCCTCGCCAAGAGGCGGACCGAGTATTTGATGAAACACAAGGGCCTGAGAGGGTCCGACTTAGTTCACTGCTGGGTGGCACGCCGGATCTAGCCTCTTCAACATCATGGAGATCGACTGATGCACTCCATCACGTCGTCGAAGAAAGATTCCCTCCGCATCAGCCCCAAAGCCTATACAGCAAAATATTATGTATGCCTAATCAAATGGCTGATAAGGGAGCGAACTGAGAGGAAGATTCCGGAGCTGTCCCTGGACATGCATACAATGGAAGATCCCATTGTGCCGGTAAGCTTCAGCAACAACTCTTTTTATGTGCTCATCTTTATATTATTTTGCAATACTGAGATACTTCTTCTTTTCGGCTTGCCGATCTCCTCGAGTCGGAGTTTGCTCCTATCGAGGGATATCCTCGTGAGTTTTCTCAGGATGAGGGAGAATTGGTTCCACTGCCGGATGTTGTTCCTCGGAAACGCAAAGCTCCAACAGTGGCCATTGGCACAAAGGAAGTGCCCATCGTGAAGAGGTAATCTTTCCTCACAAGGTCTTTGTATTTTGTTCGTAATTCCTTCCGAGATGTAATGTTCTTTCTTCTATTATCTTCTTAGAGCTAAACACCTCACCAAGGGCAAAGGGAAAGGGGTTGTCTCGAAGCCTCTACGCTAGTCGAAGCTAAACTTGACTTCTCCTACCGTAGCTCCTCCGACTCCTGCCTCTCAGCCTTCTGCAGCGCCGGAGATTACTCCATCTCCGATCGTTGCAAAAGATCCGGCTCAACTAGTAGAGCCAGTGATCCTCGGATCACAGACTAACGTCACCATGGGTGACTCAAGTTTTGATAAGGGTGAATCCTCTTCGGGTAATGATCCCTCGGCAGAGGTCTTTGCCGACAATCTCCTGAGCAATCCGGGACTTGCCAAATTTGGCTTATCTCAGAAATCTGCGGAGGAGATCAAACGGCTGGCCAGGCAATGCCTAGAAAGCCGCACCATCTCTGCCGAAGAAGAAGCACAAGAAGCAGAGGACATCAAGCACTTTGATCTTCTTGAACAAGTCCGTCTTCACGACGAGAAGCTAAGGACCGGCGAGCTTCCAACTGCGCCAGTGGTCCCCCTAACCCTCGCCGAGAATGTTACCACCGAAGTGAATGCGAGCTTGACCAAGCTCACTCGTGAGCAATATGTAAGTCGGAATTCCAACTCATGTTTTCCTTAATTCATATCATATCCTCTAGCCCCCAAGCATGAAGCTTAGCAGTCAAATCCAGTTTTATGCTTCCTTAGGAAGCCAAAGAATGAACTAGTGTAGCCCCCAAGGCTCGTGCTGATTGTCGTCGGATTGATGACAAGTACGCCATGAGGGGGTCCTCGAGGCGTGCGGAAGAGAGGGGTGTGAGGCGTACGGTGTTTCGGGACGGTGAGCACACAAGTTTACCCAGGTTCAAATCCGCCGGCTTTGGACGGATCCTACTCCTCCTAGAAATCCAGTAATACGGCAGAGCCGGAGTATGGGTTACAAGGGTTCACCTGTGCGAGTTGAGATTGTAAACTATTGAGATGTGTCCTAATGGCTCTCCCTAGGACGGCTTATATAGATATCCGACCTAGGGTGTAGCACCCCGATAAATCCACTACTAGAAAATCGCGTGTTATTCTTACTTTGTACAGTGCATCCTCATGACAACATGCTCATGTCATCATGCCACATTGCATTTGAGCATCATCATCATCATGCATATGTTTGTCTAAAACTATTTTCTAAAAGCCTATATTTGTTTTCTAAATATCCCCTGTCTTTATTTCAAATTAAAACCCCAGTCTCTTCCGGATATTTTATTTGTCTAAAAACAGATTACAAAAGCCTTTTAAATAAATAAATAAAATTTATACTATTTTTGGGAGGCAGCCAGCCAGGCCCAAAAGCCTAGCCGGCCACCTCCAACAAAACCCTAGCTACCCAACCAAAACCAAACCCTAACCCTAGACCCCAACTCCACATCGCTCCACCCCAGCCGCCACCTACCGACCCGTGTGCGCGCCCCAGCCGCACGTCGCACTTGACCACAGCACACGCACAGACGCGCGGTGTACCGCACCAACGTGCCCGCCCCTAGTGCAGCACTACACGCCACCCGCCCGTGTCAACTAGCTCGCGCGAGTCCTGGTCCACCCCGTCGCTAATCGCCAGGCCGACCACCCCTGCCACGTGTACGTCCCATGCAACGCGCGTGACCCCACCACCACCCCACCGACGCAACCCGCTCCCCATCCTCTCGATCTCAGCCTCGCCTCTCTCTCTCGTGAACCACCCACTCCGCCTCATCTTCCCGGCTCGATTCCGCCGCAGCAGCCCCGTCAGGCACGCGCCGCCTCCCTCTCAGGCACGTGCCGCCAGAGCTGGCTCCCCTCCATCCTCGCCATGTACCTCGCGTCGCCGCCTCTCCTCTGTAGGCCGCCGTCGGCCAGCATCTCCTCTGCCACCGGCCCTAGTGGTATCGCTTGGCTTGCGCCTCGATCCCGGCCTCGTGGGCACGCTGCTCCAATGCGTGTCGCCGCCTTTGCCTCCTCGCTTCCTCTCCGTCGTGACCGCCCCTTCAACCTTGGCCACCACCACACGTGACCTCGCATGCGGGTGATCCTCAACAAGTCCTCTGCCCCGCAGTCGTGCGCCGCCATGCGCCTTGACCTCGCCCATGACTTCCTGCAGCGACACAAGAGACCCGCATCGACCTCCTCCTGAGCCATCCTGACCCGTGTCTGCTCGGCCTCGTCTGCGCCACCGCCAGGCCCTTCCCTGTGCTCGACCCTGCAGTGGTGCGAGCGTCCCTATAGGTCATGTCGACCTCCAGTACCACAACGTGGTGCCCTGCTTCCTATGATCGCCGGTGACCTCGGGCACATCTTCTTCCTTGATGCTTCCTGCCGCTAAGGATCAGGTTGACCCAGTAGCCTCATCTTTGTGCACGTGCCTCTGGCTCGTTGTAGTTGTGTACCGTGTGGTGTTTATAGACGTTGGTTGTGCCTCTATTTTGTTTGCTTTTGTTAATTCTTTGCGTTGGTTCCTGCACGTGTGTCCGAGAAGGAACAAAGCGAGGATGTGGTGATCATCATGTGGCCATCCAATTCGTGCGCCTCGATTTCCTCGTTGGCTGACACCAATTACACAATGCCAAGATATTCCATCGACAAGATCTTTCGAAGACCCAAGTGCTCGAGACCGATCCCGGATCCGAAGGCCGTTCCATCAAACCCCAAGGTCCCCGGATCCGAACCCAATGTGTGACCACGATCCGTTACCCCTATTTTATAAATGCTATATATACTTGTTGCATTTAAATTGTTCATGTCGCATACATATTTTGTGGTTTGGGGGTATTATGCCGATTCACTTATAATTAAATATGGAGAGTATATGCGGGTTATTCTAGTCTTATATATATCGCCTCCATTTAAATTTGCATAGCGAACCGATGCTATGGTGTGCCTTGTTAATACAACATTTAAATTGCGGGGTATCTAAACAACATGAACCATCCTAATTAATTGTCAGGACCCCGGTTCCGCTTAATATTGCCTAGTTGCATCGCATCTTCACCATGTCATGCATCATATCATGCATCATGCCCGATCTTCTGCCGTAGTATTAAATAGTGCATCTGGTGTTTCTTTTAGTGCTTTGCTTCTTCACGGATTAGGCTATTGAGTTGATGCGAGTGTCGACAAGTTCTTCGGATAATGTACCTTCGGCAGTGTTTTCCAGGCGAGCATTCTCCCTCTTTCTACCTATTTTGCATCTATAGTCTTTACTTCCTCCTGTTGATCTATTGTTATCTGTATTGCGATGCTTTAGTTTCTGTGCACCATTTATATTCCCTGTAGCCTCTATATTGCCTTGGATACATCCTATTGCCTGTTGTTTGATAGACAGTCTGCCTTGCAAGTCATAGTTGCTTGCTCAGTTGCTGCTTCGCGTCGTTGTCGTTCCACCGTTCTTGGAAGGTTGACACATGCTTAATGGTGGAGATGATCATGACTTTAAATACAACTGTTAAAATGCTGGGAATAGATATAATTAATGCAGAGGCACCGGTGGGCAATAGATAATATTTGGTTTTTAACCGCTCACTTGTGTCCCGTAGGCCCCGAGTACTTGATACCTGTTCCTTGACTATCGCACTATCCGCATGTGGGACCATGAATCCCCTTAGCCAGAGCCTGATTCATTTCTTATTTCTTGGGGCCACAAACTAGTTTGCGGCTTTATTACTATCCTGTACTTACGCCATGCTTTACTATTTTATTTACGATTGTGCGTGGAGCACCTGTACTGTTTTGGAACATGGAATGTTTTCGTGGTATTGACAAGCCCAGTCACACTTTCGGGTTCCCAGTCGTTTACAGCCATTGTCACAAACCCTGGGTTCGTCTCAGAGCCGGCCAACTTCGTCGCGGGTAGCTTAGTGGGGTGGCCCCCTGAAATATTTTATGAATCCTGTGATTGCTTTGTCGTGAAAGCCTCGTTGGGTTTTTATTTTGTTTTTCCGAGGTTGATCATGCGTGTGTTGCTATTTGTGCACCCCTGCAGGGTAAATCTTTCTGAAAGCCGTGTCCACGGTTATGGATGACTTGGAGCATAGTATCTCGATCATAGATAAGCATAACTAAAGTAGTGCTATAAATTTGACTTAATATGTGACTAGTAATCAGCTTCACTACAATGGAATGGATAATAAAAGTGCCAACAACTGGTGGAACTGGGGTACATCGTGTCATGCTAGACCTGCCTAGTAAGTATCACAACTCCAATGGAATGAAATAAAAGTGCCAACAACTGCTGGGTTTGGGATGTCACATGCTAATTATATCTGACTAGTAAGTATTGCAACTACAACGGAATGGTTAACTAAAATTGCCCACTACTTATGCTATCAGGATGACTCATGCTATCTATATCTGACTAGTAAGTGCTTCAACTATAATGGAATGAATAAAACTACCAACTGTGTGATTTCCTCGGTTTGACTTCCTTGTTTGGTCTTGAGGGGGGGGAATGCCAGGATGGGTACGTTTGGTGTTAGTATCAGGTTGGATCCAAATAGGTTTTTCTTATCCCTCTCTAATAGCCACCAGTTCTACTAAGTCTATATTAGGTTGTTTAGTGCTGCTTCGCTGCCGCTTCAGTCCACCATACCTATGTAGGCGAGAGCCGCCGAATTCTAGCCTCGCCATGTACTGGCCTCAGTACTGACCGCTCCCTTTTTTCCTTTGCCCTTTGTCAGCACCCCTTTTCTTTAACGGGTATAAGTTCGACGTCGTTAGCAGGGTTACCCTTCCGGCTTGGCCTGGGCAGGGTTATGGACGCCATTGGTTATTCTTCAGGGCTCTTAGCTCAATTTGCTTCTTATCCGTACTCGGATGATGTATCGTTTTCATGGTGATTTGGATCTTTGTACTATATATCTGTATTCCTGACTCGTTGACTCATTGTTGTATATATGTTCTGTGGGTTCCATCGTGGACTATTGTGTAATGGTATTACTTCGTTTTCCACCCGCACGCAAGTGCCTAGTGGGCGTCCTTGAATCGTTTCTATGCGGGTTTAGCAGGAAGCACTGAAATGTGCATAGGGCCGATTCGAGGGTGTTACATAGGGTTTATAGGAGAGATCTATCCGGCTACCACTAAGAGTCGGTTACAGAGTACATCTTGAACTACAAGTAACACTATGGGCCTAAGTCAGTAAGTCTTCTGGGCCTTCCCGTAGCCGGACTAGACTCCGTCTCTTCTCCCTGACTGGGCCGCCTGTGAAGCAAAGCTCTAACCCGAAGTGGGCCACCCTAGTCAGCGAGGAACTGTGAGGATACCCAGAAAGTATATCCCCAACACCAGCCCCCGAAAGTCTCCAAGATCCAAAGTCGGATTCATCATCGTCTAGCTTGATCTTCGGCTTGCAGAATCTTGAAGGGTTCCTAAAACTTCACAACAAAAAATATGATCCGGGTCTCAAAAATAAGTCGGACCTATCAACATGTTACTCGGATTTTCCAGCTTAATTTTCAAACTAAGCCGGAACTTGGTCTCTGACGTCACCTGACAGTGGTCATAGTCAAGTCACGTCATTTGACAAACATCCTGTCAGCACGACCGTTGGTGGGTCCGCCATTCGTGGAACTAAGGTGTTGTTTCAATGTGTACGCAGAGATCGAGGCGACGTAATCATCGCGTGGGTCCTTCCCAGTTCCTTCCACGACGCATGGCATTTACACAATACGATTTGCATGAATCTTGGCGCAGGTAGGTGGATATAAGGGGTGATGATTTCCTTCTCTCCTCTTCACCTGTTCCCTTTGCCGTTCCTTCTCATCCACATCTCCCCTAGTGCATAGAGCTCTCCCACCTCCCAGATTCCTAGCGCCGCCCATCCAAGGTCACCGGCGCACCGGAGAAATGGCTCCTTCTTCATCATCCGGCTTAGCAGCGGTGGCGGCAGAGAAGGAGAGCAACTGGGGAGTCTGGATCCCGTGCCTCCTCGACAACGAGAAGCTCTAAGGCGTGGAGAATGAAGGTCTCCTCCGCGCCAGCGACTAGCGGAGCGGTTTCGGCAAAACCATCCCCCGTCCGCGTGCCGATGAGCGGGTCCACTTCGGCACCCACCTCGACATAGGTTTGTCCTTTCCTCCCTCGGAATTCTTTTCCGAGGTGATCGATCACTACGGTGTACAGCTCCACCATCTTCCCTCGAACTCCATCTTAGAGATGAGTTCTTATGCAGCTCAGTGCGAGGGGTTTCTCGGCATTAGGTCGAGTCTTACTTTGTTTCATTTCTACTTCCATGTTCATAAAAACTCTATCACTACCGGTAATCCCCACATTACCGGCACTATTAGCCTTTCTCTTAGACGTGAGCGTAGCTATCCTTGCATTTCTGCTAGTGAGTCGGTCAAACAATGGCCGGCCACTTTCTTCTATCATAAGGATATTCCTGCTCCTGGAGCTTTGCCGGCTTTCATCGATGGAGCTGCCACGGCCCAACCGTCCTGGGACGAGGCCCCTCCGGCTCTCATTGACAATCTAATCCTCGCTAAGAGGCGGATCGAATATCTGATAAAACACAAGGGCTTGAAAGGATCCGACCTAGTCCAATGCTGGGTCGCACGCCGGATCCAGCCTCTCCAATACCACGGCGACAGTCTGATGCACTCTGTCACGGCGTCGAAGAATGATTCCCTCCGCATCAGTCCTAAGGCTTTGAAGCCACAAGAGTACATAAGCTAGATCAAATGGCTGATCAAGGAGCGGATTGAACGGAAGATTCCGGACTTGTCTCTAGATATGTGATGTCTACGCCCTTCTATTCTTGTAGACAGTTGTTGGGCCTCCAAGTGTAGAGGTTAGTAGAACAACAACAAGTTTTCCCTTAAGTGGATCACCCAAGGTTTATCGAACTCAGGGAGGAAGTGGTTAAAGGTATCCCCTCTTAAGCAACCCTGCAATCAAGATACAATAAGTCTCTTGTGTCCCCAACACACCCAATACACTTGTCAGGTGTATAGGTGCACTAGTTTGGCAAAGAGATAGTGCAATACAAGTGGTATGGATAATTATAAGTGGTAACGGTGCTAGAAAATATCTTGCTGGCGTGTGGTTGATGTGGGAAAAGAATAAAGGAAAACTGAAATAAAGATGGAAGCAAGCAAACATGTAACAGATCTAGTTGCAAACGGTGTTTCAATGCTTAGAAACAAGGCCTAGGGATCATACTTTCACTAGTGAACACTCTCATATAAATATATTATTCTTTATAATACTACGCTGAACTACTCTCCTGTTGGACACTCTAATCGATGGTAGGGCTATAACAGCACACCTCAAAGTTCATATTTCCCATCTAGATAACCCCACACTGTCACCTTGAGTACTAGATGAGTCCAACAAACACCACAATTTCATAAAGACATCCAACTCCAAATATAACTCATAACAAGTATTTGTAATCTCTAGCCTAAGTGCCACCATGGTGTGCACACTGTCAACTTCGCACACATGGAGAGAGCAGAGATCTATTAAAGCACTTGAGTAGTGATACATTGCAAATGTATCTATAATTTTTGATGTTCCATGCTTGGTTTTATCCACTTTCTTGTGTTTTGTTCCAACTTTGGAGTACTTTTCATATGATTTCTTGGACTAACCTATTAACAAGAGCCACAGTGCCAGCTGCCTGTTTTCTGCTGTTTTTGGTTCCAGGAAGTCAGAAAATGAATATTCTCGGAATTGGACGGGACAAAAGCCAAAGTGCCTATTTTTCCGGATGTCATCAAGTGCCAGAATACGAGACGGAGAGGGGCCAGGGGGCCACCACACCACCTGGTCGCGCGGCCCAGCCTGGCCCGTGCCAGGGGGTGGTGAGGCCAGCCCTTGCACCCCCTCGGTCTCCCCTTCCGACTATAAGATTCCCTTGGGACGTAAACCCTAAGGACCCGATCAAAAATCCATGAAAGAGTCTGTAGCCGCCGTCATCTCCATCCCTAGATCGGGAGGGATCTGAAGCTCTTCCCGGCACCCTGCCGGAGAGGGGAAGTCACCCTGGAGGCCTTCTTCATTACCATGCAAGCCTCCGGTGTGATGCGTGAGTAGTTCATCCTTGGACTACGGATCCATGTAGTAGCTAGATGGCTGGTTCTCCTCCTTTGTGCTTGCATGTTTAGATCTTGTGAGCTCCATTCATGATCAAGATCATCTATTTGTAATTCTGCATGTTGTGTTTGCGGGGATCTAATGGATATTGAGATGCTATTTCAGATTGATTATTGATTCTATCATGTCTTTGTTATTTGTGATCTTGCATGCTTTCCATTGTTAGTAGCTATCTTGGCCAAGTAGATGCTAGCAACTCCAAGAGTTAGTATTTATGCTCGATAAAGGGTTCATGCCTCTGGTAATCTGGGGAAGTGACAGAAATCTCTAAGGTACTAGATGTGTTGTTGCTACTAGGGAGAAAACAACAATCCTTTGTTCATAGAACAATTGTATTGTTTACTTTACACGCAGTTCGTAAAGCAATAATCGGTTGCTTGCAACTTAATACTGGAGGGGGTTCGGATGATAAACTGAAGGTGGATTATTAGTCATAGATGCAGTTGGATGGCGGTCTATGTATATTGTTGTAATGCCCAATCAAGTCTCAAAGGAGTCAAGATGATTAGTATATGCATGTATTGCTTTCTCGATGTTTGTCAATTGCCCCGCTGTAATTTGTTCACCCAGCATGTTATCTATCTTAAGGAGAGCCACCTCTAGTGAACTATGGATCCCGGTCGTTTTCTTTATATTCAATCTACAATGTTTTACTGCTTTGTGTTTACTTTCTGCAAACTTTTACTTCTTTCCATTCGATACATTTAATCCTTTGTTTTCCGCAAAACACGGTGAGATTGACAACCTCATCGCAAGTTGGGGACAAAGTTCTGTGGTTGTGTTGTGCAGGTCTCCACGTTGCTACTACCACCGGTAGTGCGCCCTGCCAAAGCTCAGCTAGTAACACCTTTGGGGTGTTTCCTTGCTCCTACTGGTTCGATTAAACCTTGGTTTCATAACTGAGGGAAACTTGCTGTTGTGCTCATCATACCTTCCTCTTGGGGTTTTATTCAGCGAACTAAGAAAACCAAGCAAACGAAAAAACAAAACGAAAACGAAAAAGAAGACGGTCCAAGAACAACACAACTGTGCATGAAACAATAAAAATGAAGTGATTGCAAGAAACCTGGGATTTTTATCGATGAAGAAGGGGATGCCCATACCCAAGCTTTGATGCTTGTACTTCTTGGATATTTCTTGGGGTGACACGTGTGGAATCCCCAAGCTTGAGCTTTAGTCTATTCTTCATCTCATTACTCATTCCTTCCATACACCTGAAATTTTTCCTTCATACAAAACTTCACACAATCTTTATTAGCAACATTAGTGCACTCAAGATAACATGTCTTTTAGGTTCATTTACAACACCAATAAACCTTCCATTAAATCACAAGCTACTATAGAACTTCCCTCAAAAATGTCAATTCTCCAAAAGAACTCAAAAAGGAACCAACAAGAAGCAAATGCAGAGGATGGCAGAAATCTGTCAAAACAGACCAGCAGGTAAAGACGAATTTTTTAGAAGACCTTATGTTGCTCAAATCAAAAAGTGTTGAACTAACGAAAGTTAGATAACAACCTGGGCCAGAAGCACAAAACTTCACGCCTCAAAAGGATGTACAGAGATTTTACACGATTTTTTTACGGTGAAGCACAGAAATCTGTTTCGGGACAGCAACTTTGCCAATCATTACTACTCTCTCATTAGAGGTTACTCTTGGAACAAAAAGCAAATAAAAAGTATAAGGAGCGGTTCTTACAAAGGTAATAACTTCCAAGACTCATATAAAACTTTTGGGTTATCTCCCAATAAGTACTTCTCTTTAGCGCCTTTAAGTTAGGCATGATAGTTTGAGAAGATGCTCACATAAGAAATATGAATTGAAGTAAAAGAGAGCATCAAGAAGCAAATTCAAAGCACATTTAAGTCTAACCCACTTCCTATGCATAGGAATCTTGTAAATAAACAAGTCAATGAATTACAAAGCAACAAGCATAGGAAAGCAAAACAAGTGCAACTTCAAGACTTTCAACATAAAGAGGGGAAACTTAATATTATTGAGATGCATAAAACCATGTTTCCCTCTCTCATAATAACTTTCAGTAGCATCATGAATAAAATTAACAATATAACTATCAAACAAAACATTCTTATCATGAGCCACATGCATATAATAATTATTACTCGCCACATAAGCATAGTCATTCTTATTAGTTGTAGTGGGAGCAAATTCAACAACATAGCTATCATTATTATTCTCATCACCATAATCATCAAATATAGGAGGCATATTATAGTCATAATTAATTTTCTCCTCAATAGTAGGTGGACTGAAAATATCATACTCATCATTGTAATCATCATATATTGGAGGATTTGTATCATCATAAGCAATAGAATAGCTATCTTCCAAAGCTGGGGAACTAAAAAGATCATTTTCATAAAAACTAACTTCCCCAAGCTTAGACTTTTCCATAGCATTAGCAATAATGGTGTCCAAAGAATTCATACTAACAACATTACTATTAGCATGCAAATAAAGTTCCATAGGTTTTTTAATTTTCTCTTCAAACACTTCATGTCCTAACTCAAGATAAATACTATGAAGCTCTCTAATTTTGTTGTTGTTTTCCATTAAGCCTAACTAGTGAAAACAAGAAACAAAAACACAAAATTGCAGAATCTAAAGGAAATAACTTCGAGCACTCACACCGGAGGATGTGAGTACCTTTTACCTTACCTCCTAGGCAACGGCGCCAGAAAATAGGCGTTTGCCGTGGGAGGTTCTTCTTCTTTAATCCTCCAGTGTGAATACCTTTTACCTTACCTCCCCGGCAACGGCGCCAGAAAATAGCTTAATGTCTACGCACTTCTATTCTTGTAGACAGTTGTTGGGCCTCCAAGTGCAGAGGTTTGTAGAATAGCAGCAAGTTTTCCCTTAAGTGGATCACCCAAGGTTTATCGAACTCAAGGAGGAAGTGGTCTAAGGTATCCCCTCTCAAGCAACCCTGCAATCAAGATACAACAAGTCTCTTGTGTCCCCAACACACCCAATACACTTGTCAGGTGTATAGGTGCACTAGTTCAGCAAAGAGATAGTGAAATACAAGTGGTATGGATAATTATAAGTGGTAACGGTGCTAGAAAATAGCTTGCTGGCGTGTGGTTGATGTGGGAAAAGACTAAAGGAAAACTGAAATAAAGATGGAAGCAAGCAAACATGTAACAAATCTAGTTACAAACGGTGTTTCAATGCTTAGAAACAAGGCCTTGGGATCATACTTTCACTAGTGAACACTCTCATATAAATATATTCTTCTTTATGATACTACGCTGAACTACTCTCTGGTTGGACACTCTAATCGATGGTAGGGCTATAACAGCACACCTCAAAGTTCATATTTCCCATCTAGATAACCCCACACTGTCACCTTGAGTACTAGATGAGTCCAACAAACACCACAATTTCATAAAGACATCCAGTTCCAAATATAACTCATAACAAGTATTTGTAATCTCTAGCCTAAGTGCCACCATGGTGTGCACACTGTCAACTTCACACACATGGGGAGAGCAGAGATCTATTAAAGCACTTGAGTAGCAAGGTAGATCTATAGATTACAAGCTCATGATCTCAATAAGATCATGCATAGAGAGAGATGAACACATAGATACCGATAGAACCCTTAGCCTCGAGAGAGAACTACTCCCTCCTCATCATGGGAATCAGCAATGGTGATGGAGATGGTGGTGGAGATCGATGGAGATGGCTCTGGGGGCACTTCCCTATCCTGGTAGGGTGCTGGAACAGAGACTTTCTGTCCCCTGAATCTCCCCTTTGGTGGTGGCGGCGCTACGGAACTTTTCGTGGCTGGAGGCTTGACGATTTAGGGTTTATGCATCGGGAGGCTCTTATAGGCGAGAGGGGAGACCGAGGGGGTGCCGGAGGGGCCAACACCACCCCATGGCACGGCCTGGCCTGGCCCGCGCCACCAGGTGGTGTGGCCAGCCCCTGGCCCCTCTCTGTCTCATCTTCTGGCTCCGTGAGTCTTCTGGTAAAATATCGACTTTGGCTTTTGTCAGGTCCAATTCCGAGAATATTGATTTTCTGACTTTCCTGGAACCAAAAACAGCAGAAAACAGGCAATTGGCACTGTGGCTCTTGTTAATAGGTTAGTCCAAGATATCATATGAAAAGTACTTCAAAGTGTGGACAAAACATAAGAAAGTAGATAAAACCAAGCATGGAACATCAAAAATTGTATATACATTTGCAATGTATCAATATGCATACAGCGGAAGACCCTGTGGTTCCGGTAAGCTTCGATAATAAATCCTTGTATGTGTTTTACCTTTTATGTTACAACACTGAGATATTTTCTTCTGTTCAGCTCGATGACCTCACCGAGTCGGAGCTAGCTCCTATCGAGGGATATCCTCCGGAATTTTCTCAGGAGGTGGAACTGGTCCCACTGCCGGACATTGTGCCAAAGAAGCGCAAGGCTCCAACAATGGCCGTCGGCACAAAGGAGGTGCCAGTCGTGAAGAGGTAACTTTCAACACAACTTCCGACTTTGTTCCTTATTTGAATTTTGTTTCCGAGATGCAATGCTTTCCATTCTTATTACATTCTCAGAGCTAAGCAGCTCATCAAGGGTAAGGGGAAGGGAACTTCTTCGAAGCCCTTGTGGCAGACAAAGCTGAATATAACTTCTCCTGCCATGGATCCTCCGACTCCAGCTCCACAACCCTCTGCAACTCCGGTGATCACACCAATGCCGGTTGTCGCAGAAGATCTGGCTCCTTCAACGGAGCCAGCGACCCTTGAGTCACAGACTGACGCCACCACGGGTGGCTCAGGTTTAGATAAGGGTGAACCCTTTTCGGGTAATGATCCCTCGGCAGAGACCTTTGCTGAAAACCTCCTGAACAATCCAGGACTTGCCAAATTTGGCTTGTCTCGGAAATCTATAGAAGAAATCTAGCGTCTGGCCCGGCAATGCCTAGAGAAGAGAAATCTCTTTGGCAAAGAAGAAGCACAAGAGGCGGAAGACATCAAGTATTCCGATCTTCTTGAACAAGTTCGCCTTCGCGACGAGGGACTTAGAGCTGGTGTACTTCCACCACCTCCGGTTATTCCACTCACCCTCGCCGAGAAGGTTACCACCGAGGTGAACATGTGTTTGAGCAAGCTCACACATGAACATCATGTAAGTCGGAATTCCAACTCACGATTTTCTTTATTGCATTTCATATCATATCCTCTAGCCCCCAAGCATGAAGTAGGATATACAATCCGGGTTTATGCTTCCTTAGGATGCCAAAGAATGAACTAGTGTAGCCCCCAAGGGTCGTGCTGATATTAGTAACAGTATTAGCCCGAGTCTTTAGTAGACTTTTGACTCTGGGTATTTTGACTTACAGAAAGTTAATTCATATAACCAGGAATTGTTGAAGAACATCTGCAACAAGCGGAGAGAGATCAAAACTCCCCGAATTGAAAATGCTGAGCTAAAGCTCTCCAAGGATGAGGCCGAATGTAAGCTTTCCGAGACTCAAACCTTGTCTTTTGTGTTTTCATAGTCGAATATTTTGTCGTTGAACTGTTATTCTTATTTGACTTTTAACACAGGTAAAACAGTCCTGCGCTATGATTGAAGAGGCCGAGAACGTCAAAACCTTGGTGGTGGAGAACAAAGAACTTCGCCAAGAGCTGGAAAAGCTCAAGGCAGAACATGAGAAGAGCATCTCTCAAGTTCTCGAATCCTCCTCCATGGCTACTGATGAGCGTGATCGTATGATTGCAGCTCAAGATCAAAGAATCTCGGATCTCAACAATGAGATTTGCAGAGAGAAGGACCTTTCCGAGGCGCTCCGGGCTGAACTCCGGAGTCTTCGAGAAGAGAAGACCAAAGTTGACAATGTCTTCTTTGGTAAGTTTCCATCTTTCTGACTTATCTGCATCTTCCGACTCTTTGGAGTCTGGATTTATTTGATTAACCCCTTTGCATTATATGCGCATGTCCTCTGAACTTACTGGACTCAGCCTCTGCCGAATCTCGCACCAGCCGGCTTACCCAAGTCGGTGATTTGCTGCATGACTTCCGCCAATCCATCGAAGATATTGGCGAAGTTCTCAAGGTTCCGGATATGCATAGCATGTTCGGCTTTGAATTGCGAGATAAGGCCAAGGAGATGTGATACATTGCAAATTTATCTATAATTTTTGATGTTCCATGCTTGGTTTTATCTACTTTCTTGTGTTTTGTCCACACTTTGGAGTACTTTTCATATGATTTCTTGGACTAACCTATTAACAAGAGCCACAGTGCCAGCTACCTGTTTTCTGCTGTTTTTGGTTCCAGGAAGTCAGAAAATGAATATTCTCGGAATTGGACGGGAGAAAAGCCAAAGTTACTATTTTACCTGGAGACATCTAGAGCCAGAATACGAGACGGAGAGGGGCTGGGACCTGGCCACACCACCTGGCCGCGTGGACAGGCCTGGCCCGCGCCAGGGGGTGGTATGGCCGCCCCAGGCACCCCCCGGCCTCTCCTTCCGCATATATATTGCCTCTGATACAGAAACGCTAAATACCCGATCAAAAATCTATGAAAGAGTCTGTAGCCGCCGTCATCTCCATCCCTAGATCGGGAGGGATCTGAAGCTCTTCCCAGCACCCTGCCGGAGAGGGGAATTCACCCTGGAGGCCTTTTTCATCATCACGCAAGCCTCCGGTGTGATGCGTGAGTAGTTCATCTCTGGACTACGGGTCCATGTAGTAGCTAGATGGCTGGTTCTCCTCCTTTGTGCTATCATGTCTAGATCTTGTGAGCTCCATTCATGATCAAGATCATCTATTTGTAATTCTGCATGTTGTGTTTGCGAGGATCCGATGGATATTGAGATGCTATTTCAGATTGATTATTGATTCTATCATGTCTTTGTTATTTGTGATCTTGCATGCTTTCCGTTGTTAGTAGCTATCTTGGCCAAGTAGATGCTAGCAACTCCAAGAGTTAGTATTTATGCTCGATAGTGGGTTCATGCCTCTGGTAATCTAGGGAAGTGATAGAAATCTCTAAGGTACTAGATGTGATGTTGCTACTAGGGAGAAAACAACAATCCTTTGTTCATAGAACAATCGTATTGTTTACTTTACACACAATTTGTAAAGCAATAATCTGTTGCTTGCAACTTAATACTGGAGGGGGTTCGGATGATAACCTGAAGGTGGATTATTAGTCATAGATGTAGTTGGATGGTGGTCTATGTATAATGTTGTAATGCCCAATCGAATCTCAAAGGAGTCAAGATGATTAGTATATGCTTGTATGCTTTCTCGATGTTTGTCAATTTCCCCGCTGTAATTTGTTCACCCAGCATGTTATCTATCTTAAGGAGAGCCACCTTTGGGGTGTTTCCTTGCTCCTACTAGATTGATAACCTTGGTTTCATAACTGAGGGAAACTTACTGCTATGCTCATCATACCTTCCTCTTGGGGTTCCCCAACGAGCTCGACATCAACCATGAGTCAGCAAGATGCCGCAGCTTGTCTAGGACTGGAACATGTCCTATGCACGAACTGCAGCGCAGAACGGTCTCACCATGGTTATGAGCCACCATGGAAACATGGAAATGTGGCAAGTAACCAGAGGGTACTGCAAAGTGGATGAAGATGGACAAGAGAAAGACATCAAGACTATCATGGACTCCTGTGCCAGATATGGGTGCCACATAGCTGACTTGACCAGCTACGACACTCCCTTCTTCACCCGCGTGGACACGCCACCTCCGCCTTTCGAAGAAACAGCAGAAGTTTCCGACGATGATCAAATCGTATCAGATTTGAACATCTCGGAATGTTATCAGAGCGAGGCTGATGTATCCAGCGATCCGATGGCTCCTACCTCTCCTCCTGCATCATAGAGTATCATAAAGAACAATGTGTTATTCTGAAAACAATTTGGGTCTGTAAATAAGTACTATGATACTTTTGCTAGTGGTAAGTTTTATTTTATCTATTCAGCTCTTTTGCCTTTAATGTTATGTGCCTGAAATGTTTGCATAAGCACTTGTATTTTTTGTCTGCACTTATCGTTTATCTGGCTTTCCGCCTCACCCCTTTCGTGAGCCGGCCAACTTTTAGCATGGAAACTTTGCTGAGCAACGGAGCTCAATTGCTAAACCAGTTTAAACTCGAAAACAAAGCTGGCCTATAGTACCAACAATTCACTACTCGAAAAATGCCCACATCCAGCAATGAGACAATTAACCAAAGTATAGACTAGAAAATTTGGATTAATACCTGAAGGTAGCAATTTTAGAATCGGAAATCTAAACCAGAACAAACATGAGCATAAAGTACTTTCAAGTATTCTAGGATTTTTGACTGTGACATGATCATTCAGAAATAAGATGGTAAAAAATTCTCAGAAAGATTTTGAGGCAACCAAGACTTTATTTCTCATTGAACATGTACACATATATGATTACAAAGAAAAATAAACTAAGAATAAAAGGGACGTAGCTGAGAAATATTCCATGGTCTGTCTAATTCATCCGGGTTTGTACTGCCTCCAGCTCTCTTTCTCTTCTTAGTAGCAGGTCTTTCTTTGACAGGCCGCATATCACTTAGGGAAAGTTTGTGCTTTTTTTGCTGCACAAGCCAGAGAACCAAATCGCCCTTATTGAAAGACCGGTTTCTGACTCTCTGGCTATGATACTTGCGTAACTTCTCCTGATAGGCTGTTGATCTCATCTTAGCAACAACGCGAACTTCTTCGACTAAGTCGAGATCATTTTGCCGAGAAATTTCGTCATCCTCTTCAATATACGCGGCCACTCTAGGAGAAGTGTGAATCAAAACACTAGGAAGAACTGCTTCTGCGCCATAGACCAAGAAGAAAGGTGTGCATCTGGTTGACCTGTTTGGAGTTGTTCGCAAACTCCATATTACAGAAGGTAATTCCTCTGCCCAAGCCCCCGCAACACGTCGTAGTGGTGCTTTGAGTCTTGGTTTTAAGCCTTGTAGGATTAAACCATTTGCTCTTTCGACTTGTCCATTAGCTTGTGGATGTGCGACTAACGCAATGTCAAGCCGGATATTTTGTTCATTACAGAATTCAGCAAGTTCTCCCATAGAGAAGTTACTCCCGTTGTCCGTGATAATGCTATGTGGATAACTGTATCGGATTATGACATCCTCGACAAATCTTCTGGTTGTTGCTCCATCACAACTAGTGACGGGTTTAGCCTCAATCCATTTGGTGCATTTATCCACCATCACTAAGAGGTGAGTAAATCCACTTGGAGCCCGTTTAAACGGTCCTACCATGTCAAGCCCCCAGACCGCAAAAGGCCATGTTATAGGTATTGTTCTCAGCTGATCAGCCAGAACGTGAGCTTGTTTGGCGTATTTTTGGCAACCCTTGCACGTCTTGACCAGCCGTTTGGCATCTGCCTTGGTTGTAAGCCAGAAAAACCATGTCGGAAAGCTTTTACCACTAGAGATTTGGCTGCAGCATTGTGACCACACTGGCCTTCATGGATCTCTCATAAGATTTCCACTCCTTCCGGAGATACACAACGCTGAAAGACCCTAGATGCACTCCGCTTATAGGCCTCACCACTAATTATGTGTAGGCTTTTGCTCGTCGGACGACCTGCCAGCTCAGAACTTCGTCTTCGGGTAATTTTCCGTCTACCAAGTAATCAAGGTAGGGTTGAGTCCAGATAGGAATCATAGCCAGAACTTCTACTAAAGGTGAGTCGGATTTGGTCGGATATTCCTCGTCCACTCCTTTTATAGAAGGAACTTTGAGGTGCTCTAAAAAAGCGCCATCCGGGACCTTTTTCCGGGCAGAGCCTATTCGAGATAGTGCATCTGCTTCCTCATTTTCTGTTCGAGGGATGTGTTGAACTTCAAACCCTTCAAATGATTTAGATAGTTCATCCACGACAGCCCTATATGCCGCCATGTGCTTGTTTGCCTTATAGATATCCCACACTTGTTGGGCAACAAGATCTGAATCTCCATAACACATTAAACGTCGGAGGCCGATGTCCTTACCAATCCAGATTCCATGCAGTAATGCTTCATACTCGGCAATGTTATTTGTCGTCGTCAAGTGTATCTGCAATACATAGAAAAGTTTATCTCCCTAGGGTGATTTGAGCACCATGCTAGCCCCCGAGCCCCCGAGCGCCTTAGACCCGTCATCATGCAAGGTCCAGTATTCTAACTCTAGCAGGGTCATATTCTCCGTTGTCTCTGTCCAATCAGCAACAAAGTCAGCGAGGATTTGGGATTTGATTGCTATACGAGGTTTGTACTCAATGTCGAAAGCGGAAAGCTCTTTGCCCCATTTGGCGACGCGTCCTGTGGCATCACTAGTGTTGATTATATCTCTCATGGGAGCTGTACTCACCATGGTAATTGGATGTTCTTGAAAATAATGCCGCAACTTACGAGATGCTAAGAACACATCGTAAGCCAGCGTTTGATAGTGCGGATACCGTTGTTTTGATTAAGTTAAGACCTCGCTGAGATAGTAGGTCGGACATTGCACCAGGTGTTCCTGATTTTCCTCCGGTCTCTCCACCATCATGACGATAGTGATGACCTTGTTTGTCACAGCGAGATAGAGCAACATCGGTTCCTGTGGTTCCGGTGCTGCAAGGATGGGAGCAGATGAGAGTACTACTTTCAGGTCTCGTAGCGCAACTTCAGCTTCGTCGGTCCAAACAAATTTCTTGGTCTTTTTCAACCGACTAACTGCAGCAATGCAACCAGTTAGTCTTTGAACGTCCTTTGGGCGAGTTGGCCTAGAAATATTGAGTATAGCCTTGATTTTGTCCCGGTTTACCTCTATGCCCCTTTGATACACGATAAAACCTAACAATTTTCTGGCTGGGATCCCAAAGAAACATTTCTTCAGGTTAAGCATTATGTTGTATTTTCGTAGATTGGCAAACGTTTCCTCCAAGTCGGAAATCAAGGTTTCCTTCTTTTTGGGCATCATCGCAATATAGTCCACATATGCATGTACATTGCATCTGATTTGATCGTGGAGGCAACACTGCATAGTGCGTTGGTACGTAGCTCCCGCGTTCTTGAGCCCAAAGGGCATCGTAACAAAACAAAAGGTTTCGAAGGTGGTTATGAATGAAGTTTTGACTTTTTCAGATTCCTTCATCCGGATTTGGTGATAACCGGAATATGCGTCAAGAAAACATAGAAGTTCCGAGCCTGCCGTAGAATCGATAACTTGATCAATCCTAGGCAGAGCGAATGGATCTTTGGTACAAGCCTTGTTCAAGGCAGTATAATCAACACACATCCTTAAATCAATGGTGTCCTTTTTAGGGACCATTACAGGATTGGCCGACCACTCAGTGTGGATGACCTCTTCTATGAATCCGGCTAACTCGAGTCGGGCTAGTTCCTTAGCTATTGCCTTACGCTTTTCATCGCCAAAACGTCGTAGGGACTATTTGACGGGTTTAGCGTTCGGGTGTACATTTATAGAGTGCTCAACAAGTTCCCTAGGTACTCTGGTCATGTCAGATGGATGCCATGCGAAGATATCTTGATTTGCTTGGAGGAACTTGATGAGCGCACTTTCCTATGCGCTATCTAGGCCTACGCCTATCTGGGTCACCTTGGAGGGGTCATCATCCTTCAACGGTGTCTTCTTCGTCTCTTCTGATGCCTTGAACTCCGGATTCGGCTTTGTCACCTCCTTCTTTGTCGCGGGCATCTCGAACGGATCTATGGTCTTCTTGATCTCCTGATACTCCTAGGCGTGCAGCATGGCTTCAGCAAAGGCGGCATTTCCGTCCTCACACTCTCGCGCTTTCTTCGGGTCTCCCCTGATGGTGATCACGCCGTTGGGACCTGGAATTTTCATCATATTGTAAATGTAACACAGACGAGCCATAAAAGCCTAGTAAGCCGGACGTCCAAATATAGCGTGGTACGCGCTCTTGAACGGGACCACTTCAAAGGAAAGTGCTTCCGCCCGATAGTTCTTTGGAGTTCCAAAGGTCACATCCAAAGTGATCTCTCCTAGGGAATTTGCTTGTCTTCCTGGGACAACCCCGTGAAAGATCACAGAGCTGTAATTCAGCTGGGTCTTCGAGATCTTCACCCGGCGTAACGTTTCGACATATAGGATGTTAATGTTGTTGCCGCCGTCCATTAGAGTCTTGGAGAAACTATAGCCATCAATAAGTGGATTGACGACTAAGGCGTATTTTCCTCGCATGTGCAACTTAGGTGGATGATCAGCACGGTCAAAGGTGATTGCCACTTCCGACCAGTCCAAGAATTGAGGGACAGCCAGAACTGTTGCGTTGAGCTCATGTAGAACTGCTTTCTTGACCTTAGCTGGTTGAGATCCGAGGAAGGTGACGTAAGTGTCTTTCTTTGTTGGGAAATTCTTCTTCCCTTCCGGCTTGGGATTTGAAGCATCGGCTTTCTCCATGTTAGAATCTTCCTTGGTCTCTTTATCTTTTTTGGGATTCTTCTTTCCCTTCTTCCACTTAGCCCTGTAGCCAGCAGTATCATCTTTCTTGATGTCATCATTAAAACAACACTCGGCGTTTGTGTGAGACGAGCCTCCATTGGCATCTAAGTGATGCACACACGGGTTATTGGCAATGTCGGCCCAAGAGTAGGTTTTGCCAGGTTGCTGGTCTCCTCTACCCTGGACTCTTGATGTCCCACGACCGCGTTCATGGCCTCTGTCGCACCCTCCTCGTCCTCCAGACCCGAAAGTAGCAGTGACCACTGCCGTTTCTGCGTTCGGCTTTTCTTCCGAGGTGTTCTTGCGCTTCTGAGCTTGCTGCTTTGGTTGTTTTGCCGACTGTGGCACAACTAGGGCGTTCAGTAATCCCTCTGCATCGTCATCAGCATCGGCATACTTGCTCGTTGTTTCTATCATCTCTCCCAAATCAGTGACCTTGTCACACTTCAAGCGATGATGTAGTAAGCCAATTGGGAGTCCTGCAATGAAAGCTTCAATATTAGTTTGGTCATTTACTCCCTCACAGGAGTTCTTGGTGTCGATCCATCATCCAAGATAACCTCGGCAAGTTTCTCCAGCTTTCTGGGTGCGACGTTGTAGGTCTCCTACCGTATAGGGCCGCCGATATGTGCCTTCGAAATTCTGAAAGAACACGCTTTGCATGTCATACCAGTTGTGGATGGTGTTCTCCGAAAGTTCATTGAGCCATGATCGTGCCGTCTTCCACAACATGAGTGGGAGATATCGGGTTGCGACCAGGCTATTTCCGCCTTTGGCGATACAACAAGCCTGGAAAAAATCCCGGAGCCAAGTATCTGGCCGAGCTATACCGTCGTAGGCTTGGATGTGTCTTGAGATAGCAAATCCTTCCGGGAATTTTGTTGCTCTTATGCATGGTCCGAAGCATTTTGGGTCCACGTATATATCGTTGTTTTCGTAGCGCCGCGCCTCTATGTTGGAGTTAATCTTGTGCCTTGCATCACTTGGGGACGAAGATCGCCCTGATTGACGGCTATGGCTGCGGTGCCTTGGAGCCGGACTTCAGCTTCTGCCACCACCTCCTACACCACAACGCCCTCCTTGGCCTCCTTGGGAGCCATTGTGGTGGCTGCTTGGTGGAGAGGGTGGAGCAGCTGGATTGTTTCTGGATGATCACCGGCCTCCGTCTGGAGCGTCATTATTCCGGTTCCGGGGAGGGTCTTCATTACGACGAGCGCCCTGCCGGCTTGACTCCGCATGGTATCCGTTGTTCCTTTGCCCGTCACTCCCACCACGGCGGGGCTCAGCCGGACATCTTGTATGTCTAGGAGGTGGCATTCTTTGACGGTCCTCCTCCTGATGTTTCTCTTTGTCTTCTTCCCTACGATCGTTTGACTCTTGCTGGGGAGGATTCTTTGGATACAGTGCAGCAATTGCCTCTTGCTCAGCAGCAGGAGCAACATTGCACCAGTCACGTGCAGTTTTGTGATGATGTCCTGAAGATCCGGTTCTTGAGTAGTTGTCTTCCCGATGGTCGAAACGGTGATGCTGTTCTGGAGCACGTTGAGGTCTTACGTCATTCCAGGCCGGATCCGTGCAACATTGGTCGGATTGGGAGACCAGTTTTCCGCTTCCGGATTTCGTGGCCTTCTGCTGCTCCAGACCCTTGGTAAGTAGCTTAATGCCCAATCGAACATGTTCTGGGTCTGGATTATTTGCCAGGATGTCTCGAGCAGCGGAAATGTTTTGCACTGGTGTTGGATACACCAGATCTCCCTTGCTATCGAGCCTCAAAGAGAACCTTACGTACTTCCGAAAATTGATTGTCATGTGTATGTCATTTCCGGTTCTTCTGATGTTGCAAAAAGATGAGGTTCCCCGCCTTGGCCATGCATTTCTTTTCTTCCTCGATGTTTTTAGCTTCATCCAGGAGTACTTGGCGACGCGCTTCTAGGGCTTGGGCCCTTTCGTCCAATTCCACAGCAGTTAGTTCTGTTGTAGTAGGGATAGGTGTGGTTAATGCAACATCGATGAGTTTACGGGCACCTGTGGTGACTACGTGTCCATCCACCGATTCTTCTTTGGGCTCGTCTGGGATAAGTTCTCCATCCGAGTCTTCCTCGTATTCCTCGGTAATCACCTCCTCTATTGGAAGTTATTTTGCCGGGGTCTTGTTCTTCTTGTTCCTCTTCTTTGCCTTCTTGGCAGCGCCGGTAGCAAAGTCGGCTTTGGGTCCATTTCCTGGAGTCAAGCTCTGATCGGTACTTTCGGACATCTGGAGCTCGGGATTATCTCCGATATCCATGTCATCCTACGCTTTGGGAGAGTTTTCCTCGGATCCTTCATCCATGGCTTCTCCTTCTTCTGCAGCTTTGGAGTTGTACTCCTCTCCATACTCCACGGAGAACTTTCGGAAATCCACCGACGTCATCGAGTCATCCGAGGATGCGGGTAAGTCGGTGTTTGTTCCGATCGCCTCCAGCACCGAGTCAGTGTTGTCTCCAGCATCGGTAGAGCCGGATCCGGATCCAACGTATCCAATGAAGTGCGATGTGTGGGTCCTGAGGTAGTTGTGGCTTTCCTCGTGGGCTTCCTCGATGGTTTCGAGATCCTCATCCACGCTTGCGTCTTGCATCATCATGCGCCTCAACATATGCCTCAGGAACGGTTGATCTGTTCCAGCATTGGCAGAGCTAGAACCAAGGTTGGTGTTGTGATCCTCCTGGATTTCGACTTCAGCGGGTGGATTGATCTGGGATTCGGCCTCGCTAGGGAGATCCACTCCAGATTCGACTTGAACTGCAAGGTCTGCTTCAGGCTCAGATTTCTCCACTATCTCCGCAACAGGTGCGAGCTGGGTGGGATTAGGGTTTTTTGAGATCCAGAACTCTGCCTCCTGCACGGACAAAGGGGATCTAGAAATTTCTTCTGCCTCTATCATCACCGCTGGGGTGGGTGGGACAGGTTCAGCGAATCCGATGTACACATCAATCTCTCCAAAATACATAATGGTGTAAGCAGTCATGGCCTCCCTAGCCAGAATCCAGGTCTCGTCGAGAACGATGAGAGGGACGTCGCTGGCATAAAGTATGTGGCCGACGCCGATAGTCTCGTCGATTCCGATTCTTGCAGATTCCGCTCGGAACGAAGATCCGAAGCTCACTTGCCCCACGGTGGGTGCCAACTGTCGTCAGATTGATGACAAGTATGCCATGAGGGGGTCCTCGAGGCGTGTGGAAGAGAGGGGTGTGAGACATATGGTATTCCGGGATGGTGAGCACACAAGTTTACCCATGTTCAAATCCGCCGGCTTTGGACGGATCCTAGTCCTGCTAGCAATCCAATAATACGACAGAGCCGGAATATGGGTTACAAGGGTTTCACCTGTGCGAGTTGAGATTGTAGACTATTGTGAGGGTGCCCTAAAGGCTCTCCCTAGGTCGGCTTATGTAGCACCCCAATTGTCTAACAATTGTAATGCTACTTGTCCTAGTAAGTTATTGGCTACTCCATACAGATTATTGTTGCATCATAATTATATCTTGCTCATGTCATCATGCCACATTGCATTTGAGCATCATATAAAACCCTTTTTATTTTGGTTTTTCTCTCATATGCATTAGTAATTGTATTTGCCTCTTGATATTGTATTGGGATATTGATATATTGTTCAATGCCCAAGTTGAGTTGGGGGCATATCTTTTATCTCATTTCCACCACCTTCCTCTTCCATCACTTTATAATTCCACCATCCTACTAGATCATGAGCTTGTTTGTCTTTACTTTGGTTTTCTCTAGCTCATGTGCAATAAGGTGGATCTAGTCCATTAAATTTCTTTGCTTGGCTTTGTTCCACTTCTTGGAAATGCATAAGATTAATGCCATCATATTATTATTGTTTTCACATAATAAATCATGGCATTATTATTTTTGCATGGGCCATGCACTTTTCTCCACCACCTTTTTGCTCCTTTGGTTTGCCTTTATTTTAAGTGGATCTTTACTTCATGGGTCATCTCTTTTCCTTCCACCATTCCATATCCTCATCTATATCTATTTCTTTTATTTTTATTATTTCTCCATGCATGGACCACATGAGGCATATTCCTTAATTCTTTTCTTTTTCTTTCTCTTGGAATTATTTTCACCTCCACCCCATGATAATTGTAGCCTCCACCATGCTCCACTTGGGATGATCTTACCACATTCCTTTCTTTTATTTTTCTCTTTATCTACATGTATGACCACATGAGCCTTATTCCACCTAATTCTTTTCTTCTTCTTTCTTTCTAGTTTCTTCTCTACTTTAGCCCATGCAAGATCAAGCCAAGGTGTCTTCTTGGGTTAGCTCCATACACAAGATACAAATCTAAATATCTACTTAAATCTAACCTAGCCACTTTTACTCTCTCTCTCTCTCTCTCTAAACTCCACTAACCCTAAACCTTCTCTCTCTCTCTCTAGCTTGGCCTCCATGCCAAGCCCCTCTCTCTACCTGACCCACCACCCCAGCCACTCCTCTCTCTAACCAAGCTAAGTCTAACCCTAACCCTAGCCATGCCCTAACTAACCCGAGATCAACCGAGCCCCTTCCCTCTTTCTCTCTCTGCCGAGCGGGCCTAGCTGCACCACCATCGCCAAGCCCCACCTGCAGCCACCCTACCTCGCCCAGGACCAGCCCCAGCCAGCGCAGCCATGTGCTCGAAGAGGAGGAGGAAGAAAAGGTGGAACCGAGTCCACCTTTATCTTGTCGTGCCCACCTGCCTCTCCTCTCTCTCCCTCTCACTTTCCCCTCCTCCTCACGTCTCCTAGAGCTCGCCCAGATCCACCCCGGAACGCCCTCCTTCTTCCCCTCCTTCCTCTCCGCCCACCAGTAGCCGACGCCGGTCGCCGCCAGCAACCACCCCTCCCCGCCGAACCAGCCGAGCCACGCGACCGTGAAGTGGCTGAGGAGGTCCAGGACAACCCCCTGCACCGCCCCGTACACGCCAACGTGGACGAGAAGCTCCACCGCGTCGCCAGTACCTCACCATCCCCGAAACCCTAGCCCGCCGGTGCGTCTGCGTCCTCACCGATCCGCCGCTCCTCGCTCCGATCCGACCACACCAGCGAGCCCGCGGTGAGCCTCCCTCTCCCCCTGACATGCTCCGCCTCACCGTCGACGTCTAGCGCCGGCGAACGTTTCGTCGAACAGCCGCCGCGCGCCAGAGCTCGCCGTTGTCTGCCAGGTTCTCGCGCTGCTTAGAGCCTACCTAGCACCCGAACCCCCTCCTAACAGCTCCCCTAGCACCACCGCACCGGTCAGCCCACTCAGCGCGCGCTCCCGCGGCCCGGGATCGAATCCCCGCTCCGCGCCGCGCTTCCACCTGCCGCCAGACGCGAGGAGAAGAGAAACAGTACCGGGCCCGTGGCCGTTTTGCAAAAAGCCCCTCCCCTTTTTAATTACTGCAACCCGTGCTCCTTTCAGCCCCACCAGTCAGCCACGCCAGCCCGTTTGCAGAAAACCCCCCGGCTTTTCCCGTTCGCAACCCGCGCTCCAGCCACAGCCCCACCTGTCAGCCCCTGTCTCCTGCAACGCTGGCACGTGGGCCTTCCGCCGCTGGTCCCGCCTGTCAGCCCCTGTGGGTAAGCCAGACCCGTGTGCAAAACGCGTTTTCGCGCGCGTGTGGCCCCAGTCAGCGTAGCCCCACCCGTCAGTGTCTGGGTCTGAGTTTCGCCGGGTATAAAAAGTTTATCCCCGAGTCTGTTTTTATTCAAATCTTTTCCAAATTTATTTAAATTCAAATTCTTTTTAGATTCAAATAATTTTTAAAATACAAATCCAAACAATACAAATAATATATGTTTTGGAATCAGAAAAATGTGAGGAATCCAAATATGCCCTTCAAAATATATTTTGAACACTTTAAATTTCGAGTTGATTAAAATTACAAGAAAATGCCCTTTTACTTGATTAATTAATAACTTTGGTTTTATAATTCCAAATTTGGCAAATAATATGTCTAAATCGATCAGTGCGACGAGCCCGTTCTATTTATGCAGTCCTTGTTCTGAATTGAAGCATGAAACATGTTGTCATTTAAATTCTGAACTGTTTATGACAATAAAACTTGGGCAAATAAATATTAAAGTGCTTTATTTCTTGTATCCACACCTCACCTTTGCCATGCTACTTTAATGCCATGTAAATTGTGCATCATTCATCATGGCATGCTTGGTTGCTTGTTGCATTTCAATTTATATGCTTGCGCACTTTATTTATGTTGGCCCTTGTTTGTTTGGTTCTTTTTCGAATAGACGCCCAGCAGGAGGTTTACCAGGAATCACAGGAATATTACCCAGATCCATCTCTCGCTTCAACTGAGCTGCCAGGCAAGCACTACCACATGCTTGCATACATACAGTACCTATTGCCCTATCTTAATCTTGCATCATGGAGTCGCGATTGCATTAAATTGAATCCCAAGTACTGCATAGCCTTTACTTTGAAACCACACTAAGCCTGTTTCGGTCCCATGAGCCCTTACTACAGGAGTTGTTTGAGCCATGCGAGTCGTAGAAAAGCATGAGTAGGGTATGTGAGTGTCTGATGGATAATGAGGTACCTAAACAATATAACCTGAGTAGTAACGGGATAACTAATGAAAGAGGCACCGATGAGCAATATCTGCTATTTGGTTTTTCATGCTCACTTGTGTCCCGTAGGACCCCGAGTACTTGATTCCTGTTCCTTGACTATTCGCACTATCCACATCCGGGAGGCCTTATGGACCCCCCTGAGTCAGAGCTTGATTCATTCTTATTTCTTGGGGCCACAATTAGTTTGGGGCTTTATTACTATTCTGTACTTATGCCATGTTACTGCTTTCTCTAAGATTGTGCGTGGAGCACCTGTATTGTTTTGGATCATGGAATGTTTTCGCGGTATCGACAAGCCCAGTCACATTTTCGGGTTCCCAGTCGTTTACAGCCATTGACACAAACCTTGGGTCCGTCTCGGAGCCGGCCAACTTCGTTGCGGGTAGCTTAATGGGGTGGCCCCCTGAAATATTTCTGAATCCTGTGATTGCTTTGTCGTGAATGCCTCGTTGGGTTTTGATTTGGTTTTTCCGAGGTTGATCGAGTGTGTGTTGCTATTCGTGCACCCCTGCAGGGTAAATCTTTCTGAAAGCCGTGTCCGCGGTTATGGACGACTTGGAGCACAGTTTCTCGATCATAGACAAGTATAACTAAAGTATCGCTTTTAAATTGACTAAGTACTTGACTAGTAAATAGTACAATACTCATGGAATGGTTAATAAAACTGCCAACGGATGATGGGGTTGTTCGTCCGCTTCCTCGTTGGTAAGCGAGGAGGAGGATGGATCTGTTAATTATACCGTTATAACTGTTGTTCTTAATTCACAGACTTCCGTCTGTCATTGGTTAGGCGGAAGGTTAGCGAGTCTCTATAGAATTGTTAGGTATTATCTTTTGCTGCAATTGCGTCACCCTAGGTTGTGTCCCCTTTAGCGGCATAAAGACTTGCTGAGTACCCCTAGGGTCTCACACGATAAATTGTTTGATTCAGATGAACAGGTGTACCCGCAAGACGGATACTGGGCGGAAGAGACAGATGATGTTGGCAACGATCATTCGGTGTAGAGATTCCGGGAACGGGGATCCGTGTGATCTGTGGGTGGGATGTGTTTATTTATGGGGCATCTTATGCCAATTTTCTTCTTATCCGTACTCGGATCTTGTTTTCCGCTTCCGCCTGATACTCTGATGTGTGATGTATGAGGAGCTATCCTAAATTATTATATCTATCTAGGATGTTTGGATCTTGCCGTATGGCATTGCACTATTTCTATTTCTTTTAGATGGAATGGCTCTGATGTACTGTTGTATGTGGCTTGCATACATACTCACTTGTGTATGTAGTTGATCCCTTCGCCTGCCGATTACGCCGCTCGTTCTTGTCCCGTTGACTGAAAGTGGTTAGGACGGCCGAAAGGTCTACCGTGAGTGGCCCTGGGCCCCACCGTACTATTTTAACCACTTTCGTTCATCCAGGCATTAACTAAGAGCGTAATTCACCGAGATAGTTACAGCTTATATAGATATCCGGCCTAAGGTTTACATGAGAGATCTATCCGGCTACGACTAAGAGTCGGTTACAGAGTACATCTTGAACTACAAGTAACACATGGGCCTATGTCGGTAAGTCTTCTAGGCCTTCCGGAAGCCGGACTGGACTCCGTCTCTTCTCCCTGACTAGGCCGCCCATGAAGCAAAGCTCTAACCCGAAGTGGGCCACCCTGGTCAGTGAGGTACAGCGAGGATACCCGAAAAGTATATCCCCAACAGTACCCTTGCCATTACATGCTGACAGGTGGGGCCGCGTCCAATCGATTCCCGTAGTGGACACCTCTCTCAACTTATCCAGATCAGCATCGGACCCACAGCTTATCCACGTGAGCGTCGGACCCACATCTTATCCATGTGAGCTCTGGACCCATAGCTTACCCAGGTTGGCGTTGCAAGATGGGACACTGAGCCAGCCCCGTGCCCGCGCCCGTGCCGTTGCTTTATTTTCATATAGTGAAATGTAATGCATATATGAACATTATACACCTTTGAACTCTTTTAAATCGCACTTAGGACATGATAATGTTGTGCTAATAAAATCCTGATCATTTATCATCTCCATGGAGTGAAATATAATGCATAAACTTGCGTATACAAAAATTATACACCTTTGAACTCTTTGAAATCGCACTTAATACGTGATAATGTTGTGCTAAGAAAATCTTGAGAGATTATCATTTTCATAGAGTGGAATGTAATGCACAAACTTGCATATGTGAAAATTATAAACCTTTGAACACTTTTAAATCACACTTAATACATGATAATGATGTGCTAACAAAATTTTGAGAGATTATTATTTTCTCCCTCATTTTCGTAGAGTGGAATGTAATGCATAAACTTGCATGTACGAAGTTTATACACCTTTGAACTCTTTGAAATCGCACTTAATACGTGATAATGTTGTGCTAAGAAAATCTTGAGAGATTATCATTTCCATGGAGTGAAATATAATGCATAAACTTGCGTATACAAAAATTATACACCTTTGAACCCTTTGAAATCGCACTTAATACGTGATAATGTTGTGCTAACAAAATCTTGAGAGATTATCATTTCCATGGAGTGAAATATAAAGCATAAACTTGCGTATACAAAAATTATATACCTTTGAACCCTTTGAAATCACACTTAATACTTGATAATGTTGTGCTAAGAAAATCTTGAGAGATTATCATTTCCATGGAGAGAAATATAATGCATAAACTTGCGTATACAAAAATTATACACCTTTGAACTCTTTGAAATCGCACTTAATACGTGATAATGTTGTGCTAAGAAAATCTTGACAGATTACCATTTCCATCAAGTGAAATATAATGCATAAACTTGCGTATACAAAAATTATACACCTTTGAACTCTTTGAAATCGCACTTAATACGTGATAATGTTGTGCTAAGAAAATCTTGAGAGATTATCATTTTCATATAGTGGAATGTAATGCATAAACTGGCATATACGAAAATTATACACCTTTGGACTCTTTGAAATCGCACTTAGGTCATGATAATGTTGTGCTAATAAAATCCTGATCATTTATCATTTCCATGGAGTGGAATGTAATGCATAAACTTGTGTATACGAAAATTATACACATTTGAACTCTTTGAAATCGCACTTAATACGTGATAATATTGTGCTAAGAAAATCTTGGGAGATTATCATTTTCATAGAGTGTAATCTAATGCACAAATTATACACCTTCGAACACGTTCCCTTCAAATTATATTCAAGTTCATTTGTTTATGAAGTTAAAGTACCGGTGGCATACTCGTTATTTTGCATGGATAGAGGGGTGCCTCCCAACAAATATAGGGGTTATCATGTTCGCTAGATCACAGAGGATCAACGGTTGGTGGGCACGATCCGTGTGACAACTGTCTCGACCAATCAGAGTGTAGCAGCGAAGATGAGCACAAGTGAGAGAGATGGATACACAGAGAGGGGAAAACAAAGTAGCACTTAAGAACCAAGGGCAAAACTGAGTAGAACTTAAAAACAAAGGGCAAAACTAACAAAGGGATTCAAATAGAAAATAGAAAAGGATTTTAAAAATGGAAAATACGTCTTTTATACAATAAAATACATCTTGGCATACATCAAACTATTAGCAATTCAAATATACACCTGTTTGAAAATTATTGCCTCATTCAGACAAACTATGTTTTGGGGAGGGATGTTCGGGGATGAGGCTTGAGTAGAAAGCCATGAACCTTCATAGATAGTAGGTGATTTGAGAAGTCGTGATTTAGGTGAAAATTGGTTTATATACATTTCTTATGGTGGCAGGTCACATAATAAGACTCCCTAGGTAGATGCCACTGTGTTTTTCTCTTTTTGAATTTGTTGTGCATAAAATGACTCAATTAGCTAGCTAAAACCTATTCGTTAACTCTCTGTTGACCAGACACCGGAGGGTAAAACTGAGTATATTGCACACGGCAGTGTTAGTAGTGGAGGGCTGATGGCTCAAGATATCTCGAGCTCGTTGGGAACCCCAAGAGGAAGGTATGACGAGCACAACAGCAAGTTTCCCTCAGTTATGAAACCAAGGTTATCGAACCAGTAGGAGCAAGGAAACAACTCCAAGGTGTAGCTAACAACTTGGAAACTTGTACAACACAACCATAGAACTTTGCCCCAACTTACAGTGAGGTTGTCAATCTCACTGGTTTTGCTGAAAACAAAGGATTAAACGTATAGTGTGGAAGATAGTAATTGCTTGCAGAAAGTAAACAGTAAATGGTAAACAGTAGATGGTTGATACGTTTCTAACGTATCCATAATTTTTGATGTTCCATCCTTGGTTTTATATACTTTCTTACGTTTTGTCCACATTTTGGAGTACTTTCTATACACTTTCTTGGACTAACCTATTAACAAGAGCCACAGTGCCAGCTGCTTGTTTTCTGCTGTTTTTGGTTCCAGGAAAGTCAGGAAATGAATATTCTCGGAATTGGACGGGACAAAAGCCATTTTCACCGAGGGACACAAGGAGCCAGAATACGAGACAGAGAGGGGCCAGGGGGCTGCCACACCACTTGGCCACGCGTTCTAGCTTGGCCCGCGCCAGGGGGTGGTCTGGCCGCCTCCGGCACCCCCTCGGCCTCCTCTTTCGCCTATAAGATGCCTCCGATACAGAAACCCTAAGGACCCGATCAAAATTCCACGAAAGAGTTTGTAGCCGCCATCATCTCCATCCCTAGATCGGGAGGGATCTGAAGCTCTTCCGGGCACCCTACCGGAGAGGGGAATTCACCCTGGAGGCCTTCTTCATCACCATGCAAGCCTCCGGTGTGATGCGTGAGTAGTTCATCTCTAGACTACGGGTCCATAGTAGCTAGATGGCTAGTTCTCCTCCTTTGTGCTATCATGTTTAGATCTTGTGAGCTCCGTTCATGATCAAGATCATCTATTTGTAATCCTACATGTTGTGTTTGCGGGGATCCGATGGATATTGAGATGCTATTTCAGATTGATATTTGATTCTATCATATCTTTGTTATTTGTGATCTTGCATGCTTTCCGTTGTTAGTAGCTATCTTGGCCAAGTAGATGCTAGCAACTCCAAGAGTTAGTATTTATGCTCGATAGTGGGTTCATGCCTCTAGTAATCTGGGGAAGTGACAGAAATCTCTAAGGTACTAGATGTGTTGTTGCTACTAGGGACAAAACAACAATCCTTTGTTCATAGAACAATCGTATTGTTAACTTTACACGCAATGTGTAATGCAATTATCTGTTGCTTGCAACTTAATACTGGAGGGGGTTCGGATGATAATCTGAAGGTGGATTATTAGTCATGGATGTAGTTGGATTACAGTCTATGTATAATGTTGTAATGCCCAATCGAATCTCAAAGGAGTCAAGATGAGTAGTATATGCATGATTGCTTTCTCGATGTTTGTCAATTGCCCCGCTGTAATTTGTTCACCCAACATGTCATCTATCTTAAGGAGAGCCACCACTAGTGAACTATGGGCCCCGGTCCTTTCTTTTACCATCAATCTACAACTGTTTACTGTTTTCTGTTTACTTTTTTCAAACTATTACTTTCTTCCACTAGATACGTTTAATCCTTTGTTTTCAGCAAAACCAGTGAGCCTGACAACCTCATCGCAAGTTGGGGAAAAGTTCTGTGGTTGTGTTCTGCAGGTTTCCACGTTGCTGCTGGCACCGGTAGTGCGCCCTGCCAAAGTTTAGCTAGCAACACCTTTGAGGTGTTTCCTTGCTCCTATTGGATTGATAACCTCGGTTTCATAACTGAGGAAAAACTTGCTGTTGTGCTCATCATACCTTCCTCTTGGGTTCCCCAACGGGCTCGATATATTTTGAGCTAAGCAACTGATTTTCTGGAGCCGTTGCCAGGGAGTCAAGGACATCTTCACAAGGGGAGTCCCTCATAACCAATCTCTTTAATTTGTTGTTTTTGTTTTTCTTAGTTTACTCTTTGCTTTGTTTGCTTGCTTCTTTATCAAAAACACAAAAAAACTAGTTTTACTAGTTTTCTTTCTTTATTAAAAACACACACAAAATTAGTTCCTACTGTAGTTGTTATTTTCATTGGTCTATTATTATCTTGCTTTATCATGCTTTCTATCAATGGTTGGTTTTTCTGAAACTGAATCTTATTGGAAAGGTGGTTCACGGAAGAACAAAAATATTATTATAAGGAACACCGCTTGTCACAAAAAGGGAAACACTTGTCGGAACATATTGATAAATTGTATACCATTGCTATAAACGTGTGCTCTACTTATAATGTTACTTATTGCTTTGATAAATCTTGTTGCTGTAGGAGGTATAAACACCTCCCTTTTCAATGTGAGTATAATGATAATGTTACCATATCTTCTTACGTTAAAGGCAATTATGACTTTTATGATGTGGAACAAATTGAAGAATTTATTGCTTGGAAGGGTGCACTTGAACTTGCTAGTTTGCTTGAAAATACTGATGATTCACCTTATAAATATGAGGTTTATGATATACTTAAATTTTGCTTTGATAATTGCAAGGTGGAAAATGGCTATATTCTTGAATATCTTAATAGATGCTCTCCACCAATGGAAGAGACTAATGCCTTGCAGGAGCCTATGGAAGAAGAAATTGTTGTAACTGGAAGCTCATTGAATGAAAAAGAGGAGGAGAGTGATGATCAAGAGGATGAATAATGGATCTACCCATTCCTACCTTCTAATGAGAGTAACTCTTTACCCCCTACAATATCTGATTGTCCCCCATGCTTACTAAAAGAGGATGAATGTTATGTTCCTGAGGATTTTTTTGAAAATGTTTATAATAAAGCTCTAGTGTTTGTAGATCATAAACAACATGTTTTATGTGATAGTTATATTGTTGAGTTTATTCATGAGGCTACTGAAAATTATTATGAGATAGGAAAATATGGTTGTAAAAGTTTTCATGGTACTGAAACACCTCTCTATTTGCTGAAACTTTTGAAGTTACTCTTGTTTTATCTTCCTACGCCTATCACTTTGTTCTTTGTGAATTTATTTGCATACAATATTCCTATGCATAGGAAGTGGGTTAGACTTAAATGTGTTTTGAATTTGCTTCTTGATGCTCTCTTTTACTTCAATTCATATTTCTTATGTGAGCATCTTCTCAAAGTATCATGCCTAACTTAAAGGCGTTAAAGAAAAGTACTTATTGCGAGATAACCCAAAAGTTTTAGATGATCTTGGAAGTTATTAATTCTGTAATAACCGCTCCTCATCCTTTTTATTTGCTTTTTGTGCCAAGAGTAACATCTAATGAGAGAGAAGTAATGATTGGGAAAGTTGTTGTCCCGAAACAGATTTCTGTGCTTCGTCGTAAAAGTTCGTGTAAAATCTATGTACGTCCTTTTGAGGCGTGAATTGTTGTGCTTCTGCCCCAGGTTGTTATCTAACTTTCGTTAGTTCAACACTTTTCGATTTGAGCAACAGAAGGTCTTCAAAAAAAATCGTCTTTACCTGCTGGTCTGTTTTGACAGATTTCTGCCATTAGTTGCATTTGCTTCTTGTTGGTTCCTTTTTGAGTTCTTTTGGGGAATTGAGATTTTTTAGGGAAGTGCTATAGTATCTTGTGTTTTAATAGAAGTTTTATTGGTGTTGGAACTGAACCTAAAGACTTATTATCTTGAGTGCACTAATGTTGCTAATAAAGATTGTGTGAAGTTTTGTATGAAGGAAAATTTTCAGGTGTATGGAAGGAATGAGTAATGAGATGAAGGATGGACTAAAGCTCAAGCTTGGGGATTCCATGCATGTCACCCCAATAAATATCCAAGAAGTACAAACGTCAAAGCTTGGGGATGCCCAAGGCATCCCCTTCTTCATCAATAAAAATCCTAGGTTTCTTGCAAACGCTTCATTTTTATTGTTTCATGCACAGTTGTGTTGTTCTTGGAGCGTGAAACCCACAAGTATTTTCTAGGGAAGTGAAACCCAATTTATTGATTCGACACAAGGGGAGCCAAAGAATATTTATAAGCCTTAACAACTGAGTTGTCAATTCAGTTGCACCTGGAAACAATCTTGCTCACTGCAGTTTATCAGTAGCAACCATTTTGTAGTAGGAGTAGTGAAGTAACAGCAGTAGTAAAGTAAAGACAACAGTAACAATAACAGTAAATAGTAGGATTCGAGTGCGGTAAGCATAGGGATGGATGGACGGGCATTGCATGGACAAGACAATTCACATGGTAATCAGAACATAGGGCAATTGCAGATAAATAAGATAAAGCATCCAAGTACTAGATAATCCTAGGCATGTGTCCCATATATAGTCATACGTGCTCGCAATAAGAACTTGCACACCATATTTTGTCCTGCCAGCCCGTTTGCGGCGGGGCCTCAAGGGAACTACTAGCAATTAAGGTGCTCCTTTTAATAGAGCACCGGAGCAAAGCATTAACACTCTGTGAACACATGTGATCCTCACATCAAAGCCATTCTCTCCGGTTATCCCGATTTCTGTCACTTCGGGGCCATTGGTCCCGGACAACAACGTGTGTATACAACTTGCAGGTAAGACCATAAACAATACCATCATAATGAATCAATAACATGTTCAGATCTGAAATCATGGCACTCTGGCCCTAGTGACAAGCATTAAGCATAACAAGTCGCAACAAAGTCATAAAGCACTAATAGAAGATACTAGGCACCATGCCCTAACAATCCGATGCCATTACATGAACGATCTCATCCAATCCCTACCATCCCCATAGCCTACAGTGGGGGATTACTCACTCATAGATGGGGGAAACATGGATGGTCGATGGAGAAGCGATGGTGATGATGATGGCGATGATCTCCTCCAATTCCTCGTCCCGGCAGGGTGCCAGAACGGAGTTTCTGGTGCTGTTTCGTGGAATCTGTTGGTGGCGGCGGAGCGGAACTCCTTCTGGAAAAACGTCGAGCCCCCTAAGTTTTTAGGTCAGAAGGCAACTTATAGGCGAAGAGGGAGACCGAGGGGGTGTCTGGGCGGCCAGACCACCCCCTGGCGTGGCCAGGCCTAGCCCGCGCGGCCAGGTGGTGTGGCTGGGCCCCAGCCCCTCTCCGTCTCGTATTCTGGCTCCAGGTGTCCCTCGGTAAAATAATGACTTTGGCTTTTGTCCGTCCAATTCCGAGAATATTCATTTTTTGACTTTCCTGGAACCAAAAACAGCAGAAAACAGGCAGCTGGCACTGTGGCTCTTGTTAATAGGTTAGTCCAAGAAATCACATGAAAAGTACTCCAAAGTGTGGACAAAACACAAGAAAGTAGATAAAACCAAGCATGGAACATCAAAAATTATAGATACATTTGCAATGTATCAACATCCCCAAGCTTAACTCATGCTCGTCCTCGAGTAGGTAAGTGATAAAAAGAAAGAATAATTTTTGAGGTGACATGCACCATCATAAACTTGATCAAAGTATTTGTAAAACATTCATAGCTGGGATCATAGTACTTCAACATAACATGAAAGACAAAGTTCTAACAATAAGACAAACCAACTATGTTGCAACATGAAAAGGCATAAACAAAAGATTCATGAATAATAATGCTTTCCAAGACATAAAGAAAACATAGCATAGTGGCATTCAGCTTGTCCCTCATAGAGTAGCAAACATAAATACATAGGACACCTTCAAAGTTCATAAGAGTGACTAGATACGAATAGTTTAAAACAAGCAATATCAAAGCTATGCATCAATGAACAAGTCTTGGGACAATGCACATAGAACTAAGAATGGTCACTATGCTCTCAAAGTAGGTGCATAAAGATAGAAGGTGGAGACTCAACATAAAAGTAAAAGAAAGTCCTTCATAGAAGAAAGTAGGGATTCAAGTCTCATAAAGAGCTTCCAAAAATTATGGTACTTATAGCTTTTAGCTCTCATTGCCCCTATCATAAGCATCTTGAAGTGATTAAGGTTAAAGTGAACAAACTATGGTGTACATGCTTGACGATGTATAAGTTAGAAATCTCATGTCCCTTGAATACGAGGGCCGCTCCTCATGCTACTCAAGTTTAGTCACCGGTAAGTTCTTGTCCTCGTAAGTACATGTGTATCATAGAGAACCGCCAACGGGGTACCCCTTGCCTGATGATACGGAAGAACCCCCATATCAAAATGACAAGGCAAGCAGACAACGAGCATCTCAGCAATCTTCTTATTTACCATGGGAATATGGTGCTTTTTTCTCTCTTTCCTCTTTTCATATATCTCTTTTTTCCTCTTTTCTTTTTCTCTTTTTTTCTCAATATCTGGCTCTTTTTTTATAAGAAGAATGCTTCATAGACAGCTCATTATGGTTACGCTGCAGGTTTCCACGATGACAACATGGATTAGATCAGCGGCCCAGGTGTTTCCCTAACACATATACATAACTCCATGGACTTACAAGCTCCCCTTTCATTTCACACCGATGACATCCATAGACAAAAGAGCATGATATCAACTAAGTACAAAGTACCAGTGCAATGTTGAAAGCGTTCCCCATGACAACATGGTTCTGTTAATCCCCAACAAATAAGTGCAAGCATATACAACATAGACGACACAATGGTTCAAGTTTATTAAGGGCAAGAAAAGTAAAGTGTGCCATCAAGTTCGTGAGAGCTTTAATCACTAGTTTTCTCATAACAAGTTTAATTCGTAAGGTAGATAAAAACATGAATATACTTGGAATAGCATAAGCTAATAGGTAGGTATGATGGACTCTTTGGAATAACTTGGTTTTAGGAGTTGGATGCATGAGTGGAACTCATACTTGGTTACGGAGGCTAGCAAAAGACTGTGAGCGACCAACTAAGAGAGCAATAATGGCCATAATCATGCAGAGCGACAAAACATCATTGATCAAAGCATAAAGTGATACTACAAGTTGAAAACTAAAGGATCATAAAGGCTATGGTGACTTGGGATAGTCATAACATGGTGTGAGCATGTGCCAAGTCAACCCAAATAAAGCATCAAAGGAGAATACCACAATACTATGCTCTAATATGCTAAAACAACGCATGATCCTTCCAAGGCACATTAAGCAATCTCAATTGTTTATAACAAGTCATGCTACAACAAATAATACTAAGAATAAAGCCAAAACAATTTCGAGCATGGCATGACAAAGCATATGCCACAGTCAAAAACAAGCTCTCTTTACCACTTAAGCATGAACTTTCCTACTCTTTTCCAATCCAAACCAAACTATTTGAAAACCAATGTATGAAAGAGGGGGTCCAACCAATTTATTCAGCAAACTAAGAAAACCAAGCAAAATAAAAACCAAAACCAAAACGAAAAAAGAGGACACTCCAAGACCAACACAATTGTGTATGAAACAATAAAAATGAAGTGTTTGGAAGAAACTTGAGATTTTTATTGATGAAGAGGGGGATGCCTTGGGCATCCCCAAGCTTTGACGCTTGTACTTCTTGGATATTTCTTGGGGTGACACGCATGGCATCCCCAAGCTTGAGCTTTAGTCCATCCTTCATCTCATTACTCATTCCTTCCATACACCTGAAATTTTTCCTTCATACAAAACTTCACACAATCTTTATTAGCAACATTAGTGCACTCAAGATAATAAGTCTTTAGATTCAGTTCTAACACCAATAAAACTTCCATTAAAACACAAGCTACTGTAGCACTTCCCTCAAAAATCTCAATTCCCCAAAAGAACTCAAAAAGGAACCAACAAGAAGCAAATGCAAATAATGGCAGAAATTTGTCAAAACAGACCAGCAGGTAAATATGACTTTTTTCGAAGACCTTTTGTTGCTCAAATCTAAAAGTGTTGAACTAACGAAAGTTAGATAACAACCTGGGGCAGAAGCACAAAAATTCACACCTCAAATGGAAGTACAAAGATTTTACACGAATTTTTATGGTGAAGTATAGAAATCTATTTCGGGACAGCAACTTTCCCAATCATTACTTCTCTCTCATTAGAGGTTACTCTTGGCACAAAAAGCAAATAAAAAGAATAAGGAGCGGATATTACTGAAGTGATAAATTCCAAGACTCATCTAAAACTTTTGGGTTATCTCCCAATAAGTACTTTTCTTTAACGCCTTTAAGTTAGGCATGATAGTTTGAGAGGATGCTCACATAAGAAATATGAATTGAAGTAAAAGAGAGCATCAAGAAGCAAATTCAAAACACATTTAAGTCTAACCCATTTCCTATGCATAGGGATCTTTTATGCAAATAAATTCACAAAGAACAAAGTGACAGGCATAGGAAGATAAAAGAAGAGTAACTTCAAAACTTTCAGCACATAGAGAGGTGTTTCAATACCATCAAAACTTCTATAACCATATTTTCCTCTCTCATAATAATTTTTAGTAGCCTCATGAATAAACTCAAAAATATAACCATCACATAAAGCATGCTTTTCACGTTCTACAAAAACATAATTTTTATCAAGCTTAAAAATAGTGGGATTAAAACCTTCAAACCCACTTTTAACAATTCTATAACACGAAGACTTATCATTCCATATAGGACCATCGTCTAGAGCTTTATCATAAAGAATTTCTAAGCAAAACTCTTTAGTACCATGCATCTCGAAGTTAGGCACGGATAAAGGATTATCATAGATAACATGAGCATAACATTCATCCTCCTTTGGTAAGCATGGGGGACAATCAAATAATGTAAGGGATAAAGAGTTACTCTCATTAGAAGGTAGGCATGGGTAGATAATCCATTCTTCCTCCTTTTGTTCATCACTCTCCTCCTATTTTTCATCTAATGAGCTTCTAGGTTCATCAATTTCTTCTTCCATAAGATCCTGCAAGGCATTAGTCTCTTCCATTTGTGAAAAGCATCTATTAATATATTCAAGAATATAGCCATTTTCTTCTTTGTAATTATCAAAGAAAAATTTAAGTATATCATAAACCTCATATTTATAAGGTGAATAATCAATATTTTCAAGCAAACTAGCAAGTTCAAATGCACCCTTCCAAGCAATAAATTCCTCAATTTGTTCCACATCATAAAAGTCATAATTTTCTTTAACATAAGAAGATATGGAAACATCATCATTATACTCACATTAAAAAGGGAGGTGTTTGTACCTACTACAGTAACAAGATTTATCAAAGCAATAAGTAACATTATAAGTAGAGCACACGTTTATAGCAATGGTATACAATTTATCAATTTGTTCCCATAAGTGTTTCCCTTTTTGTGACAAGCGGTGTTCCTTATAATAATATTTTTGTTCTTCCGTGAACCCACCTTGCCGATAAGATTCAGTTTCAAAGAAACCAACCATTGATAGAAAGCATGATAAAGCAAGACAATAACGGACCAACGAAAATAACAACTAGAGTAGGAACTAATTTTTTTGTATTTTTGATAAAGAAACAAGCAAACAAGGCAGAAATAAACTAAGCTTGAACAATAGTGATTCCAAGCGGACTTGATAAATAAAGCTATGCTCCTCGGCAACAGCGCCAGAAAATAGTCTTGATGACCCACAAGTATAGGGGGTGTATCATAGTATTTTCGAGGGAAGTGAAACCCAATTTATTGATTCGACACAAGGGGAGCCAAAAAATATTTATAAGCCTTAACAACTGAGTTGTCAATTCAGCTGCACCTAGAAACAATCTTGCTCACAGCAGTTTATCAGTAGCAACAGTTTTGTAGTAGGAGTAGTGAAGTAACAACAGTAGTAAAGTAAAGACATCAGTAACAATAACAGTAAACAGTAGGATTCGAGTGCGGTAGGCATAGGGATGGATGGACGGGCATTGCATGGACAAGACAATTCACATGGCAATCAGAACATAGGGCAATTGCAGATAAATAAGATAAAGCATCCAAGTACTAGATAATCCTAGGCATGTGTCCCATATATAGTCATACGTGCTCGCAATGAGAACTTGCACAACATCTTTTGTCCTGCCAGCCTGTTTGCAGCGGAGCCTCAAGGGAACTACTGGCAATTAAGGTGCTCCTTTTAATAGAGCACCGGAGCAAAGCATTAACACTGCGTGAACACATGTGATCCTCACATCAAAGCCATTCCCTCCAGTTATCCCGATTTCTGTCACTTCGGAGCCATTGGTTCCAGACAACAACGTGTGTATACAACTTGCAGGTAAGACCATAAACAATACTATCATAATGAATCAATAATATGTTCAGATCTGAAATCATGGCACTCGGGCCCTAGTGACAAGCATTAAGCATAACAAGTCGCAACAATCATAAAGCACTAATAGAAGATACTAGGCACCATGCCCTAACAATCCGATGCCATTACATGAACGATCTCATCCAATCCCTACCATCCCCATAGCCTACAGCGGGGGATTACTCACTCATAGATGGGGGAAACATGGATGGTCGATGGAGAAGCGATGGTGATGATGATGGCGATGATCTCCTCCAATTCCCTGTCCCGGCATGGTGCCAGAACGGAGTGTCTGGTGCTGTTTCATGGAATCTGGTGGTGGCGGCGGAGCAGAACTCCATTCTGGAAAAACGTCAAACCCCCTGAGTATTTAGGTCCGAAGGCAACTTATAGGCGAAGAGGGAGACCGAGGGGGTGTCTGGGGTGGCCAGACCACCCCTGGCACGACCAGGCCCAGCCCGCGCGTCCAGGTGGTGTGGCTGGGCCCCAGCCCCTCTCCGTCTCGTATTCTAGCTCCAGGTGTCCCTCGGTAAAATAATAACTTTGGCTTTTGTCCCGTCTAATTCCGAGAATATTCATTTACTAACTTTCCTGGAACCAAAAACAGCAAAAAACAGGCAGCTGGCACCGTGGCTCTTGTTAATAGGTTAGTCCAAGAAATCATATGAAAAGTACTCCAAAGTGTGGTCAAAACACAAGAAAGTAGATAAAACCAAGCATGGAACATCAAAAATTATATACACATTTGCAATGTATCAAGGGGCAAGGTTGGTGGAGTACCAGGGGGCCCACACCCCCTGGTGGCGCGCCTAGGGTTGGCCGTGCCGCCACCAGGTGTGGCCGCCCTGGTGTGCCACTTTGTCTCTCCTCCGGACTTCGTGTTGCTTCGGGTAAAATATTGAGTTTGGCTTTTGTCCCGTCCAATTCCGAGAATATTTCCTTACTAGTTTTTCTGAAACCAAAAATAGTAGAAAATAGGCAACTGGTACTGTGGCATCTTGTTAATAGGTTAGTTTCAGAAAATATATAAAAATACCCCAAAGTGTGAACAAAATATAAGAAAGTAGATATAAAACAAACATGGAACATCAAAAATTATAGATATTTTTATGATGTATGAAGGGCAAAACTGAGTACAACCAAACTGTCAGTGTTACACTCGAGGGCAAAACTGAGTATAACTGAATCGCCAGGGTTAGACACGAGGGAAAAGCGTAACTCACGGTACGTGTGTGCGGTGCACGGGGCCGGAGCGGACACGTGTGGTCGTGCACGGTGTAGTAGCGTATGAAGTTACATGGTGTACGGTAGTGCAACGAAATATCGCTTCCCTTTTCCTTTAATAGAGACCTCCCTACTCTCACTCATCACTCGCTCGCTCACTCAACCGTCTCCACTGTCCCATCACCTTCTGCAAATCCCCAAGAAAACCCCAACCACGTCGGTGATGGAGAAGAACAGCACGGTGGCCATCGGCGCCTCTAGGGCCGCCGACAAGGAGGCCCTCGTCCTTGTACAGGCCCCGGTCCCCGTCCCTGCATCCACCGTAGCCACCAACGAGGAGGTCCCCGCCGGTCTCGGGCAGATCCCGCTCGGCTGGTACCCCTACGAGGAGGTTGTTTACATAAGGCTGGAGAACCCCTACGACACCAGCATCATCGAACCATGGTCGGAGGTAACCAGGGTTTTCTCCCCTTCCCTTGTTATTCCCCTTCTCATCGTTGGATGCTAGATTGTATGTTATTAGGGCTCAGTTGTTCGTATTTTTACAGTAGCTAATCCTCTTGTGTTAGATCTCGTATTTAGATGAATCCCCATATTCGTATTTGAACCACCCACTGTTCGTCGTTGGGATCAGTATTCGATTTTGTTTGAGATTTGGGGAATAATTAGGAGATCTCAATCGGTTAATTTATCCAAATAATTAATCCCGATAATCAAGGTATCTCAATCACGTCCTTATTGCACTCTAATGTTTTTTCCAACACGAGGATAGCAGCGACGGCCACAGCAACGTCTGTAGCAACGACGAGTCCAAGGACACCAAGACTCGTCATGTGCTGAGGAGGCTGAAGTCCGGCTAGTACAACAACTTTTTCGTCGGCGACATGTGCAGGTGCCCCTTCTGCCCCACCAGGAGGCTCCACGCCACGGACTTCAACTCCCTCGTGAAGCATGTCGAGGACGTGAGGACCTACGGCGAGTACATGAACGTCCACGGCTTCATAGCCAAGCACCAGGCGCTCGGTCTTCACCTCCGCAACCTCCAGAAGGTAGATATCGAGAAGGATTGCATGCCCCCGATCAACCCCAAGGCGCCCAAGGTCAAGGGACTGGGCAGCAAGAAGTGGAGGAGGCGCCAGAGGGAGGAGGTGGAGGCCCTCCTGGCAAAGGCCACGAGGGGCCACTAATCTGCTATTGCTGCTAGTGTAAAGCAGCTTCTTTTGTCTTGTCTGTGTTGAACTTGTCCACCGCTGCTGCTGAGCAGCCTAATTGTGGAATCTCGTTAAGTACCGTACTATATAACCTATATTAGCTGCTTTATCTACATCTACTCTGTTTACTGAATTTATTTATGGTGCTGGTTAGTTTTGCTGCTCTAGATTTGCTACCAGATTAGGAAAAATGAGGGTAAAAGACACAATGAATAAAGAGAGAAGCTGCTCTAGATTCGCTACCTTTTTTGATAAAAAACACAACTGTTAGCGAGAGAGAGAGGGGAGAAAAGACACTCTTAAAAAGGCCAATCATAAAAATAACAAAAAAAACTTCCAATTTAGGCAATAGGGTGCACGTAACCACCATACGTGCCCCACATAGTCCCACACCACGTCCCCCATAATCAGCGAGAGATGGATGGCTGGTCCGCTATGTATCCTGGCCCCACCTGTTAGCATGTAACGGTCGAGGCGACGTAACGTAACGCTCAACACACGACCCGCCCCAACACGGTCCCACCGGTCGGCACGTAATGGTCAAAGCCTTTGACCTAACAGCATCCCCCCGTCCGAGCGCATGTGAGGGTTTCAGAATGGAGGGGGCAAAAGTAAGAAAAACTAAGCGGCTGGAGAAAACTGAGTACAAGTAACAAATCAGGGGCACGAAAATAGAAATCCCTAAAATAAAATATATTTTTTAATATTAATTCACCAATTAACATAAAATACACATATTATTATATTCCTTCAATCAGGAACTCCTTCCGGGCCCCTTCGGATCAACATCGGATATTATCTGGAACTATTCTGGTTTCTCTCTCTATATTTCTCCTACGATACCGCATCTATCCCTAAGTGTCCCTACCCTTAAGCGTGTCATCCTTCGGTTTAGAAACATTCCAGACATGATTGAGACCTCTCTCATATTAATGATCATCAGAGGGACCTGGATGCCCATGTTGACCCCCATGCGTTTCACGAATCTTATCGCTCAAACTGTAAACGTTGTTTCTTGTTCCCTTTATCACTTGATACCTAGTTCATCCGAGATTTGATCTTCGGTATCTCCATACCTTAATTCGGTCTTGTTGCCAATGAACTTGTTTACTCGTTCCCATATCGTTGCATTCCGTGACCAAGTCATATGCTTACAAGCTTCATTAATGCAACGTCACCGAGATAACCACATGTATCTATCCGTTACATGGATTGACAAATCCTAGTTTTAATATGTACTCCTCTATGTGTCCCTTTGGAAAACCTGATTAGCACATTTTTGATCATCCTATCATGAGATGATGCTTGATGCCATCAAAGCTCCCTCCAGAACAGTGGTTTATATTATCTCACAGTCTAAGGATCAGGTTGCAAGATTTTCTGTGTTTATCATCAATGGTGAACCTTTTAACAAGATCTTATTAAGATATAACTATTGGATGTTTGTCTATGATATCATTTAATGAATGACATGATCTCATTGTCAATTGGCATAAATACCCATGATCTCAAAACCATAGATCATCCTCATGACCAATGAGCTAGTTCGCTAGAGGTAACTAGAGACATGTTTTATTTACATACCACACGTGTATTAACGTTTCGTATTAACACAATTATAGCACAGTATAAAACGTATTTTGAACATATAAAAGATATAGCAAAACACTTTATTATTTTCCTCTAGGACATATCTCCTTCAGAGTCAACGTGGCGTCATAAGCCCATGTCGACCGCGGTTTCTCGCGGACGTGACGCTCGCCGAGAGCCGACGTGGCGCCATGAGCCCATGAGAACCGCGGTTTATTGCAGACGAGAGCCCCACCGAGAGCTGATGTGGCCCTGTGAGCCCATGTCGGTCATGGTTTCTCATGGGCATATGGCCCGATTAGAGCCGACGCGACATCCTACACTTTACTCGCACACGGGTTCTCGTGGCAGAGAGGTGAGGTGGCAGCGGAGGTGGCATCAGAAAGCATGGGCGGACACATATTCTCATGGAAGAGGGGCGAGCTGGCAGCATAGAATGTAGGCGTCGACTGATTCTCACGGCTGATAGCACTGCCGGCAGCGTATACTCTGGCCGAACGTGGGTTCGCGTAGCAAGACAGTTTCGTGGGTCCTAGGTGCGTGGATCCTCGGCGCCAGAACCAGCGCTTAGCCTATAAAATACCATTTCGTCTTCGTGGTTTTTCGCATAACATTCTAGTTCATCGGCTCGTCGTGCTAGAAGAGACACCGCCTTCCATCCCGAACGATGGCTTTGCTGTATCCGACGCGTTCAGGGTGGTGCCTTGGTGCTCTATAGTACGACAGGCAGCGAAAGCGTAGTTTCGTTCCTTTGTACGTACCCCGTAGCGATAGCCAACACACTAAACCTCGGTTGTGCGTGATCCCGCGATGTCTCCATTAGGTTGGACGCACTTCTATGGGTTCAAGCTGGCAGCATGTCCTCTCGTCAATTTTTTGCCGCGGTGTTGGTCGTATGCCACTTTTTTGCGATAGCAGAAGACGACACACTCTCGAAGACAGAAGATGATGCGCCGGGCGGCATGGCCGAATCTTTCTTACTCTCTTCATCGCGTATTTTCTACAGCGAAGAGAGTGACGAAGAATCATTTATGACGTCCGAGGCTTTTCTATGCGAGGCTTTGCCATCACGACGGTGACCACGTAGAGGCTTTCGGTGCGACGGTGTCGGAGGTTTTTTTAAGATGTATCTTAGAGCCCTCTCTAGGAGGCGTCTATTTAGAATGTAAAATTTAGATGTAGGCGTTAGTTTTTATTTCTTGGTAGATGTAGTCCATAATTTTCTGTTCACTATCGACAAGAAATGCATTTTTTCTAACATGTTTTGTATGCTTCTCCAGATATGAGTTTCTCTCTCTTTGTTTCAATGTACTATTGAAACCTTTCTATTCGCTATCGAGAGTAAATACAAGTTTAACGTTTAACACGCCTTTGTGTTCTCATCCATAGATGGTGACAAATGTTTTGTCTTGCTGTGTTTCTATTTTTTGTACTTTTTTCTCTATGGCCTACATACGATCTTCGCATCGTCTTAGTGTGACCGTCATTCGGTAACTTACTCTTTTGCACTTTTTCGGCTCACACGCGTTTGTGTGCTCATCTAGATATGAGTTTCTCTCTCTTTGTTTCGATGTAATGTTGTAACTTTTCTATTTGCTATCAAGAGTAAATGCAAGTTTATCGTCTAACACGTCTTTGTGTTCTCATTCATATATGATAACTAATATATTGTATTCCCGTGTTTGTGTTTTTTTACATTTTTTTCTCTACTTACCCTACGTACGGTCTTCACATTGTCTTGGTTCTTCGCATCATCTTGGTGTCACCGTCGTTTCGTAACTTACTCTTTTGCGCACGATTTTATCATATAACACATTTCCAACTTTGGCATAGACGACCTACTTATCTCCTACGGTAATCGACGTTCTCTCTTACTGTCACACCCCGGGGGCATAGAGAGGAGTCTAGTACAAATGAAGTTTATCTCAATTTAGGCTATATATTAAAAAAGAAGGTAGCACGGTGAAATGGAAGAAAGTTTCATGATGAATTTGAATTAGTTCCAAAGTTATAACATTGTGACGAATACTACAAGCACGACTGAGTATATTACTACTCTAGGAGCAGTAGAAAGAGAGGATTTGTATCAAGTAGTTTGTTATCAAACTAGATGCAGTTCAAAGTGGGATATACTATGAAGATCTATTGTTCGACAATAGTATCAACATAGTTTTGGCTAAGGAACTGAAGTCTTACTACAAGACCAAATTTATGCAATGTCATCTCACTGGAGAATGAGTGATGCGTATAGACGTAAAGACATGCAAATACACATATAACTGAAAGTGTCAGTTCTGAAGACTAGTTTTACCACAATAAATGCATGTGGACAACATCGGAATGACATAATTGTTAAATGCACAAAATAAAAACTACTTTATATGTACTCTAATGCAAGTGGTAGATTGTTGGAGATATGCCCTAGAGATACATAATAAAGGTGTTTTTATTATCATATCTCAAATGTACATAACAATTTTTATACCATGCTATCATTGTATTAAGAGGAAACATTACTACAACTGTGGTATGTAAACAAACCAAGTTCCTAGTAACCTCTAGTCAACTATCTCATTAGTCGACTGATGATCGAGGTTTCTCAATCATGGACATTTATGTCAATTGACAATAGGGTCACGCCATTGAGTGAAAGATGTGATGAACACACACCCAAGTTAAAGTATTACAATGGCATCCAGTCACAAAGTTTAACATTGCAATAACTAGAAAACGTAGTAAACCAATCTTTTGACTGTGAGATCATATCTAATGATTATCGCCGGAGGTTGCCTTGACTGCATCAACCGTCACACCATAATAGGGTGATCATAAATGTGTCTCTCAGATAGTCCAAAGGGGTAGGTTGAGGCGTATTCATCAAGATCGAGATTTTCCCATTAGCATGATAGATAGATACTTTGGTCCTACTTGGTGAGATTATATCTACGAAGTTTGCAAGCATGTGACTAGTTTATGGGAATGTAATATCATGGGAATGAGTAAATATGTTTGTCGGTAACAAGATCAAACTAGGTATGGGGATACGGAAAATTAGATATTTGACAAACTAGATAACGTGTAGAAAAGGGATTAGGACTCGAAGTTTAAGGTTCAAGCGATGAAGTTAATTCGTGGAATGCATGGGGGCCATCATGGATTTCTAGATCCCGTAGTTGGTCATTGATCGGAGAGGTGTATCGATCATGTCTGCGCATTACCGAATCATAGGGTGGCACGCTTAAGGGTATATGACGATTAGGGTTTGATTCGAGATCGTTGGAGAAAATAGAGGGAACTCCATAATTGTTCTAGAGAGAGATCAGATAGGTTTCGGAGTCAATGAATTGTTTGGAGACTCGAATTATGTATTTTAGTATTTAATTAAATGAATTAAATATCAAATGATTAATAAATATATGGCCTACCCCTAATGGGCCTCCATGTGGCATACCATTAGGGGGCGCCCTCCTCCCCAAGTGGCTCGCGGCCCAAGGAGGGGACGAAGGCGCGCGACATGGGAAAGGGAGCCGGTGGCTGCCCTAGGGCACTCCAAGCGGCGACTCCCCTAGGTAGCTGCTGGGAATATGCCCTAGAGGCAATCATGTATGATGTTATTCCTAATATATACATAAAGTTATTTCCTTGTATGAACTACTGATATATATCATTGAATATGTGATTCGATTGTGGAACTATATATTCGTGTTGTTCATACTAGATGTCCTTGGCCGTTGAGGTTGTGCTAGACACACAACTTAGACTAATGTGAAAGTCAGCTGATGACTCGGTTCCACTTGTCATGGGCATGGTGATGCTATTCCGACTTACACGAATTCGACTAAAGAGTTTAGCGAGTTGGATTGACCCATATTGAGATGCAACGAACAAGTCGTCATTTGTATGTCTAAATCAATGTAATCGTTAGACCTGAGGTTATTACACAATACAAGTTGAGGATCATTGGCTTAGGTTCTGTCAAACATTGTTCCGTCAGTAGGCAGTTATAAAGGCAGAGTTCGGGTCGACTGAGAATGAAGCTGCGTGATGTGGATGACCAAGATGGGATTTTGCCCCTCCAACTAGAGAGATATTCTCTAGGCCCTCTTGGAAGATGTGATTCGGAAAGCATGGCCATGCACGACTCGGTTAAGTGTTAAACCAACACAACCGACTAAGAGTTAGTCGGATAAATCACTTATGTCGGATCGAAAAGAGAGTTGAGCTATTTGAAGGATGACAATTATTCGCCTATATCTTGATAAGATGTATCGTGAGGCAAAAGGGACTCAGACGCAAGCCACATTGGAAGGTATGTCGTCATGACTCTTTGGTACTTGGGAGTCGTCATTCTGCTAGGAGCCGCTACTGACTGACCGATCACGAGTGAGACTCGAATCATGTCTGAGTCACCATGAGCCTGTCGGGTCACACACTTAAGAGCGGGAGCAAGTTTGGGTTGGACCCGAGACGGAAATCTATTTGGGTTGGACCCTAATCGGACAGAGTCAATGAGTTGGACTCATAGTGACTAAATAGGCATTTTGGTAAATGGGCCACAAGTGAGTGGAGCGCACTTTCACTCCCTATATATACTGGGACACAGGTGCCTAATGAGCATGTTAGGTCATTCCATTGTTGGAAACCCTAGCTCCAGTCAGTCCAGTCTAGCCGCCGCACTAGACCTAGAAGTCCACCACCGACGCTCCTCCTTGTACGTGTGGATACTGGCAGAGGTTTTGTATGTTTAGCATTTCGACAATCGGATCATGAGGACTGCACTACATCAAGCGACGTGCTTCATCAATTCCGCAACTGCGTGTCTAGTAGTAATCCTCGTGGCCTACTACCTCAGCTAGATCTTGGGATCACTGCGTAGGGAAAAATTATTTATCTCTGCGTGGCCCAATAGTAGCCCCCTCCCTGGCCTATATAAGGAGGAAGGGAGCCCTCCCCTCATTCACCCAATTGGCTTTTGCCTCACCCCCTCTCTCTCAAGTGTGGTTCCATAATATTGTAACATTCATACGGGGTTGGAGTTCTGCACCATACGCATGCCTTCATGATGCTGCTTGCTCTTCCGGATCAATCTTCTTCCGCTTCTTCACTGGACTGGATCTGGGGGACATCGTCTACACTAGATGCATGTAGAACTGTAAAGGTGCCGCCCAGTTTTGGCACTTGTCTCTTGTACGTTTGTATGAACTTGAGGTCGGTGTCACCGTATGACTACAACATCAACGTTCATTGGAACATAATGCTTCTCGGTCTTCAAAGGTATGAACACTGAATCCCTCCATTATCATACGTTTGCATAGAGTAGATCTTGTCTATGTCGTTCTCATTGCTAGGATTTTTTTGTTTTCTACTATGGAACCCAACCATTCACGTTCGGTCTTTGGATTTATGTTGATGAACTTGCCGTCCGTGAAGGAGAACTTGGGTGTTTGGCTTCGATTGTCGGTTTCCGACTCGGTTTTTGGTGTCGTTAGTTCTTTGGGTCCGTGTCGGAGTTGTTCAAGTAGCCTTCGAGTTCTTGTTGGGATATGGGGTGTCACCGGAAGCGACAAACTTGGTCTTGTAGCAGCACAGATAGAAGTGAAACTTGGCAATGGAGAAGTGAGCTCGACACCGATGGATATTAGAAAGATGATGTACATATATCATGTCTTCTAATCGACACAGACACATCAAGGAACAAACAGATTGGGGCTTCACCACCTTCTCGATGAGTTGTATGGTGCTAGTACAATCCTGCATAGCAAGGACACACGGGCGACAGGGAGCGGACCCGTACTTGCGTTCAGGAATAAAACCGGGCCAATAACATAGAGTAGTAGCGACTAGCGGTGGCGGACTTGATGCATAAACCAGTGCACAAGGGTACATCGAGGCGGCGAGGTGTGGCATGGATCTCGATTATCTAGAGGCGGTGTATCGTCAAGCGAGGTGGGACGCGACCGCTAGTGTTGGGAGAGATGGGGGTGTAGGGTTCCAGAGCAGAAAACAAAAAGTTTCTAACTATGCGAACACTAGTGCTAGGATCTATACTATGTAGACATAAGTAACAAAAAAGGAAGACAATATTCATACCCTTGAAGACCGAGGAACGCCTTATGCAGGAAGGCGTATGTTGATGAAGACGAGCAGCTCCAAGCACCCCAAGTGTGGTGCCTCCAAGGTACTACACACGTTCGGTGTAGGCGACGTCTCCCGATCTCCGATCCAGGCAAGCAGCGGAAGAGGAAGATGGCGGACCGAAGATCACACAATGGTAGTGAAAGTGGAGAACTCAAAACCCCCAAGGTCCTCTCCAACATTACAAAGAAACCCTCAAAGGAAATGAGAGAGAGAAGAGAGAATGGATGATTTCTAAGGGGAGGGGGTGACCCATATTTATAGTGGGAGGGGAGGGGAACCACCCAAGGGGCAGGCGGTGTGGGACTATTCCCACAGCCGTCGTCCACCAAGGGGGAGCCATCGGCCTAGGTGGGCCCCACATGGGGAGCCCACTAGGGCCTGGCCGGCTAGCCCTTCTCCCTAGGCACCTTGCCTCTTTAGGCCTCACCTGGAGGGGAGGCCCTATTTTAATATTAATTCAACCAATTAATACAAAACACATATATTATTATATTTCTCATTATGTAACTCCTTCCGGACCCCTCCGATCAACATCGGGTATAACCCGGAACTATTCTGATTTCTCTCTCTCTATTTCTCCTACGATGTCATATCAATCCCTACACGTCCCCACCCTTAAGCGTGACATCCTTCGGTTCGGAAACACTCCGGACATGATCGAGACCTCTCTCATATCAATGATAATCAGCGGGACCTAGATGCCCATGATGACCCCCGTGCGTTTCATGAATCTTATCACTTGAACCTTTAACCTTGTTTCCCATTCCCTTTGCCACTTGATACCTAGTTCACTAGAGATTTGATCTTCGGTATCGCCATACCTTCGTTCGATCTCATTACCGATGAACTTGTTTACTCGTTCTCATGTCGTTGCATCCCGTGACCCAATCACACGCTTGCAAGCTCCGTTAATGCATGACACCGAGATGGCCACGTGTATCTATCCGTTACATGGATTGGCAAATCCTGGTCTTGATATGTACTCCTCTACGCTCCCCTTTGGGAAACCTGACTGGCACCTTTTTGATCATTATTTTATAGCTTGATACTTGATACCATCTAAGCTCCCTCTGAATGGTGATTTTCATTATCTCATAGTCTAAGGATCACATTGCAAGGTTTCCTTTGTTTATCATTAATGGTGAACTTTATAACTATATCTCATTATGATAGAACCGTTGGATGTTTGTATATCACATCATTCAGCCAATGATATGACCTTATTTTCAATTGGCATAAATGCCCATGATCTCGAAACCGATCATCCTCATGACCAATGAGCTAGTTCACTAGAGGTAACTATAGACTCGGTTTGTTTACATACCACATGTGTATTAACGTTTCGTATTAACACAGTTATAGCAGGACATGAAACGTATTATGAACATATAAGAGATATATCAAATAAAACTGTAGCACCCCGCTAAAATCACTACTAGAAAATCATTGTGTTTTTATTTTGTGCATCATCATGACTGCATGCTCATGACATCATGCCACATTGCATTTGAGCATCGTCATCATCATGCATGGTTTGTTTGAAAACTATTTTCGAAAAGTCTGGTTTTGTTTTCTAAACGCCCCGTATTTATTTCAAATTAAAACCTGGCCTCTTCCGGATATTTTGTTTTGCCTAAAAAATATTTACAAGAGTCTATTCGGACAAAATAAAAATAATTAAAGCTATTTTTTAGGGGGAGGCAGCCGGCCGGGCCAAAAGGCCCAGCTAGCCAGCCTACTACTCCATATACCCAAACCTAGCCTAACCCTAATCCCTCCACCCCACCTACCCCTCCCTTCACCCCAGCCTCCACACCACCACCTTCTGCCACCGCCACGCTCCCTGCCACACGCGCGCACGCTGTGCACCCACCCCGCATGCAGCTGGCCCCACCACGCCCCACACCCTGAGCCTCCCGCCTGCCCACGCACGCACACCCCAGCGCCGCACACCTGCCTCCCACCCCGACAGCCACCTATCCACCTACCCCACCCCCTGGCCCACTCTCCACCAGACCCACTCCCGACCACCTCGGGAGCGAGCCCGTGCGTCGCACGCTCCTCCCGCACAACCACGTCTCCCCGACACGCTTCCTCCCCTGCGGGCCCACCTCCCACCTGCCGCGTCCTCCTCCCCATCCGCAACCACCAACCCCCGATGCCGCCTCCGCCCTTCCCCACCTTCCCGTCCATGACCCCACCGCTGAGAGCCCCCTTCCGCCGCCTCGTGGTCGATCCCGAGCGCCTCCGGCCTCCTCCGCATCCCCATCGAGGCCCTCCTCGCGAGCCAAGCCATGTCGTCCACTCCTCTCCACCTCGCATTCCTTCTCCCTCGTTGTAGAGCCCGCCGACGGTGCTAGCACCCTCGCCGTCCTCTACCTCCGCCACGCCGGCCTCAACCACCACCAGCCTCGCCACCGCGACCCCGTCGCCCCACATCCTCTCAGCGAGCGCCCCGCCGCCATCCTCTGTGTCGCCTCCTCGTCGCGCCTCTCTCTTCCTCTGCAGGCGCCACCGCCATCGACGGGAGGTCGGCCTCCTCCCGCGAGCACGCGCCTCCATCCACTAAGCTGACGCCCCACCTCTTTTCTGCGTGCTCTCGCTAGGTCCTCGCCACCCCAGCTGCCTCGAGCCCGCCGGACGCCAACGCCGCGTCGTTCATGTCCGCGTCAAGCCTCCAAGGCCACGCCTCCTTTCGGTCCGGTGTAAGCAGCTGCTGCGGTCCTTCGCCATCATCGCCTGTGACCCCTTTGGCTCAGCCTCAGCAGGGCCGCAGTCCCTGCCTCCCCGCGGCCCATTTTGCCTCCACCATCGATTGTCGGCCTCGAGGCCTCCTGCCTCTGTCCCTGTCCGGTGTATAACATGTCTATTTCAGCTTGTTGTATGGGCATGTGTTCTGTATTTGCTTCCTTGTGTCGGCTCCTACATGTGTGCCCAAGCAGAAACGATGCGGGGATGTGGCGATCAATCTGTGGCCATCTATTTTGGATGCTCTGATCTTCGAATAAATTTGGGAAAATCTTCTCGTCGACAAGGCCAACCCAAGGCCGACACCTCCAAAGGTTGGACAAGGCATGACTCCAAGAACACCGAGGCCAAGACAAGCTCGACATCGATCGGAACCAAGAGGGAACCACAAGATCTTCGAGAGAGAACTGAAGGCCACCGACACCAAATTCCAAGGTCTACGACATGGAACCCCAAGTTCTTCTCCCGGATCCGAACCGAACCCCTCGGCACGCCAAGATCTTCTCCCTGGAATCGCCATGACCTCCATCACGGATACCGAAGGCCCCCAAGGATCCGAAGACCGATCTAGTCGAGCTCGAACCTCGTCGACCCCCGGCGCGCCAAGTTCTCCGACCCCGAGGACCAATCCATTGGAACACCAAGATCTCCTTTCGAACCCGAGTTCTTCATCACAGGCGTCAAGATCTCCTACATGGACCCGAAGACCACGGATGCGACAAGATCTACTCTGTTGTCCGATAACGTTCCCGCCGAGACCGATCCCTGTCGAACCCCGAACCCCTGGAACCAAGATCTTCCGAACCTAGATGTGTGACCCTAAGCCTCTACTTTTATAATATGACATATACCTGTCGCATCATTAAATCATCATGCTTACATACATGTCATCTGGTGGGTTGGGTTAAATAGTCGATTCACCTAAATTAAATATGGAGTCTATATGCGGGCTATTCTAGTCTTATTTCGGACTCCATTTAAATTTGTGTAGCGAACCGATACCATGTTTTGCCTTGTTAAGACAACATTTAAATTATGGGGTATCTAAATAACTAGAACCTATTAATTAATTGTCGGGACCCCGGTTCCGCTTAATACTGCCTAATTGCACCACATCTGCATCATATCATAATCATGCCGGATCTTCTGTCGTAGTATTAAATATTGCATCCGGTGTTTCTTCTAGTGTTTGCTTCTTCGCGGATTAGGCCGATGAGTTGATGCGAGTATCGACAAGTTCTCCGGATATGATCTTTCGGCAGTGTTTCCCAGGCGAGCATCTCCCCCTTTCTACCTATTTTGCATTTATAGTCTTTATTTCCTCCTGTTGATCTATTGCTATCCGTGTCGCGATGCTTTAGTGTTCCATACCAGATATATTCCGTGCAGCCTTTTATATTGCCTTGGACACCTCATATTACCTGTTGTTTGGTAGATAGATGGTCTTGCGAGTCGTAGTCGCTTGCTCAGGTGCGATCCCATGTCGTGAAGTACCACACAGTTGTTGGAATATTGTCATATGCTTTATGGTGGAGATGATCATGACTTCAAATGCAACTGTTAAAATGCTGGGAATAGATATAACTAATGCAGAGGCATCGGTGGGAAATAGATGTTATTTGGTTTTTCCACGCTTACTTGTGTCCTGTATGACCCCGAGTACTTGATACCTATTCCTTGACTATCGCACTATCCGCATATGGGACCATGAATCCCCTTAGCCAGAGCTTGATTCATTTCTTATTTCTTGGGGCCACAAACTAGTTTGGGGTTTTATTACTATCCTGTAATTATGCCATGCTTTACTGCTTTATTTACGATTGTGCGTGGAGCACCTGTACTGTTTTGGATCGCGGCACGATTTCGCGGTATCGACAAGCCCAGTCACACTTTCGGGTTCCCAGTCGTTTACAGCCGTTCTCGCAAACCCTGGGTCCGTTCCGGAGCCGGCCAACTTCATTGCGGGTAGCTTAGTGCGGTGGCCCCCTGAAATATTTTATGAATCCTATGATTGCTTTGTCGTGAAAGCCTCATTGGGTTTGATTTGGTTTTTCCGAGGTTGATCGTGTGTGTGTTGCTATTTGTGCACCCCTGCAGGGTAAATCTTTCTGAAAGCCGTGTCCGCGGTTATGGATGACTTGGAGCACAGTATCTCGATCATAGACAAGCATAACTAAAGTAGTGCTATGAATTTGACTTAATATGTGAGTAGTAATCAGCTTCACTACGATGGAATGGATAATAAAAGTGCCAACAACTGGTGGAGCTGGGGTGTATCGTGTCATGTTATACCTGCCTAGTAAGTATCGCAACTCCAATGGAATGAACTAAAAGTGCCAACAACTGCTAGGTTTGTGTTGTCACATGCTAATTGTATCTGACTAGTAAGTACTGCAACTACAACTGAATGGTTAACTAAAACTGCTCACTACTTATGCTATCAGGATGACTCATGCTATCTATATCTGACTAGTAAGTGCTTCAACTATAATGGAATGAATAAAACTGCCAACTGTGTGAGTTCCTCGGTTTGACTTCCTCGTTTGTTCTCGAGGGGGAAATTCCAGGATGGGTATGATTGGTGTTAGTATCAGTTTGGTCTCGAATAGGTCTTTCTTATCCCTCTCTAATAGCCGATAGTTGAATCGATTCTCTATGGGTTGTTTAGTGCATGTTGCGTTGCCGCTTCAGTCCACCATACCTATGTAGGCGAGAGCCGCCGAATTCTAGCCTCGCCGTGTACTGGCCTCAGTACTGACTCTCCTCTTTTTCCTTTGCCCTTTGTCGGCACCCCTTTTTTTAGCAGGTTTGAGATCGACGTCATTAGCAGGGTTACCCTTCCGGCTTGGCCTGGGCAGGGTTATGGACGCCATTGGTTATTCTTCAGGGCTCTTATCCCCATTTGCATCTTGTCTGTAGTTGGACGCTCTATCGCTTTCAAGGTGATTTAAATCTTTGCATAGTATATCTGTATTCTTGACTCATGGAGTCGTTCTTGTATATATATGTTCTGTGGGTTCCATCGTGGACTAATGTGTAATGGTATTACTTCGTTTTCCACCCGAACGAAAGTGCCTGGTGGGCGTCCTTGAATCGTTTCTATGCGGGTTTGGCGGGAAGCGCTGAAACTTGCATAGGGCCGATTCGAGGGTGTTACAAAAACACTTTAATATTTGCCTTTAGGGCATATCTCCTTCAGGGGCAAAGGTCGAACATGGGCTTCCCATGACATGATGAACTCGTAGATGGGGGAAACCCGAGGTCGAGGACGAGGCGAGGTGGGAGCCGCTGGTCGCGGCCCGAGGAAGCAGGGAACGACGCGTTCTTGCACGGTCGAGGCAAGGTGCGACGAGCTTGAGAGGCGGTCGGGACCTGGCTGCTGTGAGAAAGGGAGGGGCGCAGGCGATGTAGGGTCCTAGCAACGATGCTCTGTGGCTCCGGGCAGCGTGGCCTTGCGCTGGGATAAGGAGACCAGAAGGAGGAGGGGCTCAGGTTGAGGCGAGTTGGCGATAGCGCTGCAGAAGCTCGGTGTAACATCCCAAAACTTCAATCCAAGCTTATCAAGATCAAATCAATCAAAAATGGGGTTAACAAAAACTTTTCCAAATTTAAAATGAAAGCATTCATATATGTGTGCATTTAAAATAGGAGTTGTTTGAATTGCCATGATTGAGTGATCTAATGCTTGTAAAATGTTTCTTAGATGATTTAAACATCATCTACATCATTCCCAAACTTTTCCTAAAGAAAATCAAATCAAAAAGAATTAAAAAGAAGGAATGGTCATTTTGGCAAAATTAACTCTCATGCCTACTTTGAGTGTTCCTAGCACTCATTTCTTAACAAAAACAATTCTTGATCCTTGTACCCCTTGCTAGTACACATAATGAGGTACCAAGGCCCACCTTTGGATCTACTAAAAACACTCTTTTAATAATTTAAAAATGATAGTTTAAAATTGAATCTAATGCATATGCATAGATCACCCCTATTTCAAAACCCATCTATTTGAGCTCCACTTTCAAAACCCTTGCAACCAGAGACTACCTAGCACTAGTGGAGATCACTCAAAAAATTTGAAACCAAAATTCAAAACTTTTTCTCTTGCGACCATTTCATCAAACACTTGGCAGACAGATTTCAAACAAAACACATTTCACTATTTCAAATAGTATTCTGGCCAAACTTGTCTCCCATTTGGCCCCTCTTTACTCCCTTTGTCTCTCAATGATCTAGCAAAGCCATTTAAACCCACTCCCCTACCCCCTAGCTGCACTGCCATACCATGCCGAGCCGCTAGGGTTCGAGCTCGTCGGCGACCTGTTCGTCGTCGACGACGACCCTCAGCCGTAGATGTGCCTTCTAATCCTACGGCCCACAACGCGCGTACCGTTTCATGTGTTAAGTGCCGCTGACAAGCGGGACCCCCTGTCAGCTGAGCCCCGCGCCGCGGAGCGCCACTGGGCCGGCCCAAGTCTTTTCCCGCGCTAGCCCACCCATTCAAATCTGGATTTTTCTTTTTAGTTAAATCTAGTTTGTGTCCACTATTTCAAAATTCAATTCTAAGAGTTTGACAAATCCAAATTGCATGGAACTAATTTTGCCTGAAAGTTATTAAGATGATCTATCCAAGCCCGTTGGATTTAATTCGATTAGAGTTATAGATCTCTCCTAATAAAAATAAGAAGACAGAAGCATTTTCAAGTTGCAACATTTTTATAAAATCAACCAAGTTAGCTTTTGAGTTGATTCCAACTCTCAAAAATCACATTTCATCATATCTATCTAAATATGTAATAATATTAAGGTTTACATGCAGTGACTTTGGACTAGTACCAAAATAATGCTATATAGGCATTTCTAGTCACTTTAAATCATTAAATAATGAACTTAAACCAAAGTAATGTTGATCCAACCTTTAAATCTCATTCCCACATGTTAGAATATGTGGTGAGGACATGTGTCCACATGATCCCATATTTTAGGTGGTGAATATTAAATCTTAGTTAATTTTTCAATGAGTAGAAATTACTTTTCTAAAATAAAAAGAATGAAACTATGGAATTAAACTTGTGATGCTTGTGATGATAATAGATCATCAAATGTGTGTCTTAGAATGCTACTTAGCTTAGTTAAGTATTGTTTGGTGATTGTGCACTCCCTATGTATTTATAGACGATAGTACCGACCAAGCTTTCGAGGAGGAGGAGTTCTACCCAGAAGAAGAAGAAAACTTCAACCACTGCACCAACGAAGGCAAGCTACTATTAGCAAGCTAGCACTATTTAAGTGCAAGCCACCATTAACAATGCAAGTTAACCCTTGCAAGTTTAGTGTTTAACAGGCTAGGATCAACTAGATGGTTTAACAAATATGCCTTAAGCATGCCTTGATCACACCCCTTGGACTATTAGTACCCCAAGTCTTAGTTACAAGTTTTATCCCTCTTAGGTTATACAAAGTTCTTTACTTGTTTTGAAGGTAGCGTAAAAAGTATAAAACTTGATATATTTTAGAACCCTTTAGATGTCATTCTATGGCATGAGATTGAACCCATCTTTTCCACCTTAGTGAACACTCTTAACTTAATAGTTTAGAGTAGATCAAAAACTTGAGTCACTTTAGATGGGAACACTTGGTGAAAATGAATTATGAAAACCTTGGAATGATGAGTCATTCTATTGAGATGTTTTGACATGTGTTATGAAACACAAATGGTTGATGATGATGAAAATGTTGAGGCATGAGCCTTAACCCTTTTTATAAAATTGATGGTTGGATTCAGATGCGATACCATTCCAAATTTACCGTACAACCACATTACCTGAATTGGGTAAGGCTTAGCTGGAAATTTATATGCATTAGTATTAGTTCCCTCACGGGAGAGGTCTGAGCTGAGGCTACCTCTCAATGTTGTCCACCTATGCAGTGCCCAAGATGACTGATGGTCATGGTTGGGAGGCCATGCTCATAGGAGAGGTTCTTATACTAGGGTGTGTAAAGGGAAGGTTATGTTTGATTATCTGCATACTCAGTATGATGATTCAGGGTTATCCCTGACAGATGTATCGAATCTTGTGGTGAAAGTGTACCACCTCTACAGAGTGTCAAACTATTTGAATAGCCGCATCCGCGGTTATGGACAGTTGGAATGGCCATACTGTTTCGTTGTCAGATGTTTTCTAAATACTTTGAAATGGATGATGAATCTTGACTTGACCACAACAGGGTTGTGTTTATGACAATAGTTTCCCCAACTTAAGTGATTCTAGAGTTTTACCTTATCTTTCTTTGCTTCTGAAGTCAGCTTAGGTTTCAAACTTAACTTTATAGTTAAACTTAGAGTTAGCACTTTAACTTAGATTTATAATACTTGTTAGTGGTAGTTCGCGAGTACTTAAAGAGTACTCATAGCTTTTGTCCCTGGCTATTATCATGGCCATACTATGAAGGAGATTATCAAGATGATGGCCAACAGGACGGCTATGATAACTAGGACCATCTGCCTTCGTCAGCATTGCCTGTGCCCCCTAAAGATGGAACCCTCCGCTACGCTTATCTTTTATTTCTGCTGCTTGTTGTATTAAGACTGGATCATGAGATCCTTATTTGTGTAAGACCTTATGTATGGTTTTTAATGGATGATGTACTGTGATATCCAATCCGTTATGTCTCGCAAAAATGGTAATCCTGGGATTGCGAGGTATGGCATAACGGGCATCTGGGATTAAAAATCCGGGTGTTGACAAGTTGGTATCAGAGCCATCCTGACCATAGGAGACCCTAGTTAGAATGGACGTCAAACAAAAACTTAGTTTCAAAACCAAAGTGAGTATTTATGAAAAACTATCTCCTCTCTTACCCTTGTGGATTCTTTCTCAAAAATTCATGTTCCTCAAAATTGTTCCACTACTACTTAAAATTTGACACACCTGATCACTTCACTAACTTCCTCATCCTAAATTCTTGTAGATGGAGACTCGGTTCAGCAAGTTTTACCAGTTGGGAAACGGAGGTCAGCTGATCTTCAATAGGGATCTAGATTTACTGTCAAAGTTACTGGGACGCCCGCACCCAGAGTTTTTTGGAGCTCAACTTCCAGGACCCCCAGGAGGAGACTTACAGTGGCTAGTCACCGCAGACCTTAGAGGAAGCATTGAAGCACCAACTTCTGGAAGAATTGAGTTCTCCGTAAGAGAGAACAACTAGCTAGATGGATTAGCCAGGGCAATGCATGAAGCTCTCGCACGTCTATGTGCCCTCAGTGTCAACAAGACCCAAGGAACCCGTTTTGCCCACTATGCAAGACGTGATTTCATGGAAATTCCAATGGAGATGCCGGGCCACCCCGAGTTGAGGCGTCAAGTGGAGAACCTTGACTTCTTGCTCCATGATAGACAGCAGGAACTGAACAATGCTAGAGAGTTAGCCAACCATAACCGTGCCATTGCCGACCAGAAGGCCCAGACTTTTGCACTGCTTGTCCAAGACCGTCAGTATCTTCGCCGCCAGCGTGCCAAGAAGGATAGCACCATCGCCCGTCTTTGCAAGAAGGTGGCCGACCTCGAGAAGACTATCAAGGAGCAGGAAGCTCAGCTTGCAGCAAAGGAAGAAGAAGGTGAGGGTGAAGACATCCAGGGAAACATGGACTCTTACCTCAGCAACGATGATGATTTTCTGGCGGAGGATGCCGTGGACTTCTACACTGACGATGAGGACTCCGACTTCATCGACGATGAGTAGATGCACTAGAGCACTGTCGTAGCATGAGATGTATCGATGTCACTGTATCTTAGCTTGCAGAATGGTTCTTCAAACCATATGTTTTCCCTTTGATTGTTGTGGTGTGTGTTGTATCGTGTGCTTGCTTGCATGAATGAAAATGAAGTTAGTTGAAAAACCTGAGTCTAACTCAAAGTTTTAGCTTTGAAAACCCAAAACCATGAACCTTAGAATTTCCCTCTTACCCCTATATCTCAATCTTCAGATGACTCGTGGAAACCAAGGAGGGAGCAGCTCGTCGCAAGACCCAATGCTGCAGATCTTGCAGAATCTCATAGCGGACCATGAAGCAAGCCGGGAAGAACGCCAAGCCAACTTAGCAACACTTCAACAGATCACCCAGATGGCTCTCAACAACCAAGGGCATGGAAATCAGGATCACCAGGGATCCAAACTCAAAAACTTTCAGAACACTAATCCCCCAATCTTCAATCAATCTGAGAACCCATAGATGTTGATGACTGGTTATAGACCATGGAAAACAACTTAGAAGTTGCTCGAGTTGATGAAAATGAGAAAGTTCTCTTCGCCACCCACTATCTGGCAGGAGATGCAAGAGCTTGGTGGAATAGCATCCGCAATATGAACCATGGTCAAGTGATGACATGGGAAGCATTCAAAGTCAAGTTCAGCTGCACCCACGTGCCGCAGGGACTAGTCAATAGAATGAGAGATGAGTTCCGCGAATTGAAGCAGGGAAGAATGACTGTGGTGGAGTACCGTGACAGATTCCTGTCACTTGCCAGATATGCACCTGATGAGATCAACACGGAGGCCAAGAAGAAGGAGAGATTCTTGAACGGACTTCATGATGAGATGCAGACTGTCCTCGTCAACATCCGTTTCCAGGATCTCGAAGAGCTAGTCGACTCTGCCATCCAGATGGAAGGGAAGATTAACCAGGCAAACGACAACCGCAAGCGTCGTATGATGCAGCAGTCTGGATCCAACAGTCACCAGAAGTACCGTCCCAACCCTTCACCAGGATATGCACCAAGGAACAACCGACCCCCAAATTCTCGCCCAAGCTACCCCAACCGTAGCGGAGGCAATGTGAAGTCCGGAGGAAACAATCACAACTCCGGTAATGCCAACAATTTCAACCGTGCACCTCCCAAGAACCACAACAACAACAGCAACACTGCACCTAGAACTGGCAGCAATGCTGTACCTGTTGCAGTCAAGGACAAGTCCCAGATCACTTGTTTCGAGTGTGGAGTGAAAGGTCACTACTCCAATGAGTGTCCCAAGAAGACTGCATCCAATGCCAATGTGAATGCCCCAGCTCAGCAGCAGCGTCGTGTTCAACCAGGAAGGAGATTTGCCCCAGGTAACCCTCACAACCGCAACGGCCGTCTCCTCCACATGAATGCAGAAGAAGCCTAGGAAGCGCCAGATGTAGTACTGGGTATGTTTTCTGTCAACTCAGTTTTAGCAAGAGTATTGTTTGATTCGGGAGCATCGCATTCATTTGTCACCGAAGAATTTGCATGCACTAGTAAGATTCGTCCAACCAATCTAAAGCATGTCATGATAGTTCAAATCCCCGGTTCAACAACCAAGGCTAGAAAAATTTGCAAAGCTATACCTATCAGAATACATGGGATAGATTTTTATGCAAACCTAATTGTACTTGGAACCAAAGGATTGGAAGTAGTACTAGGTATGGACTGGATGTCAAGGCATAAAGGATTGATAGACTGTGCTAAGAAAGCCATCACCATGACCAGTAATTCTAGAGTCACAGTAGAGCATATCTCTGAAACCTTACCCCGACAATTCAAGTGCAACCAGAGTGTAGCCTGTCCCACCATAGACCAAGTTAGAGTAGTCTGTGAATACCCCGACGTATTCCTAGATGAATTGCCAGGTATGCCCCCGGATAGGGATATTGAGTTCATTATCGAACTAATCCCTGGAACCGGACCGATAGCCTAGAGACCCTATAGCATGAACCCCTCAGAACTAGTGGAACTGAAGAAACAGTTGGATGCTATGCTAGCCAAAGGTTTAATTCAACCAAGTACATCACCATGGAGATCACCAGTGTTATTCGTCGACAAGAAAGATGGAGGCAACCGTCTGTGCACAGATTACAGAAAGTTGAATGGTGTCACCATCAAGAACAAGTACCCCTTGCCAAAGATAGAGGATCTATTTGATCAGTTGACTGGAGCTCAGGTATTCTCAAAGATTGATCTTAGGACTGGTTATCACCAACTTAAGATTCGTGCAACGGATATTCCAAAGACCGCCTTTACTACTCGCTATGGTTTATACGAGTATACGGTTATGTCTTTTGGATTAATCAATGCCCCTGCTTATTTCATGAATCTCATGAATAAGATCTTTATGAATTTCCTAGATAAGTTTGTGGTTGTGTTTATCGACGACATCCTTATCTACTCCAAGTCCGAAGAAGAGCATGAGCAACATCTGAGAGTTATCCTAGAAACCCTGAGAGAGCATCAGTTATATGCTAAGTTCAGCAAGTGTGAGTTTTGGCTGAAAGAGGTAGGATTCCTAGGACATATTGTGTCTGCTGGAGGAGTCTCTATTGATCCCGCCAAGATCAAAGAAGTCGAAGAATGGGAAGCCCCAACCACTCAAACCCAAGTCCGTGCATTTCTCGGATTAGCGGGATATTACCACAAGTTCGTAGAAGGATTCTCGAGCATAGCCCGACCAATGACCCAATTGTTGAAGAAGGACAAGAAGTTTGAATGGACCGACAAATGTGAAGCCAGTTTCCAGGAGCTGAAGAGGAGATTGATATCAGCCCCAATTTTGGTCATGCCAGACATCAAGAAGCCCTTTGATGTGTATTGCGACGCATCCAAGATTGGTCTAGGATGTGTACTGATGCAAGAAGACAAAGTCATCACTTATCTATCTCGACAACTGAAGCAACATGAGCAGAACTATCCAACCCATGATCTTGAGCTAGCAGCTGTGGTTCTAGCACTGAAGACATGGCGTCATTATTTGATGGGTAATCGCTGTGAGATTTACTCAGATCATAAGATCTTGAAGTATATCTTCACTCAGAAGGAGCTGAGTATGAGGCAAAGAAGATGGATAGAGTTAATCAAGGATTATGACCTTGACATTCACTATCACCCCGGCAAAGCCAATGTGGTAGCAGATGCTCTTAGCAGATTGCCGTGTAGGCTTAACACCATGATCAAGGAGAAGCAACCCAGTTTGTATGAAGAATTAGAGCAGTTCAAGACGGAATTAGTTAGCAAAGGATTCCTAGCTAGCATTGAACTTCAACCCACTTTGATTAGCCAAATCAAGGAAGCCTAGAAGGGAAATGAAAGTATCGACGGAATCAAACGTCGTATCGGTACAGGAAAGGTACCTGGATTCACTGAAGATGAAGAAGGAGTACTGTGGTACAAAGGACGTATCTGTGTTTCAGCAGATTCGGAGCTGAAGGAAGTTATCATGAAGGAAGCTCATGATACTCTTTATTCTATCCACCCTAGAGGAACAAAGATGTATCATGATTTGAAAGAGAAATTTTGGTGGCACAAGATGAAGAGAGAGATCGGAAGCTACATCGCCAAATGTGACATCTGTCAAAGAGTCAAAGCAGAGCACCAGAGACCGGCAGGACTGTTGCAACCATTGCAGATTCCGGAATGGAAATGGGATTCCGTTGGAATGGACTTTATCACCTGCTTACCTACTTCTAGTAGGGGAAATGACTCAATCTGGGTCATAGTTGATAGACTGTCCAAGGTAGCCCACTTTATACCTGTCAAGACAACTTACCAGAGTGCAAAGTTAGCAGAGCTATACATTGCTAGGATTGTTAGTCTGCATGGAACCCCCAAGACCATAGTATCAGATCGAGGAACCCAGTTTACCTCAAGATTTTGGCAGAAAGTCTAAGAAGGATTAGGAACCAAGTTGAACTTCAGCACAGCATATCACCCGCAAACAGATGGACAGACTGAGAAAGTCAACCAGATCCTAGAGGATATGCTTAGAGCTTGTGTATTGGAATATGGATCAAAATGGGAAGACTGCCTGCCTTTCACATAATTCTCATACAACAACAGTTATCAAGCTAATTTGCAAATGGCACCATTTGAATTCCTATACGGAAGAAAGTGTCGTACCCCTTTGAACTGGTCACAAGTAGGAGAGAGTCAGATCTTCGGACCCGACATTCTCCGCGAAGCAGAAGAGAAAGTTCACAAAGTCCGTGAGCACCTCAAGACCGCCCAATCCCGACAGAAGAACTATGCTGACAAGAGAAGGAGAGACCTGACTTTCAATGTCGGAGATTTTGTATATCTCAAGGTTTCACCATTGAAAGGAACTCAACGCTTTAGTCTGAAGGAAAAGTTAGCCCCCAGATATATCGGACCTTTCAAGATTCTGAACCATCGAGGGGAAGTATCGTATCAACTGGAACTACCAGAAGAGATGTCAGCCATCCACAATGTGTTCCATATCTCGTTACTTCGCAAATGTCTGGAAGTGCCCGAGAAGACTGAAGTTTTCAAGAACATCGATCACAGAGCTGTGGAAATCAACAAGGACTTGACCTACAGAGAAGTACCCATCCGTATCTTAGAAGAAGCCTATAGAACCACCAGGAGTAGGAGTATCAAGTTTCTCAAGATTCAGTGGAGCAACCATACCGAAAAGGAAGCTACTTGGGAGCGAGAAGATTACATTAGGACAGAGTTCCCAGATCTCTTTAGTTCCTAGTTTTCTTTGTAAATCTCGGGACGAGATTTTGTTTAAGGGGGAAGGTTTGTAACATCCCAAAACTTCAATCCAAGCTTATCAAGATCAAATCAATCAAAAATGGGGTTAACAAAAACTTTTCCAAATTTAAAATGAAAGCATTCATATATGTGTGCATTTAAAATAGGAGTTGTTTGAATTGCCATGATTGAGTGATCTAATGCTTGTAAAATGTTTCTTAGATGATTTAAACATCATCTACATCATTCCCAAACTTTTCCTAAAGAAAATCAAATCAAAAAGAATTAAAAAGAAGGAATGGTCATTTTGGCAAAATTAACTCTCATGCCTACTTTGAGTGTTCCTAGCACTCATTTCTTAACAAAAACAATTCTTGATCCTTGTACCCCTTGCTAGTACACATAATGAGGTACCAAGGCCCACCTTTGGATCTACTAAAAACACTCTTTTAATAATTTAAAAATGACAGTTTAAAATTGAATCTAATGCATATGCATAGATCACCCCTATTTCAAAACCCATCTATTTGAGCTCCACTTTCAAAACCCTTGCAACCAGAGACTACCTAGCACTAGTGGAGATCACTCAAAAAATTTGAAACCAAAATTCAAAACTTTTTCTCTTGCGACCATTTCATCAAACACTTGGCAGACAGATTTCAAACAAAACACATTTCACTATTTCAAATAGTATTCTGGCCAAACTTGTCTCCCATTTGGCCCCTCTTTACTCCCTTTGTCTCTCAATGATCTAGCAAAGCCATTTAAACCCACTCCCCTACCCCCTAGCTGCACTGCCATACCATGCCGAGCCGCTAGGGTTCGAGCTCGTCGGCGACCTGTTCGTCGTCGACGACGACCCTCAGCCGTAGATGTGCCTTCTAATCCTACGGCCCACAACGCGCGTACCGTTTCATGTGTTAAGTGCCGCTGACAAGCGGGACCCCCTGTCAGCTGAGCCCCGCGCCGCGGAGCGCCACTGGGCCGGCCCAAGTCTTTTCCCGCGCTAGCCCACCCATTCAAATCTGGATTTTTCTTTTTAGTTAAATCTAGTTTGTGTCCACTATTTCAAAATTCAATTCTAAGAGTTTGACAAATCCAAATTGCATGGAACTAATTTTGCCTGAAAGTTATTAAGATGATCTATCCAAGCCCGTTGGATTTAATTCGATTAGAGTTATAGATCTCTCCTAATAAAAATAAGAAGACAGAAGCATTTGCAAGTTGCAACATTTTTATAAAATCAACCAAGTTAGCTTTTGAGTTGATTCCAACTATCAAAAATCACATTTCATCATATCTATCTAAATATGTAATAATATTAAGGTTTACATGCAGTGACTTTGGACTAGTACCAAAATAATGCTATATAGGCATTTCTAGTCACTTTAAATCATTAAATAATGAACTTAAACCAAAGTAATGTTGATCCAACCTTTAAATCTCATTCCCACATGTTAGAATATGTGGTGAGGACATGTGTCCACATGATCCCATATTTTAGGTGGTGAATATTAAATCTTAGTTAATTTTTCAATGAGTAGAAATTACTTTTCTAAAATAAAAAGAATGAAACTATGGAATTAAACTTGTGATGCTTGTGATGATAATAGATCATCAAATGTGTGTCTTAGAATGCTACTTAGCTTAGTTAAGTATTGTTTGGTGATTGTGCACTCCCTATGTATTTATAGACGATAGTACCGACCAAGCTTTCGAGGAGGAGGAGTTCTACCCAGAAGAAGAAGAAAACTTCAACCACTGCACCAACGAAGGCAAGCTACTATTAGCAAGCTAGCACTATTTAAGTGCAAGCCACCATTAACAATGCAAGTTAACCCTTGCAAGTTTAGTGTTTAACAGGCTAGGATCAACTAGATGGTTTAACAAATATGCCTTAAGCATGCCTTGATCACACCCCTTGGACTATTAGTACCCCAAGTCTTAGTTACAAGTTTTATCCCTCTTAGGTTATACAAAGTTCTTTACTTGTTTTGAAGGTAGCGTAAAAAGTATAAAACTTGACATATTTTAGAACCCTTTAGATGTCATTCTATGGCATGAGATTGAACCCATCTTTTCCACCTTAGTGAACACTCTTAACTTAATAGTTTAGAGTAGATCAAAAACTTGAGTCACTTTAGATGGGAACACTTGGTGAAAATGAATTATGAAAACCTTGGAATGATGAGTCATTCTATTGAGATGTTTTGACATGTGTTATGAAACACAAATGGTTGATGATGATGAAAATGTTGAGGCATGAGCCTTAACCCTTTTTATAAAATTGATGGTTGGATTCAGATGCGATACCATTCCAAATTTACCGTACAACCACATTACCTGAATTGGGTAAGGCTTAGCTGGAAATTTATATGCATTAGTATTAGTTCCCTCACGGGAGAGGTCTGAGCTGAGGCTACGTCTCAATGTTGTCCACCTATGCAGTGCCCAAGATGACTGATGGTCATGGTTGGGAGGCCATGCTCATAGGAGAGGTTCTTATACTAGGGTGTGTAAAGGGAAGGTTATGTTTGATTATCTGCATACTCAGTATGATGATTCAGGGTTATCCCTGACAGATGTATCGAATCTTGTGGTGAAAGTGTACCACCTCTACAGAGTGTTAAACTATTTGAATAGCCGCATCCGCGGTTATGGACAGTTGGAACGGCCATACTGTTTCGTTGTCAGATGTTTTCTAAATACTTTGAAATGGATGATGAATCTTGACTTGACCACAACAGGGTTGTGTGTATGACAATAGTTTCCCCAACTTAAGTGATTCTAGAGTTTTACCTTATCTTTCTTTGCTTCTGAAGTCAGCTTAGGTTTCAAACTTAACTTTATAGTTAAACTTAGAGTTAGCACTTTAACTTAGATTTATAATACTTGTTAGTGGTAGTTCGCGAGTACTTAAAGAGTACTCATAGCTTTTGTCCCTGGCTATTATCATGGCCATACTATGAAGGAGATTATAAGATGATGGCCAACAGGACGGCTATGATAACTAGGACCATCTGCCTTCGTCAGCATTGCCTGTGCCCCCTGAAGATGGACCCCTCCGCTACGCTTATCTTTTATTTCCGATGCTTGTTGTATTAAGACTGGATCATGAGATCCTTATTTGTGTAAGACCTTATGTATGGTTTGTAATGGATGATGTACTATGATATCCAATCCGTTATGTCTCGCAAAAATGGTAATCCTGGGATTGCGAGGTATGGTATAACGGGCATCTGGGATTAAAAAACCGGGTGTTGACACTCGGTGAGGGAGAGAGCAACGATGGGAGGGGCTCGGGAGACGAGTGATCGCTCAGGCTCGATATGGGTGTCGTGGTGGAGAACAATTGGATGGGACCCGATCGTGAAACAGGAGGTGGTGGCAGGGTGGTTTGCGCAAAACGGCCAAGGGAGGATGTGTACCGAGCGTGCATTTCGTGTTGTGTGGGTTGGTGCGTTGCGTGGAGTGTGATGGTATGTGAGGATTATTCATATCGGGTGTGTGTGGTTCTGTTGGTGTGCGTGCATCCAAGGTTGGGTTGGTGTGGTATGGGTCATGTGCGTGTGGTCGCTTGGTGCGTGTCGTGCATTGCGTGTGTTGTGTAGTGTGAGTGCGGCGACAGGTGGGGTGTGTCGGGTGGTGTTGGGGTGGGTCGGGTAGGCTTAGGTGGGTTTAGGATTTGGTTAGGTTAGGTTGGCGTTTAGCCGGGGTTGTAATAAGCTTGGCCCAGTCGCTAGGCCGCCTCCCCTATTTTAAAAAATATTTTATTTTATTTTTAAAACAAAACTATTTTGTAAATAGTTTTTAGACTAATAAAAGAGGACAAGTAATGTATAAAAAAATAGGGTTTAAAAAAAATATTTTTTAGAGACAACTTATATGCATGATGATGCATAAAATAAAAACAACATGCAAATTTGTAGTTGAGGATTTACCGGGGTGCTACACTTGATTAGCCTCCATGAACTAGGGCGCGGGGAGTAAAATGACAGGCTCTAGGGTAGATCTGACTCTTTCTACGAACTGCAAGCATCCATTTAATGTATTGGAGCCGCTTATCTTCCCAAACTATATCCCCAGATTTCTCATGGTCATGGCCAAATATACCACATCTCTGGTAGAAAAAAAACTTTTCATATTTAACTGCCAACCTCTTCCTGCCGTCAGGTGTCGAGAGTGATACTAACCGCATCAGAGCTCGTGATACATCGATCATAACAAGAATTTTCACATAGTTTCCCTCAAAGAATAATTTCGGACTCATCTGCACTTCCTTCACCTTTCCCACCTTCCAAGCCAGATCATCAATGAGTTTAACCTTGCGATACAACGTCGGAACACCATTAATTTGGGTCCAAATGGGCATCCCTCCAAAAACCATGTGCTCAGGTGCTCTGATGACATCATAATCCTCAATAAGTAAGCCCCAACCTCGGAAGGTCCTAGGTCCCTGACGAACCACCTTTTTCTAATCACTAAACAATGCATCTAGAAGATGAAGAGGTTCCCGCCTGCTTTCCGACAATCTGGATCTCGCGAGAGATTCACTTTTCATCTTATCAAACAACACTTTAGAGCTAAAAGATTTGTTCGTGAGCACCTTCCTAATCGCCATCCATTTGGCCTCCTTTTGATAGATCTTAGCCTCCTTCGCACCGATTACCACATCATCCAATTCATCCTAGTTCAACTCGAGATGGTTGAACATGTCATGGATCTCCACCTGACCATTCCCTTCTACACCAGACGGTATCTACTTTCATGTTGTGGTCATGCCCTAGACCTCTAGAAAACCTGCCAACCAGCGTTCAAGAGGGAGACAAACTGCGTAGATTGGAAGAGCAAGATAACCCGACCACACTAAGGTTACAAATGAGAGTCCACTACGAGACACCGTCGAAGCACTAAACCCTCACAGAGAGTGTAAAAAACTTGTCCGTCTTTTTTTTTTGAGAAACACGGTACAATCGTAGACGCTCATAACACGTACATGCACCCATCCCTTTGAACGCACACACGCACACCCTACCCCTATGAGCACCTCCGAGAAACCGAGCCGGCGGAGCTGGTCTTGAGATTGACGAAGTCACCACGGACGCCTCGCTGTCGACGGGAACGTTGCTTCCCACTGAAAGAATATTCCGCCTTTTATGCAACACACAGTGTCAAACCTGAGGTTTAAACACTGGTGGGCTGGGGGTACAACCACCCTCCTAGCCATCCAACCACATGTTGGTTTTCAAAACTTATCCGTCTTTCGGAACCTGAATTAACTCATGGTAGAATTGTACTCAACCGAAAGTTGCTTACTCATCCGTGCAGGGTGGGGTGAGCATCTCCTTTTCGAGAAAACAGCTCTTGCTCACATAACACGGTTTTCTCCTCTCACACTTGCTAAAAAGCAACAATAACAAAAATATATTCCACAACTCAAAAAAGAAGGAAACGCAACAAACGACAGCACCGGGATGAACGATAGCAAGTATCCATTCACACCATAAAGATGAGAAAGCGACGCGATCCTTCTTCTTCCCCAACAAGAAAGAAAAGCCCTCCTTTAGGAGCTGCCCATCTCCCAGGGACCTGTACGTGAAACCACACCCACTGCGATCCCAGCCGCCCACCTGCCAACCCCATCAAGATCCAACGGCAAAGATCCTGCCACGCAGACGGAATCCATGCAAGTTGGAGGGGCAAACCGGTACTTTCCCATGGGCGCCTCCGCCCACCCCCTCTTTTATCTCTCTCTCCCCCACCTCCCGGTCCCCTCGCCCTGGTGACGCCTCCAATCGAGCCGAGCTCCTCGCGATTCCCAATCCCCGCACGCCTCCTCCTTCCTCCTCCTGCCCCGCCGCCGCCGCCACCGCGCTACAGGGTTAGGGTTCCCTCCCTCTGTTCATATCCCCTTGGCTTGTTTGATCTGTCTTGTTCGGGGCTCGATTCGCGGTCGCGTGGTCGATCCGCCTGGGTTTTGCTCTCGGGAAGGGAGTTCCGGGCGGCCTGTTCGGTGGCTGTTTCGCCCTGTGCAGGGATCGATGGGAGGGCGGCGTATTTCCTGATGTTGGTGTCCCGGTTTGGTGGCTGGTCCCTGTCGGGTAGAAAGTCTTTGCGTGTTGTGTTTCCCTTGGGTGAAATGATTAGATTTACCTTTTTTTTTAATTGTTTTTGTTTGGATTAGTTGAATCATGCGGCGGATTTGGGGCGCGCGGTGTTCGATTTACCATATCGCCATAAATTTTGCGTGTTTTCGAGATTTGAATTCGGCGCCCCCTGTCCTTCCTCTGGAGTGTCGGCGAAATGAAAAAAGTTAAGTGGGTATGATTGGTAGCAGCTGTTAGGAAGAAGTCGCCTTTTGGCATAGTGATTTCCTGGAAATCAGGATCTCGTTTCATCAAGTGGTGAGCTCCCCCGCACGTTTGTTTCTGAAAGTTTCGATTCGAAGTATTCAAGTATAGTTCTTCGATGGAACTGTAACTACCTGACACCCGTTAGATTACCGTGCGGCTCGATTTGGTTTTGCGCCTGTTATCGAAAGCTCGAGGTTGCTACTTCCTCTTTTGGCACTGATTTTTGCATTGTTTGTTTTCTGTGCAGCTTACAGTTAGGCCAGATGGAGCACAAGGAGGCAGGTTGCCAGCAGCCGGAGGGCCCAATCCTATGTGTCAACAACTGCGGCTTCTTCGGTAGCGCGGCGACCATGAACATGTGCTCCAAGTGCCACAAGGAGATGGTCATGAAGGAGGAGCAGGCCAAGCTGGCCGCGTCCTCCTTCGATAGCATTGTCAACGGTGGCGACGGTGGGAAAGGACCTGTGGTTGCTGCTGTTGCTGCAAGCGTGGAGGTGGCGGTTGCTCAAGTGGACGCCAAGGAGCTCGTTGTGCAGCCTCAACCTGCCGATGTCGCAGGCACCAGTGAGGCTGTTGTTGTTAGCCCCAAGAGGAAGGAGGGCCCAAACCGGTGCTCTACTTGCAGGAAGAGGGTTGGGCTGACAGGATTCAACTGCCGGTGCGGCAACATGTTCTGTTCACTGCACCGCTATTCCGACAAGCATGACTGCCAGTTCGACTACCGGACTGCAGCCAGGGATGCCATCGCCAAGGCCAATCCGGTGGTGAAGGCAGAGAAGCTCGACAAGATCTAAGTGGCCTGCTGGGGAAAGAAGAAATGGCTGTCATCTGCGAAGTTTCATCATCCCTCTTCGCGGCACCATCCTTGTACTCGTCTTGTTGGCTGCTACATTTCTTAAACTGTTCAGCATTGTGGTGCACACTGCATATCTTGGCAGCTGCAAGAACTCATCCTCTCTCAGTCGTTCCGATTGGTTTGCATGTTGTGTAACTTAATTCATGGTGGTTTCTCGGTCAGTATTGTGGCTTCCCATTTAGCTAGCTCTGTAATGTACTATTGTCCTCTGCGTGTTAAATTCCAATCAGTAATAGTAATCAGCGATGGTTCATCCAGTACTGTTTTTGAGTTCATTTTACAGATTTCTTACAATACACTTCTAAAGGTTTGAGTTCCAGTATGTTCGATCACGTTTAAGGTTGTATAGCTCTGTTGTTGTTGAGAAGTTTGCAAAATTATTTACTTTCTTAGCTCCCTTCTCAACTGGACATCAAATCGGAGAGCAACGGAACATGGTTCTGGTTCTCATGTCATCACTCTACCCTCCTCTTCTTTTTGTACTGGTTCTTATTGTTCAGTGGATTATAATTGATTGAAGCAAATACACCTGCATGTTTGAAATGCCAAGCTATCGAAACTAAGAATCTTGTGCCTGGTCACCAGATTGTGAAGTTCTGTATTGGATTAGTTTGAGGTAGGATTCAGCTTGTTTACTGGATATGCTGATCGATCTATATTGCTGTATACTGCAACAATAATTTTGTATTGAAATACATTTTTGCTTGTGCATTCTGATCCAAGGGGGACAATTCACAAATTCAGTTGCCGAATCTTGAATCTTGTCCCCCAGCATCTTTACACGATTACAACACATGGGTTGAAATCTGTATGAGCTGTTTTGGCATGATTGTCTCTTTGAAAGAAGCCAATTAGTAATCCCAAATTATTCTTTCCAGGTGATGCATTTTCTTTTGCTTGATTTGTGGTTAGGTCCCTTTTGACATGATGTTGCACATTGATCAACTCTTTTGCCGGATGTTGAGCACAAGATGTGTTAAACAATGCAGGCACTGACTGATCAGCTGAGATTCTTCTGCGTTGTTTATGAGAGTGGATAGGATACCAGGCTTTGCAACTCCTCCCAGCAGCTGGAGACGTATTTTAATTTGGAAGATTAGGTGCTGTTACTTGCTCTGACCATTTATCCATTACCATGATAAACTACAGCACCTACTGCAGCATATATGCCTCAGTATGCAGTAAACAACATTAGCAGCATCATCAGTTAGGAACACACAGAATGTGGAAAATTAGATATCATGTCTTCAACAGCTTATAGTTCCTTCACCTTCACAAATAGTATTTACACAATCAGAAGTAGCTGATTCGTTGAAGAAACGACAATATTGCACTCAATTGTAATTTCATAAGATTTCACAAGAAACAACTCATTTCTGCGTGTCGTGAACTACAGTGTATGAGAAGAAAGACAGCATGTGTTATTTTCTGAACTGTTTAATTGCACTAAGGAGCAAGTAATCCTGCAAGATCAGGCCCCAAGATTGAAGTAAACCGTATAGAATTCGTCCCTCAAGCTGTACAGCGGCTCCAGGAGGAAGTTCCTCCTCACCCCCTTGGCGACGAAGCTTATCGGATGGTACTGCCTCAGTGGAGTAGCCTGCACAAAGCTCGCTGCCTGCTCAAGTATCCCACCGATGCTCTGGAGAGAACTCTTGCAGCTGACCTGGATTTTTGTCCAGGCAGAGTAATCTGCTCCAGACACCAAGAAGCATCCTGGTTTGGTCCCGAGCTCGAGAGAAACTGAGTTCGGCTTTCCATCGAGCCCAGGTACTATGTTAAAGAAGGAATCAGAGCTCTTCTGTGCAGACAAGGTAAGGTTGGTGGTGATCACCGTTCCTGGCAGGTCAAAAGGTTCGATCTGCACAGAGGTGCCTTTCAGGGTTGTGCCCTGGGTGTCGTGCAGCCTTGTTGAGTCATGAGGGTGCACCCTGAAGGTAGCATGGATGGCAGCATCTGTGCCGTCAGCTGCAGGTCGTTCTTGCATTGTCAGAGTGCCATTTGAGCTTGACAGAACGAATGTCTTGCCACTTGATTCTTGTGTGAAGGTCATCAGTTGGGTGTTGTATGATGAAGGTACTGCAGCGATCCACTCTGAAACTGCACTGCCGGCTTTTGCATCCCAATCACCGGAGGAAAGACCAGCAAGAACGAATGGCCCGAATAGGATTGCTTGAAGAGATGCATACTCTGGCCGATCATCTGAGGCATAGTTACCAATTAATAACTGATTGGAGATTCTAGCTAAAGTAAATCACAGTAGTCTGCATAGGGAAGTGTAGGCAAAATAAAAATATGTCCACTGCTAGCTTGCATATTTAATTTTAATTATCCGTTGACATGAATTTTCTGTTGTGCCTTTACTGTGCAGTTAAAATATTAGCTGCTACTTCCATCTGAATTATGGATGTGCATATTTCGTACTAGTTAAAATTTCCTAAATTGTCTACCTTTTATTGCTTCGGTCCTTAGGCCGATGGGGAATTGCAGTGATAAGTGATCGCCTGAGTTCCACTGTTTGGTGACTGAGAGCAAAGACCCTGCCATTATAAGGTCAATATAACAAATGTTATCAAAATTACCGGTGATAATTGAAATGATATTTACGAGGTTCACACATTCAAATGGTTATACCTGGAGTCACTAGTCCCAAGTCTTTGTCATTTAAAGTTGCTTTTGCACCATTGGCAGATGACCATGTTGGTATTCTCACATTCAATGTGGCAGACTGACCATTCGTCTGCACAAACAGAAAAAAAAATGAAGTTAAATTCTCATGACTTAATATAAATTTCAAGTAAAAACCTGAAAATAATTACCTTTGCGGAAATGGAGAGAGAAACTTGTAGATGCAGGTCCGAAGAGCTGAGGGGTTTGAGTTGTTGAGTAACAGTAAGCCCAGCTGTTTTCCAGATGAAAGTGCTTGGGATATACTGAATGATGCTGAGTGCTGGTGTAGCTCCTTTCTCTTCAAAGTAAATGGAATCGCCAAGTTTCGAAAATGATTCTATCCCTGCAAGTGCAAAAATAGAAAATCCACAAGAATTTGTAAGTTTAAATTGCAAATTAGACAACTTAACAGAAAGCAAAAGGAGATAAAATATACTCCAGTCAAAATAAGGAAAGTGCTGCAATTGCTCGATTTACACATGAAGCCAGCGATGCAAATATTACTCGGCAGTTTTTCATGTTACCTGTCCCATAACAGCACCAGAACGAATCATACTTTGTTCCCCAACCATGATAGCTCACTGCTTTAGAATGGCCAGGGGCCTGCGGTAGCATGTAAATCATCACACCAGGATCCGTCCCTCTCTGGATGCTTAGCACACCATTTATCAGCACCCTCTCATAGTAGTCTGCATATGCTGTTTCCTTTGTCCATCTGAATAGGTTGCGGGAAACCTGCATACCACCTACATATGACACGTTTCGGAAAGAGAAAGTAAATGTTCCAGAGAATTGTTTGATAATTGTAAGGGAACCTTGAGAATGTTGTAGGTAGTGCAGGATTCTGCGTTCTCAGTACTCAGAGTTGCAGCTAAACGCTTTGGATCAGACCTGAAAAGAGAAGAAGGGTATAAATTCATGTGCCAAAGGTAACTACGGCAATCCAGTATCGGAATTGTATATACCTAGTGTACCCAATTTGGCAATTTACATGCTTAGTTATATTACCAGAATTCACCGGCAGATGTCCCTCCAGTTGCATAGCTGTGAGAAGAATTTATGATGTCCATAAAGGATGTCGCAATTTGCTGTTTCAGGAACAGGATCATGGTTAGCTTTGATGCAGCTTCACTTAATGGAGTCAAAATGAGAAAACAAGAAAGCAGATGACACAGCTTCAGTAAAATGCCACCACAATCTTCGCATGAATCCGTCACAAAAAATGAGTAGAAGAAGAAAGAAACAGCATAATTCCCAAAGATTCAACATTCACAGTTTAGAATCCACCACGCAAAAAAAAAAGATACCAACTGAACACAGTTTAGCATTAAATATCTTCGTTAGACAAGATTAAGCTACCCCACCCAACTTCAAAACCCATTCTGATATTTACCACTATTGGCCAAATAACTGTATACGCTAGAAGCGACGTTAAGGTTAATTTTTGGCTTTCGGAAGAGTAGCCAATATAATAATCTGAACTGAAGTTCATATCCCCTTCAAAATTTTCTCCATCAATGGATGTAGTCATGTGGAGTAGCTCAACTCTGCAGAAAGCAAAGATTGAATTCTTTTACCTTGTAAAGAACATCACCGGTAACTTCATATCTCATTTGCGCACCGACGACAACTGGAATGTGTGTATTGGAATGAAAGCCTGAAATACTGTCAGCCTGAAAAAGAAACAAGCACACAAAGCAATCACTCCCATGAAGCTCCTGCAATAGGAATAGATTCTTGTATTCCGTTGATTAAGAGTCTGATGAAAAGAGACCAAGTTCAGTTATCAAGTAGATAAGCACTGCACATGCTGTGAATTTGCCATATTGTACACAGTACGATGCACACTTAATTGCGGTAGTGATATACTTTAGATCAGTCTGGTATGTAGACACCAATCAAACTAAACTGAACAGAAACACATCATCATATTTGACATAGTAAAATCATGTAAAATGGATACACTAGGTGCAAACAAGAAAATGGATGGTGGTTTCATTTGAATAATTTTCAATGAGCTAACACACATTCTGAAGTATCAGAAGCGATACAGCTAGGAAAGCAAGTTAACTGACCTGAACGGCAAGCAGCCCCAGAAAACATGGCTTGTCAAAGAGGTGAGCCAGTGTCAAATGCTTCAAATCACCCTGCCCAAGTTAGAGAAATAATCAATTCTGAACTCCATTTAGAACATGCTTCACAGACGACAAACTACACATAATCGGAGAACCACCGTTATCGTGTAGAGCTGGTAGAGCACATCATTCATCCCCCCAGTCTCCTCATTGAGTGATGCCCAGTGCCTCTCAATGCTATATTTCTGTATGACATTCTTCACACGGCCACTGAAGTAATCAGCCATCCCAACCACCATCTCAAGGGCCTTGGAGTTTCCAGCCACTGTATACTGATCAAGAAGCCCTTGCATAATCTACAAACGAAAACACCGTCGTGCAGGATGACAGTTCGTTAGGAAATCGCAAAATGAATTCGGGACACGTATTCAATTCAGATCACAACTCAAAGCAATGATTCACACCTCGATGAAGGAGAAGCAGACTGGATTTGAACATCTTGCATACCTTGTGGATTGTGTAGTAAGGAGCCCAAACAGTCTTTAGGGCCTCGGCGCGGTCAAAGAACTCCGTCGGGAATGCCGACAAGTACCCTGTGCCCATCTTCTTCTGGCAGTCGTAGAGCGTGTCGACGATAGACGACATCTTTGCACTGAGGGTGTCATTGTGCGTGCTCGCCCACATCTTGGCGGTGGCGCTCAGGTAGTGCCCTGCAACACAGAGAACAGCGTCAGGCCAGCAGAAATTCAGTCCAGATGAGCAATTTGTTATGTGCAAATGGAGCAGGGCAAAGATGAAGGTGACACACCGACGAAGTGTCCCCGGAGCTCGACGGAGGGTCCCTCCCACCCGCCGTAGGGCTTCCCTGTGGCCTGCAGGCCGGCCTGCGCGCGGAAGCTCCAGACGAGGCTGTCGGCGTCCAGGAGGAGCAGGTACTCCAGGTTGGTCTGCTGGGCCTGCCAGTACAGGGTGCCCGGCTCCAGTCGCACGTCGTGCAGCGACGCCTCCCAGAGGAACGGCCCCGCGGGGCCGTCCACGGCGGCTCCGGCACCGCCGCCCCGGAGCTTGCGGTAGAGCATCAGCCAGTCGAACGCCTCGCGTGGCGGGGCACTGTCGCCGCCGCCGCCGCTGCCAAGGAACCTCCGGGGCATCAGCGCCATCCAGGCGGACTCGTCGGTCGGGGTGAGGTGCTGCTCGTGTCCGTGCCCGTGGGCATGGTCGGCGAGGCCACCGGGCAGCCGCAGCGGGTCGCCGCCCGACGGCGCGGACCGCAGCTGATCCGCCGCGCGCTTCGTGTGCGACGCCACCGCCTCCGACGACGGGAACGTATTCGTGCAGACCTTGGCCGCCGCGCCCGGGACGGCGGCGGCCAAGAACACCGCCACGAGACCCAACGCCGCCACCGCCACCGCGACGCCTCCCGCCGCCATCCCTCCTCTCGCCAGGAAATCAGTCACTCCGCTGTCCTCCTCAGTCCTCACTCGGCGACGGCTGCACGCATAGGGGAGGAAGGGAAGGTTTGGAAGAATCCCCAAACCTTTTAAATCTTGGTCGGACCACGGCGTGAAGGTTAATCACGAAGCGACGGCGACAGCGCGTCAGAGATGTGGGGTAATCGCCATGATTGCCAGGATCGATTAACCGGAATTGCACGGGAAGCAAGCCCAAAATCGAGAATCAAAGAAAGAAAGAAAACCAGATAGATAATCTCCACCCCTCACAGGTCACTCGCACGCTCGCTCCGAGACCCCGGGGACAAGGACAACTAGACCAGTAGCGTGAGTACAGAGTGAGTGGCAATTCTGCTCGGGGAAGAACATGAAAGGCGCGAGGCGTGCGCGTGGACGCAAGAAACGCGCATCGGCGAGCGGAGGCAGGCAGCCAGGCACGGGAGAGCGACGGTTTACGGGAAGGAAGGAAATCTTGCTCCCGAAGAGCTGCAACGACCAGTCGTGCCCGGTGACGGCAGCGCTGCTTGCTTGCTTACTCGTCGGAGCGTTTCGGTGGAGAACGGTGCCTAACCGATGACGTCATGGCCGGCGAGTAGTAGACGCCAGCGCCGCGAATCGTGCGCTACACCTGGGATCGATCGACACATGGCACGATACACTGGGATGGCGCGCGTCTTGGACGACATCCTCTGCTACTAATTCTGTTCATGGATTTCCAAACTGTGAGCAAACCGAACTGTCACAGAACTACATTCATGGAGGACTCCACTGGTATGGTACTGTGTGTACAACAGTTTGAGCGTTTGTGACCTTATCTCGCCGGAATTAGCTAGCATGGCGGTTTCTTTCCCTTTTAGACGGGAGCAGAAACAGAGAGCTTGGTTGGTTGTCCCTCCTATTCCACACTTATCTTCGTTCCACACTTGTCGAATTTCGTCGTCACACTAGAGATGTTCATAGGTGAGTCAGAGACAAAATTCCGAGGAATTACAATTGTTTTCCTATCAAGAAGCATCGGTAGCTCCGTCGCCAAAACATCCTACTACCTATGTTCCCTAATCAAAACGTTATAGTAATTCTTTTTAAAATCAAACAACATAAAGTTTATAGAAAAGACTATCAACAATTGCAATATTATATAGACATATTATGAAAATATATTCAATGGTGTATCCATTAAGTTTCTTTTTTTAGAAGTTGGTATTTTTTTCTTTCAAAAATACAGTTGAATTTTACATTGTATATTTTTTTAAGAAAAATTGAGATGCTATTTCAGATTGATTATTGATTCTATCATGTCTTTGTGATTTGTGATCTTGCATGCTTTCTGTTGTTAGTAGCTATCTTGGCCAAGTAGATGCTAGCAACTCCAAGAGTTAGTATTTATGCTCGATAGTGGGTTCATGCCTCTGGTAATCTGGGGAAGTGACAGAAATCTCTAAGGTACTAGATGTGTTATTGCTACTAGGGAGAAAACAACAATCCTTTGTTCATAGAACAATCGTATTGTTTACTTTACACGCAATTCGTAATGCAATAATCTGTTGCTTGCAACTTAATACTGGAGGGGGTTCGGATGATAACCTGAGGGTGGATTATTAGTCATAGATGCAGTTGGATGGCGGTCTATGTATAATGTTGTAATGCCCAATTAAATCTCAAAGGAGTCAAGATGATTAGTATATGCTTGTATGCTTTCTCGATGTTTGTCAATTGCCCCGCTGTAATTTGTTCACCTAGCATGTTATCTATCTTAAGGAGAGCCACCTCTAGTAAACTATGGACCCCGATCTTTTCTTTTACATTCAATCTACAAACTGTTTACTGCTCTGTGTTTACTTTCTGTAAACTATTACTTCCTTCCATTCGATACATTTAATCCTTTGTTTTCAGCAAAACTGGTGAGATTGGCAACCTCATCGTAAGTTGGGGACAAAGTTTCGTGGTTGTGTTGTGCAGGTCTCCACGTTGCTGCTGGCACCGGTAGTGCGCCCTGCCAACGTTCAGCTAGCTACACCTTTGGGGTGTTTCCTTGCTCCTACTGGATTGATAACCTTGGTTTCATACTGAGGGAAAACTTGCTGCTGTGCTCATCATACCTTCCTCTTGGGGTTGCCCAACGAGCTCGATATATTTTGGGCCGTCAAGCATATTTTCTGGAGCCGTTACCGGGGAGTCAAGGACATCTTCACAAGGACATCTTTGACTGTGGCGGATCGCACCCTTTAGCCAGAAAAACTTGTTCCGTCGTAGATCTGCTCGCAAGCCGCATTGACTACTGACATCATGCAAACTGCCATGTGGCAGCCGCCGTTAACGACCGGTTATCTCCGTTAACGGTTAGAGAACCCGTGGTAGAAGCCTGGCCTAGCTAAGGCCTGCTAATTATTAAGTGGGCTGGCCCATGAGGAGAGCCCAATAAGTACAAGGCCCGTTGCTGTTTCATCCTGCACTACTTGAGGTGGGCTCATTAATGCAGCCAGCTTTGGCCTGCAAACTTTCGAGCCCGATACTATTTCGGCCTACAGGAGGCCCATGTTGGTCCAACACTGCGGCCCATTAGCAGCCTGTGCCAAGTAGGCCTGCTGCCGGCCCATCACTATTCTCACAGCCCATAGTGGGTTGCCTACTAACGACCCTTCTTTGAGATGGTCAGTTACTGTTCTGGCCTTTTACTATTTCGGCCCTCTCCTATTCAGGCCCACAGGCGACTTGTTACTGTTCTGGCTTGGTTTCTATCGGCATGTACTATTCTCGTCAGGAAATTTCACGGTTCATTACTATTCTGCCTCATTACTGTTCAGGCCTTTAACTGCTTTGGCCCTTGTGGCCTTTTACTGTTATGTCCTGCTACTGTTCTGGCCCGTTAATACTCTGGCATGTTGCTGTTCTATCCTGTTACAATTTCTTGACTTTTACTATTGTGGCCTGTTACTATTATAGCCTGTTTCTATTCGGGCCTGCTACTTTTCTAGACTCTTACTGTTATGGCCTGCAACTGTTACTGGGTCCCACATGTGGGACCGACCCATTATGTTTATAGTCTTTTGCAGTACCGTACTTTCCGAAGCCCATGCAAATATCATAAAAGGTGTATAATTAGCGAGCATTTTTACTGTTCATCATCGGCCGAATACAAGACAGGCCAATAACAAAGCACGATATTATTCCCTAATCGACCTGGCTAGCGTAGTTACAGTAACGACTACTACCATGTATGGACGATGTCAACTAAATGCCTACATGGCCTATGCGAGTTATCTAGATATTACATCAGTTGCAAACTTCTTAAAATTATTACATATTATCAACTCAAGGGAAAGAAAATTCGGTATTTCAGTTGACAATCGAGTTGATAGCAGAGTCCTCAATTTGCTTTCTCAATCGATCACCTGCATCTTCCTTTGAGTGTGACAACTATATTGGAGGAGACATGATCTTGCAGCTCCTCTTTTGTGGCGATAACAATAATTGCAGTCTAAAACTAAGTAATAACAAGTTAATACATCAAACAAGACAAACTACTCATTTGACTGATATGATAGGAGCTATGAACTGGAGTTTACAACTGGTCAATGGTTCAATTATTGACCAACACATCAAACAAACATGACAAGCGAGCACACATTAAACAAGTGTGCCTACCATGAATCGAGAAATAAAAAATGTGTGTGGGGCTTAGAATTTCAGCAAATATAAACTAGCCAGGTCATTTCAACAAATATATATGGAAGCAGTTATATACCATAAAATGCAAGAGATGTTGGGTGACTCGGAATTTCTGCTGAGCCACAAAATGGCATGCAGAACTGTCATAGCGAAGAATGAACCAGATATAAATTATAACCGCATCATAAGAGCACTTGTAGATCAGGAATGCAAACCACAAATGAACTATATATAGTAGAGGTTAGTTATGTTGTTGCTTAGGACGGTCCAGAACCAGATGCGAGATATAATGGCATCGCTCATGAACCTATAGAACATGACAAACAAGCATTAGACAAGTGTGCCTAGAATGAAATGAGCAATCAAACAAAGTGTTTCTCAGACTTTTAGCAAATATAAACTAGCCAGGTCATTTTAGCAAATATATATGGAAGCAGTGGTATCTCCTGGAATGCAAGAGTCGTTGGGTGACTCAGAATTTGCGGTGAGCTACACAATGGCATGTAGTTACTGTCATAGCTAAGAATCAACTAGATAGAAATTATAATGGCATCATAAGAGAACTTCTAGAGCACGAATGCAAACCACGAGCGAACTACATAGTAGATGACAATTATGCTGTTGCTTAGGACGAGCCACACCAGATAAGTAAATAATGACATCGCTTGTGAACCTGTAGAATAGGCTATGCAAACCAACATGTTCATTGTTCCATTTGAGCTCTATGCAAGACAAAGAAAATAGTTAGTGCTGCAGTTTTTGGATAACCAGATTGCAACAACAAAATTATAATTGAATTAGTACGGAGAGTTTAAACGGCTACTACAGGATAATAGAATATTGCCAAGGAGGAAATAATAATAGGAACTGATCTTAGGACGAACCAGATAGATTCAGTAATTGTAGAGCAGGGAATCCACACTAATATTTTCCATTGACTTCAGATTTCGCAAGAATTACAAGGTAGCAGACAATTACTGTTGTATAGAGTAGCTAAGAACATGTGCATGACTTTAAAATTTGTAGAGCAGCGAATGCAAACAAACATGTCTAGTGATCTTGTATGTAGTGTGTACAATAGGCGTGCGCATTGACTTGGTGTGTAGCACGATTACAAAACTTCAGTTCACTATGACACGTTTGAACCTGCTATACTGCTGACAGAACAAAAATGGGTTGGAGATTTGGTTACCTTGGTAGGAGAGGCGTCTAAGCATTGTCTGTACAGTGCGGGTGACGTCCAGGTCACTGAGGGTGCTGCGGTTGTGGTGGCTATTGGCGTCGGGGAAGCAGATCTTGGGCGATCGATGCCGGCTTGAGCACGATGGACGAGAGCATCGTTGAGGCAGATCCGGTGTAGTGAACGGCGATGTCCGTGCAACTGGTCTAGAGCGGTGGACATGGAACTCCTTGAACTAGATCACATCCGGTGGACACCGGTGAAGCGGATCCGATATGGTTGGGTAGCTTTGGGCGGCGAGGAAGCAGATATTGGGCGGTCAACGATGCCATCGGCGGCGAGGAAGCAGAGCTTGGACGGTCGATGACGCCATTGGCGTGGTGAACAACACCGTAGCTCCGGTGCAGTGGCAGAGAGACCCGGTGAACTAGATCCGGTGGGTGAGCGTCGGTAAAGCTGCTCCGCGGCAGTGCACGAGACAACATATCAAGCCGGTGCGCGCGATGGCCGTGGAGGGGACAAAGGAGCTTGAGATTTTTGGGAGGGCTAGCGGTAAAAACTGCACGAACTAGGACCATAGAGGTGAATAGAAATATAATTACGATCGTGCCCTCGAGCTACTGACTTTAGCATGTCCATCTATCGTATGAACAATGCGTAGAACATGAAATTTAAAGACAGTTTTTTTTGAAACAGAGGGTGTGAAATGCTTCAAGGTCGATGTGTGATATTGCCTCTCCATTGAGATTTAAATTTGGCTAGCATCCAGCTAATAATAATAGAAAAATGGTACTATCTGGTGGGAGGTTTTGGCTCAAAGGTTTTGAATCGGTGGGGCGGGAAATGCTTCAAGGTCGGTGGATGATTTTGTCGTTTGTTTTAAATTTTGAATTTGGCTAGTGTCCATCTAGTAATAAAAAGGTAGTAAACCATAAGCTATCCATCCAGAAATTCAAGGCCGAGAGTCACATCAACTGATCATCCATATCCATACTAGTAAAAGACACGTTCCACACACGTATATACTGTATGAAATGTGATTTAACAAACATTAAGTCAATAGTCTTGTTAGAGAAAAAATGCATACATTAAGTCTATTAATAATAACTATCTACACATATTGAGAATACAACCTACTGTGCTATGAAATTTTAGGGGTGGTGACATGATGGTTCTAGAACATGGTGGAGTTTGCTGTAGGTACTACTCCTTTAACACGAATCTAGCTATTCTGAACCATTGGATCTAATAGCCCAACGGTCAGGATTGATGCTATGGATCCAATTAAAAACTGCTCCATTATAGTAGTAGAGATTTTTGCACACAACATTGGATACCTATGATTCACACAGCCTATGCGGTAAATTTTGCCACTTGATAGAGATTTTGAATTTGGCTAGCGCCCAAATAATACTCCCTCCATCTCAAAATAGATGTCTTAGATTTATCAAGTATATCGCACAACCTTGTTTCAATCTCTCAAGTATATTCCACAAAGTAGTTGTGCACGCACCTCTTATTATTTGTCGTACTTTAAAGTTCTCAGAAAGTATGAGATAAATCATGAACATTGGCTGTGTTGTATCTTGTGCATTTAGCTACTTCCTCCATCCTCAAAAAAGTGTATTTCTAGCGTTTGTTCTAAATCAAAATTAACTATTTTCGACCAACTTTAATTTATAAACGTAGTAATATTTATGACACAAAACTAGTACTACAAGTTTATTCATTTTGAAATGTACTTTCATAATATGTAGATTTCATGTTATATATATTGCTCGATTAGTTTTAAAAAGTATTCAAATTTTAAAAAGTTTGACTTAGACTAAGAGCTACTAGAAGTACACTTATTTGTGGACGAAGGGAGTATGCAAGAACTTGGCATGGTGGTTGATGTCTACAAGTGCACAGATCGTTTGTAGCTAGTTTTGAAGTATAGATATCGATCCCACAGGAACCCCAAAGGTAAGTGTTTATGGGTGAAGTCTTTGTCACACCCGAAGTTGTCACATGTATTTGAGTGAATTGACTGCAAGTGTTGAAATAGGAATGAGTTTTGATTAAATGAGATGTATTTAAATAGAACTAAAATGTAAACTTCATAAATATAAAGCATAAAAGTAAAGAATGACTTGGTTGTTTGTTGTTTGCTACAGATGGCAAAAGAAGGCGCGGGGAGATTCAGTTCATGGTGATAGTGACTGTGCCAGGTGGATGAATGATAAATGTAGCAATTATAATCTTATAAATATATGCGTAGGCGAGAAACCCATAATTAGCCGGAACTCCTCTTGGTAGATTTTATCCCAACTTCAATAATCCTACTAGCCTGTTACCAAAACCATGGCCAGACACTAGACAATTAAGACCCTTCAGATCGCTTAGTGATTAAGCTCCTTGGATCGGACTAATGCAATAAGCACAGTGGTTCCCCATTATCCTCGAGTCTACTAGTTTTCCATTGATATCCCCATGTCACCCGGGGGTCACCGGTCCACTAACGAACAAGGTCTTATCTATGTAGAACAAAGCATCATGTTGTCTGGGCCCTTAATTGGATAATAAGCATTAGGCATCCCATAGATAGTCAAGCACACATAATATAGTAATTAGAATCAGCCACAAAATAATGGCAAATATATTAAGGCACATCACATCTCACCAATCCCATACATCTCCCACGCCCAAGGGAATTACTCACACATGAGAGACGAACGGATCATAAATATAATCAAATAAAGGGAATTCGTCTTGGTATTACCATGGAGATCCATAATAAGAATAGTAAAATATCCAACACAATTCAAGATGGGAAGAAACAATCTCAAACCCTAGTCTTGCAAGGTGGAGATCCCTCTCTCTCTCAAGTACAAGTAGTGGCTATGGAGGTGTATTGGCTAGGAGGTTGAAGATCGTGGAGCGAGATGAAGAACGTCTTCCCCTTCTTCTCCAGATCTCTTATTTCTCCCTTCTAGATGGTGTGGCAGCTGCTGCATTGTGTTTTCGTCCCCGGTCCCTTCACAGAAGTTGTCCCTTTTGACAAGACAGAGGCGGCGGCAACTATACGACTGTAAAAATACTCCGGCGTATAGTTGCGCGTTAAAGATTCCGTAAGCTCCCCTCGAGTGCTTCCAAAGCGAGACTTGCTTGTTTTCTCTAGAATATTGTGTTTCTCTAGTTAAAACCTTCTGTTGACATTCAGAACCTGAAACACACATTAAAAACCAAGTTTTCTTTGCTACCAAAGTATTAGTGTTAGGTAAGGCTAGAAAACAATCAAATCCGGGAGAAAACCATCAATAAAAGCCATCAAAATCATGTCGAATCTCACAACTATCAACTCCCCCAAGCTTAGATGTTGCTCGCCCTCGAGTGACAAGGAAATAAGGAAGAATAGCAGAGATTCGAGACTGAAAATAAAAGAACTCACAAGTTTGAATTGGTGTCAAATTCTTTTCTTCACAATCCCTGCACTCTTAAATATGATCATACAAGTATTCACAAGATTGCACTGGGTCCACTTCCTAACCACGTATATCTTGTTAGCAAATAAATCATATGCCCAAGCAAGTGTCAAAAGTTTTAGCTAGGAGAGTGAGACAAATTCTTTTGGTGTCTCTCTTCGTTGAGAGATGAAAACTTTTGTTCTTGTTTGCTTAATCAATTAACAGTACTCAAGTTGGCATCAAGACATTTAATTTAAGAACAACTCATCTACTCCCATGTCAAAATTTCAAGGCTCTCAAAGCACCTTTTTATTTCTTTTGTCTTTCAAAAACTTTAGCTTTTTCATAGAGAAATCATGCCACTATTTTTAAAATGTTAATTGGGGCACTGTTGTGCACTCGTGACCATGCTAATAAATGATGTTGAGCAATAATGGGCCAGAGGAGTACTACAACTTCACTTGGAACGTGAAACCATGAGGAGACTAAATTTTTCACACGTCATAGCATTGCTGCTACAGACATTTACATAACTCAATAGCAGAAATCAAGTGGTTTCCCACATTTAGATCGTTCGTTGGCCAGTGGAGTTAATAGTTTTCCATGGAGCACGATAGAGTTGTAATGACACGCGTAAAGCAATATCTTATGGTAATTATTAGAAAAATTAGTGGCATAATTTCTACTACTTCGAAGCATCCATTTAATCAAACAATTTCAATCAAGGGTACTATCGAGTCTTTTATATTAAGCTCAAATAGGATGGAGTAGTTCTAAAATCAAATTCTTTGAGCTAAGCATGAACTCAAGTCATCTTTCAGATGATTTTTCTTGTTGTAAAAATGTAGGAAATATTTTTAACCAAGTTCATTGCTCATTGTTTCAAAGATAAAAAGGAGACACTAGCAAAGGAATAGAATTTGTAGGATAACAAGCTAAGTGGGGACTGACTCCAGTGCAAGCAAGTAAATAATTATAGGATCAATTTAAGGTTGCAAAGAGGGTGATGAAAGGAATGTGATACCTCCTCTTGCTTGCTTCATTCTCGTATTTGAGTCGAACCTCTCCTATATTTCCATATTGCCAAATCACCTGAAATTAAGCAATCTCTGAGAGAAATAAAGAAACGAACTTGCAAATAAAGCTGTAACTAATAATTTTTTTATTTTTTTGGTTTAGGAATGCAAAACTGAAAATAAACATGCAAATTTCAAATAAAATAAATCAAAAGTAAAAGTAAAAACATGAATGCAAAGTTTGGAGGTTTTCAAATCTCCCCCAAGCTTAGGCTATTGCCAGGCTCAGTTGTTGCCGTCATTTGACGGCTAGTGTGGATACTGGCGGTAGTAGTCAGGGAAGTGGGTCATAAAGTGACTGAAGTTGTGAGTCAAAGTATTCACATCTTCATTCACTTCTTGAAGAGTGTGGTCGATCTCCCCAATGTGCTGGTTGAGCTGCTAGAATTCTTGATAGGGGACGTAGCCATACCCTTGTTGTGGCTGGTTGGGCCACGGGTCCTAGGACCCCCCTGGCTGCTGCTGCTGTCCCTCCCAAGCAGGGTTGTGTCCCTGCTCTTCCTCCTGCTCCTTCTCCTCCTCATCATGCTACCCTCTTTCTTCATCTTCCTCTTCATTAGGCTGGAGCTTGGCCATGGTCTCCATCACTTGGTCCTTGGTGAGGATCCAAGCGTCCTTCTCCACAATCGAGAAGGCTTGGGGGCATGGAAACTGAACCTTCTCACCCTATGCATCACCAAGATAACTGAATTGATATGCTTGGAGCCTTTGGTTAGCATGGTAGACACCAAGGAAGCCACAAGCAGTCAAATACTTGACGTCCATGAGTTTGAAGCCATCAACAGGTTCCATAACAGGTAGTATAATATTTAATGCATGGGGAAGATGGGTTACCAATCCAACAATGCGAATATCACCTTTGATCTTGTTGCTCTGGTGGCGAAAGTGCTAGATGAGTAGAGCTGTAGGATTGGGGCTTTGCGGTGAAGTGGGGAAGAGAGCCTTGGCGTTCATTGCCATGTCCACATTAGCCATGGAACCGGTGTCACCTCATACTAGTAGTGTGTTGGCCAGGAACAAAGCATAGTAGCGGATGGTTGGGTTCTGAATGGTGGACATCTTCTTTTGGTAAAATTGACTGCCACCATTAACAGAAATAACCTCCCAAGTCTCTCCACTTGTGACGCTATAGAGGTTAGTAACAGTATGCTCCCCAACATGAGGGAAGCTGAAAGCATTGCGAAATTGTTCGAAATTTATTTCATAATGCTACCGGTTCATGGTGAAGCTTATCGTGCACATATTACCTTTCTCCCTGTGATCATCGTAGAAGGAGGCAAGGAACTCATGGGTAAGCTCGATGTAGGTATCATGGCTTGTGAAGCCAAGTACCGCCAACCCCGACCTGTTGCACATGAGGTCGAAGTACGCCTTCAACCCTGCCGCAGTGAGAAATTTGTGGTCGGCCCAACGTGTGGGTAACACCCTCCTTGATAAGACAATATCCAACTTGGAGTTGCGCAAGGCTCAGGACCCTGAGCTCGAGCCCTCACCCTGTTGGCGCTTGCTCAAACGAAAGAGGTTACCGATCTTGTTCATCATGATGCACTGAAAAATCTCACCATAAAACCTCAGGAATATAGTTCCTAAATGATATATGAATGATCCTCCCTGGAAAAATTCAATCCTAATGTGAGAAATTAATAGGTAAAATAAAATAAGCTTGAGTTCATCCATTAGATCAATGTGAGAGTCCCAACCATGGAAATCTAAAAATAAAGCATGGATAGGGAGAGAAACATACCGATCTATTGATTCCCCCACTCAAACAAACGAAGTCCATGAAGAATCAAGAGTTTTAGGGTGATTTGAGAGGTTTGGAGAGAGAATATGAGAGAAATAATGAGGGGAGGAATACCTAGCCGCCTCGTGCGATTTTGTGGTCGCACCAAACTATATGGCCGGAACTATACGGGCGGGTGATGTTGCTCTGCCTGTATAGTTGCGGCGGCGCCGCCAACTAGGGTTTTGATGCAGAAAGTAACTATACGGACGCAACTATACGGCCGGATCGCAATGATCCCGCCGTATAGTTGGTTGTTAAACCATCTGTCCCTCGAGATAGATTTCTAAAACTAGCATCGATATATATACGGCCGACCGCCGGATTTTTTATTCCCGCCGTATAGTTGGTCGTTAAACTCTTAGTACCTTGGGATAAATTTTGTACGGAGGTATCGATATCTATACGACCGGAGCTATACGCTCGGAATTTTTATTCCTGCCGTATAGTTGGTCGTTAAACTCCCAGTACCTTTCAAAGAAGTTTGTACGAAGGCATTGATATCTATATGACCGGAACTATACAGTCAGAATTTTTATTCATGCCGTATAGTTGGTCATTAAAATCTCTGTGCCTTCGAAGAAAATTTGTTGATGGCAAAGATATCTATACGACCGGAACTATACGGCCGAAATTTTATTTCCCGCCATATAGTTGGTCATTAAACCATCAGTAGTCATCAAAAAATTTCTATTTCTTTGAGAATAGCTTCTTATCCCAAAACTTTGCAAAATACCTTATTTTTGACAGAAAATTGATAGTAGAAACTATCAAGCAACATTGGCATATTAAAAGCAAAATTTTAGCTTATGTAGATGAACAACTAAAACTTTTATTTTTATTCTTATTCTATACTCATTCAATCGATGTTTCTACTACCTTTTGACAACTACATCTTCACGGGCGCGTTTCTACTAGAATGTCTGTGAAAAAGTGGTAGGAATGCGATGAATCTTTTATTCTCTAATCTATTTTATTGACGAGATGGGTTGACTCCCATTAAGATTTTATTAGGAATGGTTGAGTAACTCAACCTTTTTTTCTGTTCTCGAATTCTTACCTTGGGTTACCCCTTATCAAAGGCACTTACCTCATGAACTCGTTTTGCTGGTGGAATATATTTTTCTCCTGATTCTAGCTTCTTTGGAAAATAGCGGATGATTTCAGCATCATAAACATTGAAGATTATATTTCCTTTAGCACAGTCTACTGATGCCCCTGCAGTACCGAGGAAACGTCTTCCAAGTATTATGGATAATATTTGATCTTCTGGCATTTCAAGAATAATAAAATCAGTGGGAATAACATGCTCATCTATTCTAAGTAAAACATCCCCAATCATACCAACGGGTTGTTTAGTGGACTTGTCAGCCATCTATAAAGTGATAGTAGTAGGAGAATACTCCCCTAATCCTAACCTTTTATAGAGGGAGTATGGCATTACACTAACTCCTGCTCCTAGATCAGACAAAGAATTGTGAATATCATTTTTACCTATTGAGCATGAAATAGTTGGTATTGCAGGATCTCCAGACTTAGACAACAACTTCCCATTAGCAGGATAACTAGTTACCATGGCAACAATTTCAATTATTTCTTTCTTTCTACTAAGAATATCACGGAGGAATTTGGTATAAGTAGGAACTTTGATTGCATCCGCAAATGGAATTTATAGATGAAGGTCACTAAGTGCCTTTGTAAAAGAATTATAAATTACCTGATCTGGTGCTTTCTTTTTGATTTGGATAAGGAAGCCTTTTCTCACCTGATTTACTCTTGTCTTTTACCTTTTGTGGGGGGCCAGGATCTTTCGTTGCTTTCTTTTTTTGTTGCTTAGTACTACATCAACTTCATATTCCTTGCTTATTTCTTTATCTTCTCTTGGATCAACCGTCTCTACATTAGAGTCATAATGGTCATCTTGTGCATCATTTTGGTCCTCCTTGGTTTGATCTTGTGTTTCAATCTCATCTTGAGGATCCACCAATGTATCATCTTCTTGGCTTGCTTCGAGCAAGGCCTTTTCCTTTTTCTCCTTTTCAGCTTCATATTCTGGTGGTCCTAAGGGTCCTGTAACAACTGCACCCCTTCTTGTGACAACATTAGTAGAAACAGGAATATCTTTATCATCGCGAAGAAAAATTTGATAGCTAGATGCTATTTGTTCACACTAGGTTTCAATCATACTAAGATACTTGTGAAATAGTTTTATTTCTTGGCCAATATCATCATAATTTTCAGTGAGTTCCGCCAAAATCTTTTTGTGTTTTTGGAAATGCTTATGCAAGTTATTATGAGATTTCACTTGTCGATGTTTTAATTCTTGAAAAACTTTTCTAGTTTCATCTTCTTCATTTAAAACCTGTAACAAATCTACTTTGTTTTCCTTAGCAAGTTCAGAAGGTATCCCTTTTTCTTTCATTGTTTTGCGTACCTCGGGCATAAGATCAGGAGTTATCCAAAGTATCCCTCTTTCCAGCTTAGTGCTAAAATCAGGATTATATAAAGAATCATTCTTAGCCCTAGTAGACATCAATTCCAAACATTCCTTAATAGTTAGAGTATTTATAGACCCTCCTGCTGAGAGGTCAAGCAATTCTCTACATTGAGTATTAAGATCGTGGTAAAATAAATGGCAAATAGTTGATTCAGAATAGCCATGGTTAGGAATACTATTGATCATTCCAAAGAATATTTCCCAGGCTTGTGGGTAGTTTTCTCCCACATTCCGACTAAAGTTGCCTATATTCTTTCTTAGTTCAGTTACCTTTTTAAAATAATTAAATCTGTTTATGAATTTAACAATGCAATTTTCCCAACATTTAATGTAATGGCGAGGGAGAGAATATAACCAGTCTAGAGCTTTACCTTTAAGAGACCATCGAAATAATTTAAGACGAGAAAAGTCTCTCGGCAAACCTTTTGGTCCAAGCGATGTTACCACATCGTCGAACTCTCTAATGTGTCTTCCTGGGTCTTCATCTTCCCTTCCACTGAAAGCTTTTTCCTATAATTTTTTAATAATTCCACCATCAAATTGATATTCTCGAACTCCAGGATTAGGGAACTCTATTGGTTGTTTAAGAAATTCAGAACTTGGAGCACTGTATTCCCTGAGAGTTTTCTCAGGTTTCATAGGAGTTGTCCTATAAATAGGCATGATTTCCATAATATCACTCAGGTTTTGAACTTTATCTTTATTTGATCTTAAAAGTTTTTCAATAATCTCTTCACGCCTTTGAGCAGGCACGCACTCAATATAATCCAGTAGATAGGTCCTACCAGAGCGTGTAGACCCTTTGTCTCCTAGGGAGAACATTTTGTAGTAGCAACACCTGAAATGTCAAAAGACAAACACTTAGTGCTTAGCTCCCTGACAACAACGCCAGAAAATAGCTTGATGTCTGCAAGTGCACATGTCATTTGTAGCTAGTTTCAAAGTATAGATATCGATCCCATAGGGAGCCCAAAGGTAAGTGTTTATGGGTGAAGTCTCTGTCACACCCGAAGTTGTCACAGGTCTTCGAGTGAATTGACTGCAAGTGTTGAAATAGGAATGGGGTTTGATTAAATGAGATGTATTTAAATAGAACTAAAATGTAAACTTCAGAAATATAAAGCATAAAAGTAAAGAATGACTTGGTTGTTTGTTGTTTCCTGTAGATGGCAAAAGAAGGCGTGGGGAGATTCAGTTCATGGTGATAGTGAATGTGCTAGGTGGATGAATGATAAATGTAGCAATTATAATCTTATAAATATATGCGTAGGCGAGCAACCCATAGTTAGCCGGAACTCCTCTTGGTAGATTTCATCCCAACTTCAATAATCCTACTAGTCTGTTACCAAAACCATGGTCAGACACTAGACAATTAAGACCCTTCAGGTCGCTTAGCGATTAAGCTCCTTAGATCGGACTAATGCAATAAGCACAGTGGTTGCCCGTTATCCTCGAGTCTACTAGTTTTCCATTGATATCCCCGTGTCACCCGTGGGTCGCCGGTCCACTAGCGAACAAGATCTTATCTATGTAGAAAAAAGCATCATGTTGTCTGGGCCCTTAATTGGACAATAAGCATTAGGCATCCCACAGATAGTCAAGCACACATAATATAGTAATTAGAATCAATCACAAAATAATGGTAAATATATTAAGGCACATCACATCTCACCAATCCCCTACATCTCCCATGCCCAAGGGAATTACTCACACATGAGAGAAGAACGGGTCATCAATATAATCAAATAAAGGGAATTCGTCTTGGTATTACCGTGGAGATCCACAATAGGAATAGAAAAATATCCAACACAATTCAAGATGGGAAGAAAAAATATCAAACCCTAGTCTTGCAAGGTGGAGATCCCTCTCTATCTCAAGTATAAGTAGTGGCTATGGAGGTGTATTGGCTAGGAGGTTGAAGATCATGGAGCGAGATGAAGAACGTCTTCCCCTTCTTCTCCGGATCTCTTATTTCTCCCTTCTGGATGGTGTGGCGGCTGCTGCATTGCGTTTTTGTCCCTGGTCCCTTCACGGAAGTTGTCCCTTTTGACAAGACAGAGGCGGCGGCAACTATACGGCGGTAACTATATGGCTGGAAAATATTCCCGGCGTATAGTTGCGCGTTAAAGATTCTGTAAGCTCCCCTCGAGTGCTTCCAAAGCCTGAAACCTTATGTTGTGTTTCTCTAGTTAAAACCTTATGTTGACATTCAGAACCTGAAACACACATTAAAAACCAAGTTTTCTTTGCTACCGAAGTATTAGTGTTAGGTAAGGCTAGAAAATGATCAAATCCGGGAGAAAACCATCAATAAAAGCCATAAAAAATGTGTCGAATCCCACAACTATCAGTGGTGTTCCTGTATTTGGTAGGAGTACATAGGTGCTTCCTCGCATGATGAACAATATTGCCACTAGGAGTTTCCCCCGTGTTAAAAAAAATCTGGGAGAGAGAAGAGACTAAGAGCATGCAAGAGGCAGCACGAGAGCAGCGAAGAGGAGAATTTTCCAAAAAAAATTTGAAGCTAACAAGGGATTCAGTACATCAAAAACCACTGAAAAGCTATTTCGTAAAACATTCGAAGCAACCTACAATTACTTGTAGTTCAAATTTGACTTAATTTTGATAAATGGCATAAAGTCTCATTCAAGTCGGTAGAGTTAGCTAGGAAGTCTTAAAATTCGCAAACATGGGAAAATTGAATGTTCTTTCCTGATAGCAGGAAACTCACACTGACGACATCATTTAGTAAAAGAAGATGGACCCATCCACCTTCAAAAAGACAATTAATTCAAGAGAAATCTATCACGCTTACTTGTAGCTCAAATTTGACCTAATTTCATTAAGTTGTCAAGATGCAAAATCTTAGCAAGAAGTTGAACCTATCATGAAAACTCTCGGTGGTGGTTTGTGATGTATTAAATGATCCCATGACGGTTGGAAACTGAGAATGTTCTTTCGTAATAGTTGGAAACTTACACCGATGGCATTGTTTACTACAAGAAGTAGATGCACCTATCTACCTCCAAAAAGACATTTAATTCAAGAGCAATCTATCGCGCTTACTTGTAGCTCAAGTTTGACCTAATTTCGTTAAGTTGTCAAGATGCAAAATCTTATAAAGAAGTTGAACCTACTGCCAAAACTCTTGGTGGTTATTTGTGATATATTAAATGACCCCCCGATGGTTGGAAACTGAAATGTTCTTTCATGATAGTTGGAAACTTACACCAACAAATATTGTTTACTACAAGAAGATGCACCCATCTTCCTCTGAAAAGATATTTAATTCAAGAGCAATCTATCGCGCTTACTTGTAGCTCTAGTTTGACCTAATTTTGTTAAATCGGCAAGACATCAGTGAAGTGTGCGAAGTTATCTAGGAAGCTTGAAAAATAGAATTATAAGAAACCGCGTTCCACTTTGTGTGATAATTGGGGCTCTGTTGCATTTTCTTCTAACTGTGGTAGGTCTCGTAGGAGCGAGGTGCTTCAGTTAACACGGTGAGTAGAAGTACAAGTTACATCAAGGAGCTCATAAAAATGAAAATTACATCCATGTCCATGCACTTAGCACAAGTTCCCTCAAACTAAGAACTGGAGTGTGTTTTCAGGTTTGCACATACTAGCATTCATTGTGCTAAAGACTATGAATAGAATCTTCTAGATGCTAAGAATGGAAAAGAAGATCCAGCGGTTAGCAACATTTGGATTTGCTAGTCTTGATCTAATGGTCAATGTTCAAAGTTATCCGTACTCTATATAGTGGTATGGTATTGTAAGAGATAAGATAATATAAGATAATAAGTACTACAGATACCTGGTCTTTTGAATAACCTCCCCTCCCGATGTTTCGGAAGCAAGTAAAAATTTCGAAACCGGAAAAGTTTGTATTTTTTTGCCGCCAAGGACCAAGGTGGTTTCATTCCTATGACTCCTCCTACCCCACACCAACACGGGTACCGAACACGCGAGAGACATAGAGCCACCATACCAAGGCACACGTGCGCAGTGCCACGCTCTAGACGAGGGAGAGATCAGTCAGGCAGTGTGTGAGGGGAGAGGGGAGGAGAGATGAGAGGCAGTGATAGAGAGAGAAAACACACAATTTGTTTTGTGTGCATAGGTCCTAAGAAATTTTCTACTAGTAGAGTGTACACTTCAAGGTGGCAGGAGTACCTCGTTTGAGGAACCCATCATAACTTTGCTCTGACATCCAATCGCCTTCAACTCCCTTCCCCATCGTGCTAGACTCGTGGGGTCCTAAACTTTGATGTGGATATGGCCATGACCTTGATTGGTCGCTCAAGTCAATTTGTCATTATGCAAATACAAATCAGTGCTGGCATTTTTACAAAACTATTGTTGGCCCATGATATATTCGCCGTCCGGGTTCCTTCAGAAGAATTTAGGAAATTTTCAAGAGTAATAGTCTATCGCGCTCACATGTATTCAAGTTTGACCTAATTTCGTTTTATCAGCATAGAGTCATTTAAGTGCGTGGAGCTTTGGCTTGGGAGTTAGAAAAATCCTTAAACTTGGGAAACTATAAGAAAAAATTGTCCACTTTGTACGAAAATTTGTGTTGGGGGGGGGGAATTCTTTGTTCTTTAATTTATTTTACCAGTAAAAGACTTGAAAAACTCACTTCACGGTATGGCCTACTATACCATGTACTTCGTGTGAACTTTCTTGGGTTTAAAGGCAAGTGACCAAGGTCATGGACACACTCTATATATCTATAATGACGGTGTGTCCATATTTTGGTATAGGTCGGTGCATGTTAGCATGGTAAAGAAGTAAAAGTTTTTTCAGAACAAAGTACGATTAATATGGCTAAATTAGAGTTCATAGCATGTTCCATTTATTTACTAGTATATAAAGTGGTTGGATAAATTACATGTTATATTTTCCAGGCTTAATTTTCTACCTAATTTAACCCACTCAAACGACTTTTTGTCGATTTGTCGAATTAGGTCTCATTAAATAATCTACAAGAAGTGTGTGAGAGTAAGTTCAATAGTATAACCGAGTCTTAGGTATAACAAAGTGACACATTGTTTACTACCGGCCATATACCAGCATATACAATACCTAGTGATTAAACTATACAACATCTAGCATTATGATGCAACAACCTCGTCAAAAAGCAAGAAGATTGAACGTGAATAAAATAAAAAACCTTTGTATGTCCGCTTGAAAAATCCTAAAACTTGGGAATTGTAAGAAAGCATGGTACACTTTGTTTGAAAATTGCGGTGGTGGCATTTTTTTTTGGAACTAGAGGCTGTGGAGGAGCAAGACGCTTCTGTTATTGCGCTATGGTTTGTTGTCTTCGCAAGGTGGTCCGAGGACCTTTTTGTAATTATTATTACGTTTGAGCCTTTTTGTCCTCGTGTTGATGATTATTTTGAATTTTGGAACAGAAAAAATGGTTGCTAGAAGTAGATCGGTGTGCCGTACCAAGGCACACGTGCGCAGCACCACACTGTGGATGAGGAAGAGACAAGCCGGACTGTGCACCCGGGGCTGCAGAGAAGATATCGATAGAGGATGGATGGTGAGAGCCAGTGAAGGAGAGAGAAAATGCAACTTGTTTTGCGTGCATATACTAGTAGTAGGTCCATACATTTACTACTAGTAAAGTGTACCATGTACTTCGTGTCAGCAACCCATCATAGCTTTGCTCTAACATCGCACCGCCTTCAAGTCCTCTTCTACACGGCTCTCGCGCTGCCTCTGTTTTTGGAAGTCTCGCGCTGCCTCCCTCTTGTTCTCTTACTTGTGTAGCTTAGGTTTAACCAAATTTCATTAAATTTCAAGATGCAAAATCTTAGAAAGAAGTTAAACCTGCTGCCCAAACTCTCGGTGGTTTCCGGTATACTCGTAATTGACCCCCGATGGGTACCTCCAAAATAACTTTCAAAGAAACCTACGATTTACTTGTAGTTCAATTCTAAAAGATTCAGCAGTACATAATAAGACAGGAAAATATCATAGATTCATATTCAGCAGCACTAGAGAGATCCAATAGCATTTTAAAGGGAGCGATTCATCAATACATACACTGAAATTCAATAGCAGTACAAAGAGAACCAGTTCTTGTTTCAGTTCTCAAAAACTTGGCTTAGTGCCATTGATCAAAAAAAGTACCAATACAATAGTATTAGTTCTACAAAATACTTTAATAATAGCTACATCAGAACATCTAAGAGATTCGGTAGCTTTTGAAAGATTCAGCAGTACAAGCCATATTATGCACTCGATCTGAACAATTCCCAATACATAGGATTTTTTACAAAATATATTAGCAGTTGCAGAACTCCATACAAAATACTCGGTAGAAGTATAAAACTACTCATAGTAGTACCTTAAGCTAGCTAGGAACGATTACATGTCCCATCATATAGTCCAAACATGCATGAGAGAAAAGAGAGAGGTTAGAATCACCACAAGATCTGTATGCCAATGATTCAGCGTGTCCAAGTCGTGGCCGGGTAGCGCTTGCTTTCCAGCCTGGCACGCTTCTCTCATTTTACCATCGTCTATGGATCCTCGTAATAGGATTTCTCCTATTCACCCTTAGCAAGATAGATGTAAAATTCAAGGACCTTTCCAGCAATTTCCACCACTTCGATTACGAAGGGAATCTGCCACTAACATAACTAAAGTAATTAATATTAGAACAGATCGACTAGAAAATTACATACAAAGGTACATTCATATTAGGAGCATTAGGAGAATATTAAGATGTGACATATCACAATCAGTTGATGTCCTCGTCGATCCAATATTTGAACTCCATGAGGAACTCCGATCAATGATTGAGGAGCTTGACAATAAGACCGCGACAACAACATGTAATGGTTGAGCGTATCTAGCATGGCTTTGGCCGGTGGCTCCATAATCTTTGGCTCAGAATAAAACTCGAGCTGATAGAACCCGCGAAAAGAGACCAATAACGACATCCTCACCTCGCACTCCTCCAATTCCCACATGGCCGACCTTACCCGGCTGATGGACATGACAATCTCCCTGTTGTGCCTATCAATCTGGCTGATGAACAGGGTGCCTGTCTTCCCGATGCCGATGACATTTGTTCTCCACGAGCACCTTATAGGCATTGGCTTAGATGGGTCCCATTGTTTGATGTTGTAGAGGACTGTGGGCACCTCGATCGAGTGGGTGGATTTGAGGTGCAGATACAACATTAATTTGTTGCCAAACTAATTGCATCCTAGATCCATGCAGATAAATGGGTTGTGGATGCAAGAGATCATGTGGGCATAGAGTTCGTTGAACGAGACCACTTTCAAGTAGTTGTAGTCCGGGCAGTTGTAACCTTCTCTGCGAGCAACTTGGCGGTGTAGCTCGTTGGAGCATGTGGCCAGCCAGACGATGCTTTTAGCATCCAGACGCTCAGCGATTTTGTTGACGACATCGTCTCTGACCCTGCTAAAGCCGCTGCACCGCCGGCTCTCCCTCGAACCTTTCGAAATTTTGTATAGACGATCCGTTATCGTGTCCATGAGGATTGGGGGCGAGGGCAAATCTATATAGAACTGTTTGGGTTTTTTGGAGGAGAGGGGTGGTGGTTTGGAAGGAGAGATGCACCAGGCGAGATGGCGAGGAAAATGTGTGATTCGTCCGCTGGAGAGGATCACAAATGCGGCCAGGGGGCGTCGGTGAGTGGGGATAAACTAAACAGAGATGGGGAAGATGGGATGGCTCTTTGAAAGATTTTTTTAACCATATCACCTCCTAGGGGTAGTGTAGTCTCGGTCACGTTGGTTTGACCAGACACATTATTTATTTACAGGTTCTACTATAGTATTTGCATAAGTAGGAGTATTACTCTACCTCCGTCCCGAGAAATAAGGCGTCCTCATTTGGCGTGTTTTTTCTTTGACCAAGATTTACTCTAAATATATAAAGAATGTTGGTACAAAATTAGCATTATTGGAAAGTATTACTCTACCTCCAACAGTACTAATTTACACAAAGTAATCAAGTGTATTAGTTACTCTATTTATTCGGTCAAATTTTACACAATGTAATCAAGTATGTATCTTCTTGGCACCCGCGCGTACACCTACCAGTTGATCTCTCCCTTGTCTGCAGTTTGGCGCTTAGCACATGTGCCATGGTTAGGGTTGAGAGCGGGATCCCATGAAAGTCCCGCTTCTAGTTCATTTTGAAGTTTCTATAGGAGTACTTCAAAATGAACTAGAAGTGGAACTTTCACGGGATACCACTTTCAACTCTAGCCATGGTACAACGGCTCTGTGTCTATCTATCGTGTGTTCGTCAGCTACGTTGTGTTGGTGTGCATAGGAAGGAACCACTTTGGGCATTGGGTTGGGGTGGCGGCAAAAAGTAGTCGTGAATCAAACTTTTCAGGTTTCGATTTTTTCACTTGCTTCGTCCCAAACATCGACATGGAAGGTTATTACAAAGATCGACACTGGCAATACTAGAGAAGGGATACTGTACTTGATATGTATACATATATATACATGTCTCATCGCATTCGATGCACTTCATCAGCAAGATGTGACAAAAGTGAGCACCGCACTGATTTCCTCCTTATTAAGCAAGTTGTTGTTATTCTAAAATGAACGGTATGCCTCAGCTAGTGGGTGCAGAAGGAGAGCCAATCCCGACTGCTTTTCCATGCTTATTTTCAGACCCCTTTATACTAAAACATGGGTTGGGTGTAATTTTATCTTTTTTAGGTCCTTGATGTAACATGTACAATTCCACTAACCATGTTAAGTTATTAACTGAAGTATCTCGCTCCTTCTGGGCCAGACCTAGTTCAAAAAAGGTGCCACCGCCCCACATTTTAGACAAAGTGGACCATGCTTTCTTATAAGTTTCTAGTTTTAGAATTGTTGAAGCTTCCTATCTAGGTAACTTCCCCCACTTAGAGGACTTTATGTTGATTTAAGAAAATTATGTCAGATATGAACTACAAGTAAACATGATAGGTTGCTCTTGAATTTCGTAGATGCCGTTTTTTTGAACTTTTCTACTGTAGGGGAGCCCCCCACAGTCTTTTATTGAAGTTAAAGACATAAACACAAGTTCAGAGAATATTTACATACAAGAGGGAAGACAAAGAGAGATAAAAAAGGCTATTTACAGTGCCATTTAGGGTAAGTTGGCAAGCCATGATGACACCATATCCTTAGCATCGCCCTTCAACCTGTGCTTAAGCAAGGTCAAATCACAGAAGAACCCAGATCTCCAGCCTCTGAAAGAGGGTCTCTCATGTCTAAAAACCATTGCATTCCTTTTCTTATAGATATTCCAACATGGGGCCATTGAAATTCTCTTTAGCCATTTTAAATGCCTCAGGGAAGCTAGTGTCTCTCCACTCCATCTGCAAATAATTCCACACATGGGCACTAAATAGGCATTGAAATAAAAGATGTTTCCAGTCCTCTCTTATCTGTATTCTCCTCTCTAAAATTTCTTTCATAATGGGCCTTAGCCATGAACCTGTTATTATTGAACCGACAAATCCATTTGTCATCAAATGTTGTCAAGTTGGTGTCAGAGAGTAGAGACCAAAGCTGTTCATATTCTAAAAAAGCCTCAGCAGACAGGGGCAACATGAATGCCTCATGTAGATTGCTTAGGAGCAGATATCATGAACAGAGGCCAGCTTATCTCTAGCAAAGGAAAATAACCTGGGCAATTTCTCAGACAACATAACATCAGCCCAGTTATCATTCCAAAACAGAATTGAAAAGCCAGAACCAATTTGACATTTAGTTATAGCTCTCCATTCATCAGCAAGATTGATAATACTCTTCCACTAGAAAGACCCACACCTGGTCACAGCATGTGGCACAGACTCATGATAATATGTATCTCTGACAAGTTTGACCCATGGCAAGTTGACATTGTTATAAAATTTATCAAGGTGCATTAACAATAGAGCTGTATTTTGCTTTTGAAGATCCAGTACACCTAGTCCTCCTTTTTTATTTGGCTTGCAGATCATCTCCCAGGAAGCTAGGGAATTTGTTCTCTCATCCTGCTTGTATTTCCTCCAAAGGCACCTCCTTCTCCCCTTATCAATGATCTCCAGCACTCCCAAGGGAATTGAAAGAGTGCACATATAATAAGTTGGCAGGGAAGATAGGATAGAGTTGACTAAAACCAGTCTATCACGATATGAAAGAAAAGAAGCTATTGCAGATAATCTTATTTCAGGCCTATCAATTAGTGGTGAAAACCCCTTAATATGAGGTTTAGTGGTACCCATTGGCAATCCTAAATAGGTGAAAGGCATAGAACCAACTTGACAGTCAAACACTGAAGCCAGATGAGCTGTCTCTTCCCCAGAAAGGTTAATTGGAATGAGAGAAAAGATTTATTGTAGTTCACTTTTAACCCAGTAAAACCATCATATTGATCCAATAGCTCTTTGAAAACAAGTAATTGCTCATCCTCAGCAGGTAGTATAATGATAGTGCCATCTGCATCCTGAACAATAGGGAAATAACCTTCTCTGAGTATTGGTAACTGCAATCTCCCTTGATTTAGAGCCAAATTCACAATGCTCTGTAATAAGTCACCACCTAACACATATAAAAGTGGTGACAGTGGATCCCCTTGTCTGACCCCTCTTCTACAAGAAAACTTGTTACCTGGCACACCATTTAATAGCACAAAGGAAGAGCTAGAGGAAAGAATCTCCTCAACCACTCGAATAAAATTTGGTGGAAATCCTTTGTACCTTAGAATTTGCAAGATGGCACTATTCTCAATAGTGTCAAAAGCCTTTTCAAAGTCAATTTTAATGATCACAGATTTCTTTCTAGATTGCTTACATTGATGTAGATACTCAAAAGACCATGCTAGGCAATCCTGAATTGTTCTTGCCTTAATAAACCCATACTAATTATCATGAATGCATCTAGTAATTTCTGACTGCAGTCTATTTGCATAAATATTTGTAATGAATTTAAGGCAGGTGTTTGTCAAGGAGATGGGTCTAAAATCATTTAGAGATTCAGGTGATTGCTTCTTTTGGACCAGAGTTATGAAAGATCCATTTATGCTTTCCAGAGAGGTAATTCCATTATGAAAATCTATAACCATCTTGATAAAGTCTTCTTTAATGATGTGCCAACATTTTTTAACAAAGTACCCATTAAAACCATCAGGTCCAGGTGCTTTAGCACCTTTCAAATCCTTGACAATACCATCTATTTCCTCCAAAGTGAAGGGATTAGATAAACTGTCTAGGGAGTCCACCTCAGAGAGCATAGTGTTAAGCCCTACTATATCAGTAGTTGGATAGGTAACTCCCATCCTGCTTTTATAGCATTTCCAAAAAGCTCCTGCCTTCTGATTATGTTCAGTCATTCTTAGGCCATCCTCATCCTGTATTTCAATGATGACATTATGCATGTACCTTTCAGTAGCTTTGGCATGAATTTATTGTGTGTTTCCCCACTTAACTGAACCATCTAATGGTACATCTCTACTTCTAATAGTCAGATTACCTGCCGATTAGGTTCTTGATACTACATTTGACAATATTTCTGAAATTAAATTTAGGGACTGATAGTGTCCTTTGGTCCTCAATTTTATCCAATTTGAAGATTACAAAATTGGATTTATAAATGAGAGATTTAAGATGAGATAGGTTTTTCCCCACTTCTTCAGCTCATATCTCAACTTCTTGAATTTAGCTACCAGAATGGATGTGCTAGAGTTACCTCTAATTGGTTGATTCCATAATCTTTCCACTAACTCATAAAAACCAGGTTGATGCACCCAGAAATTCTCAAATATGAATATGTGAGCTTTAGGAATATTTGTGGAGATTTGCACCACATAAGGTACATGATCAGATGTCGTTTGTTGGTACCAATGTTGTCAATATATCGAGAACCATCGCGAGATTTAAAAAATGCAACTAACTTCATGCTAAGAATATGCATGCCTACAAATTTGATAACATTTTGAAGACATTGAAATAAAACAAATAATAAACCAAATACTTTCATGTGGCATCCTCTTATGCGTATTGCTCGCCATAAATAATCAAAAATAAGTGCTTGACACTTCTTTTCAAAAAAAACTGTTATGTTGCTTCACAATTTCCATACCATATATAGTGTACGAATAACTTCAAAAATCGGCAGTTGGATATAGATTGGCAAAACCTGACATTGTTGACCATTGGATCTCTTTCAGTACATTTGATTATGTCATGTCTAGCATATAGAAGATTCCATTATTCTTGGCCTCTAGCATCATGAATATACTATGCACAGAAAGTACAGAGAACATGGTTTTGAATGCCATAAGCCAAGTTTCCAGATATAGTGGACAATGTTTTATGTATGATTCCCAAATTTTATGAGTTTTCAAAGCTTCCGAGCTCGGCCCACTCAAATGACTTTATGTCTCTTTTAACAAAATCAGGTCATATTTGAACTAGAAGCTCTAGAAAGTGGTAGATTCCTATCGAAGTTCTACAAAAACCTTTTGGAGGTACCCATCAGGAAGTTAATATATCGGAAACAATCGAGAGTTTTGACCAATTTAACTTCCTGCTAAGAATTTGCATCTTGACAATTTTGAACCCGTTTTGAAACAATCACATGTAATAAAGAAAAACAGAAAAACAAATATTTACGCATGGCATCCTATCACGTCACGTGTACAACCTGCCAGGAAACTGATAACCATGTGATTGGACAACTTTTGAAAACCAGCTCCGTGATATTTTCCCACCATGTATGAATATTATTTGGTTTCAACCCTGATGACCAAAAAAGGTCATGGCCATATCAACATCATAGTTAATGTACTGTTCCCACATTAATTTGGTATATGGGTGCATCTTGGCGTAGTAGGCAATGTTGCCCATGGGAGTCTCAACATTGGGCTTGTTTGATTCGCGGGATAGGAAAAACAAAGGAATAGGGAAACACAATATTATTAGAATATCATGTCCAGTTGAATCCTACAAGATTTGGAGCCTACATGAATTTTTCTTAAAGAAGTGTTCGATTCACAGGAAAGTAAAGGAATTGTAACATGAGGTTGAGGTGGATTGTTCTTAATATTTTACGGAAGACATGTTCATGGCATCCTTTTTCATGTATCACATGCCATGCGAAACGATAAACTTGAGTTTTGACAACTTTTCAAAAAACCAGGTTCACAAAATTGTCCTGCAATGCGTAGAATAGGTTTTGAGTCGGACGAACAAGGTCAATGCCATATCCTATGCTCCACATCATAGTTTATGGTAATTTCCCCATATTATGTAGATTGGTGCATCTTGGCATGGTAAACAATATTTTGCCAAGGGGATTTTCCAAGAAGTATTATGAAAAGAGATGATCTCAATTTTCCAAGTGATAGGATTTTTTTTGCAAAAACTGGAATGTTGTTTTCCGTAAAGAAAATAGTAGTACTAGGAAAAAGAAGGATCAAAATGGAGGGGGGAAACAAATGAAGAGCTATTGTAGAAGAGATTATGGGGTTAGAGAAGGTAGCCCAAGAGGGCAGCAACGAATAGGTGTTGAAGGCGGTTCGCTGTCAGAGCAAAGTTATGAAAAAAGAGATAGACACAGAGCTGCCGTAGTACCATGGCACACGTGTGCAGCACCACGCTGTGGACAAGGGAGAGAACGGCTAGAGGATGGACGTGATGCAGCAAAGGAGATAGTAGTACACAATTTAGTTTCCTTACATAGAGGAGTAGTAGCACACTGTAAGGCTGCAGGGGTGAGCACCACGCTGATTTCCTTTGTTAAGCAAGTACAAGTGGACCTCATAAAAATGAAAATTGCATCCAAGTCCATGCATTTAGCACAAGGAGCCTGAAATTTAGCAATGAAGTGTGTGTTTTGAGGTTTGCGCATACTAGCGTTCATCGTGCTAAAGACTATCAATAGAATCTTTCTAGATGTTAAGAACGGAAAAGAAGTCAAATGGTTAGCAATGTTTGGATTTTCTAGTCCTGATCAAATAGTTAATGTTCCGTACACTATGCAGTTGTATGGTATTGTAAGAGATAAGACAAGATACAGATAAGATACGAAGTACTACAAATGGCCGATCAAATGGTAGGTCTCATAGGAGCGAGGTGCTTGAGAGTTAACACGGTCGGTGGTAGTACAAGTTATAGCAAGGACCTCATAAAAATGAAAATTGCATCCAAGTCCATGCATCATTTAGCACAAGGACCCTGAAACCGAGCAATGAAGTGTGTGTTTTGAGGTTTGCGAATACCAGCATTCATCGTGCTAAAGACTATCAATAGATTCTTTCTAGATGCTAAGAATGGAAAAGAAGATCCAACAGTTAGCAATGTTTGGATTTTCTAGTCTTGATCCAATGTTCAATGTTCAAAGTTCATATGTACACTATGAAGTGGTATGGTATTGCTTGATAAGACAAGATAAATAAAAGATAAGAAGTGTTGCGAATGGCCGATCTAACGGTAGGTCTCGTAGGAGCGAGGTGCTTGAGAGTTAACACGGTCGGTGGAAGTACAAGTTACATCAAGGACCTCGTAAAAAATGAAAATTGCATCCAAGTCCATGCATTTAGCACAAGGACCCTGAAACTGAACAATGAAGTGTGTGTTTTGAAGTTTGCGCATACTAGCATTCATCGTGCTAAAGATGATCAATAGAATCTTTATAGATGCTAAGAATGGGAAAGAAGATCCAATGGTTAGCAATGTTTGGATTTGCCAGTCTTGATCTAACGGTCAGTGTTCGAAGTTAATCCGTACACTATACAGTGGTATGGTATTGTAAGAGATAAGACAAGATAAAGATAAGATAAGAAGTATTGTGAATGGCTGATCTAATGGTAGGTCTCGTAGGAGATAGGTGCTTGAGAGTTAACACGGTGGGTGGAAGTACAAGTTACATCAAGGACCTCATAAAAATTAAAATTGCATCCAAGTCCATGCATTTAGCACAAGGAGCCTGAACTGAGCAATCAATTAAGTGTGTGTTTTGAGGTTTGCGCATACTAGCTTTCATCGTGCTCAAGACTATCAGTAGAATCTTCTTAAATGCTAAGAATGGAAAAGAAGATCCAACGATTATCAATGTTTGGATTTGCCAGTCTTGATCTAGTGGTCAATGTTCAAAGTAAATAGGTAAACTACATGCAGTGGTATGGTAGAGCAAGAGATAACACAAGATAAAGAAAAGATAAGAAGTATTGCGAGTGGCCGATCTAATGGTAGGTCTCGTAGGAGCAAGGTGCTTGAGAGTTAACACGGTTGGTGGAAGTACAAGTTACATCAAGGACCTCATAAAAATGAAAATTGCATCCAAGTCCATGCATTTAGCACAAGGACCCTAAAACTGAGCAATGAATTAAGTGTGTTTTGAGGTTTGCACATACTAGCGTTCATGGTGCTAAAGACTATCAGTAGAATCTTTCTAGATGCTAAGAACGGAAAAGAAGATCCAACGGTTAGCAATGTTTGGATTTTCCAGTCTTGATCCAACGGTCAATAATGTTCAAAGTTAATCCCTACACTATGTAGTGGTATGGTATTGTAAGAGATAAGAGATAATATAAAGATAAGGTAAGAAGTACTACGAATGGCCGATCTAATGGTAGGTCTCGTAAGAGAGAGGTGCTTGAGAGTTAACACGGTCCATGGAAGTACAAGTTACATCAAGGACCTCATAAAAAATGAAAATTGCATCCAAGTCCGTGCATTTAGCACAAGGACCCTGAAACTGAGCAATGAAGTACTGTCTGTTTTGAGGTTTGCACATACTACGTTCATCGTGCTAAAGACTATCAGTTGAATCTTCCTAGATGCTAAGAATTCAAAAGAAGATACAACGATTATAAATGTTTGGATTTGCTAGTCTTGATCAAACGGTCAATGTTCAAAGTTAATCCATACACTATGTAGTGGTATGGTATTGTAAGATATAAGACAATATAAAGATAAGATAAGAAGTACTACGAATGACCGATAAAATGGTAGGTCTCGTAGGAGCGAGGTTCTTGAGAGTTAACACGGTCAGTGGAAGTACAAGTTACATCAAGGATCTCATAAAAAAATTAAAATTGCATCCAAGTGCATGCATTTAGCACAAGGAACCTGAAACCGAGCAATGAATTAAGTGTGTGTTTTGAGGTTTGCGCATACTAGCTTTCATCATGCTCAAGACTATCAGCAGAATCTTTCGAGATGCTAAGAATGGAAAAGAAGATCCAATGGTTAGCAATGTTTGGATTTACCAGTCTTGATCCAATGGTCAATGTTCAAAGTTAATCCGTACACTATATGTAGTGGTATGGTATTGTAAGAGATAAACAAGATAAAGATAAGTTAAGAAGTATAGTATTGTGAATGGCAGATCTTTTGAATAACCTACCCTCCCGATGTTTGGGAAGCAACTGAAAATTTCGAAAACCGGAAAAGTTTGAATTTTTGTGCCACCAAGGACCAAAGTGCTTTCCTTCCTATGTACTCCTCGTCCCTACTCCACACCAACGCTCAGCTGCCGAACATGCAAGAGACACAGAGTTGTCGTACCAAGGCACACGTGCGCAGCATCACGCCATGGACGAGGGTGAGATCAGCCGGGCTGATGTGCGAACGGAAAGGGGAGGAGAGATGGAGGATAGCGAAGGAGAGAGAAAATACACGATTTGTTTTGCGTGCATATGTCCTGAAATTTACTACTAGTAGAGTGTACATTGTAAGGCCACAGGAGTACCTCGTGTCAGGAACCCATCATAACTTTTCTCTGACATGGAACCGCCTTCAACTCCCCTTTGCTCTGCCCTCTTCCCCTGCAAACGTTTTGTTCTCTCAGAATGTACAACACGTGGACAATGGTGAGCATATGTGTAAGCAAAGAAATATACTACTTCCGCATTGTGTAAAAAAGCACATCTTAATAAGGCCTCCTATGTGGCATCCGCTAAGGTTCACCTTATACATTGTGGACAAAATAAAGTTATCTTTAAGCCTAAGGTGCACCTCAAGCTTGTGGGTCGCCCATAGAGAAAAGAAAAATTATTTCCCCTCTCTCCCTATTTCATGCGATCATTTTCAAAAGAGGTTGAAAATTTTCAAGATGCAAAATCTTAGCTAGAGGGCGAACCGGTCATCAAAGCTCTTTGCGGTTTATGGTATATTAATTAACTGCTTAATGGGTACCTCCAAAAGATTTTTTCATAAAACTTTTGAAGCAACCTACAATTTATTACTTGTAGTTCAAACTCGACCTTATTTTGATACATCGACATGCAGTCATTCAAGTGGGCGGAGTTAGCTAGGAAGGTTGAAAACTCATAAAACATCAGAATCGCAAGTACAACATGTTGTTGATCCACAGTATACATGTGAAAACTTGGCTTGTGGCATTCAGATCCAATATTCTTCGCACTTTCTTTACAGAAAAGAATGATCTCGTCATCAATTGAGAATGTTCTTTCCTGGTAGTTGGACACTCACACAGACGACACTGCTTTACAAGAAGATGCACTCATCTACCTCTGAAATGACATTTAATTCAAGAGCAATATATCACGTTTACTTGTAGCTCAAGTTTGGCATAATTTCATTAAACTGTCAAGATGCAAAATCTTAGCAAGAAGTTGAACCTGTCGTCAAAACCTACGGTGGTTTCTGATATATTAATTGACCGCCCGGTGGGTACCTCCAAAAGCTTTTTCATCAAACTTTCAAAGTAACCTACAATTTACTTGTAGGTCAAATTTGACCTAATTTAGATACATCAACATAAAGTCATTCAAGTGAACGGATTTAGCTAGAGGAAGATCAAAAACTGACAAAACATGGGAATCGTAAGTAAAACATGCTGACCCACTATATATGTCTGAAACTTGGCTTGTGGCATTCAGATCCAATATTCTTCAGGCTTTCTTTGTAGAAAAGAACAATCTCGTCACCACTCAGAAAATTGAGAATGTTTTTTTCTGATAGTTGGATACTCACACCAACAATATTATTTACTACAAGAAGATGTTCTCGTCTACCTCTGAAATGACATTTAATTCAAGAGCAATATATCACGCTTACTTGTAGCTCAAGTTTGACCTAATTTCATTAAATTGTCAAGATGACATTTTAATGTATTGGTTCGTAGAGGTTCACTCCGAAACTACACACTAAAAGATGACTAGATACATAACCTTCACAAACCTAAAAGATCTTATATATATTGAAGCTGAGGGAGTAGTACTTACTATACTGAGAGTAAGCTCCACCATTTAGATAGTGTCTAAACGAGATGATCCATGGGACCTACTAAACTGAAGATGCTAACTTTAGCATAGGATTTTTATAGCTTGGTCATACACTGCCAAGTGGGCCCATTATTTGTCTTTTTCCGTAGGGAATCCACAATGTGTAAACAAACACACCTCTAGGCCTATGTGGCATCCGCTAAGGTTTACCTTATACATTGTGGAGAACATAAAGTTGCCTCAAGCTTCTTGGTTGCCATAGAGAATAGAAACATCATTTCACCTCTCTCCTCTATCTTGCAAGGAGCAATATGATAAGCTATGTGGGTCCTATCTTGTGGCAAATATTGACCTTATACATTGGGGTAATTTCCATGTAAGCCAGGTGGGTCCTACATTATGGATGCCCTTAGACACTCATGCCTTGTACTCCCTTCCCCATCGCGCTAGACTCATGGGTCCTAAACTATGATGTGGATATGGCCATGACCTTGATTGGTCGCTCAAGCCAATTTGTTGTTATGCAAATACTAATTAGTGCTGGCATTTTTTCAAAACTATTGTTGGCCCACGATATATTCGCCGTCGGGTTCCTTCAAAAGAATTTTGGAAATTTTCAAGAGTAATAGTCCATCGCACTCACATGTATTCAAGTTTGACCTAATTTTGTTTTATTGGCATAGAGTCATTTAAGTGCATGGAGCTTTGGATTGGGAATTTGAAAAAACCTGAAACTTGGGAAACTATAAGAAATAATTGTCCACTTTGTACGAAAATTTGTGTGTGTGTGGGCGGGGTTCTTTGTTCTTTAATTTATTCTACCAGTAAAATACTTGAAAAACTCACTTCACGGTATGGCCTACTATACCATGTAGTCCGTGTAAACTTTCTTGGGTTTAAAGGCAAGTGACCAAGGTCATGGTCATACTCTATATATCTATAATGATGTTTTGTCCATATTTTGGTATAGGTCGGTGCATGTTAGCATGGTAAAGAAGTAATAGTTTTTTCAGAACAAAGTACGGTTAATATGGTTAAATTAGAGTTCATAGCATGTGCCACTTATTTACTAGTACATAAAGTGGTTGGATAAGTTACATGTTATATTTTTCAGGCTTAATTTTGTACCTAATTTAACCCACTCAAACGACTTTCCGTCGATTTGTCGAATTAGGTCTAACTTAATGTTCAAAGTTAATCTGTACACTATGTAGTGATATGGTATTGTAAGAGATAAGACAATATAAAGATAAGATAAGTACTACGAATGGCTGATCTAATGGTAGGTCTCGTAGGAGTGAGGTGCTTAAGAGTTAACATGGTCGGTGTAAGTACAAGTTACATCAAGGACCTCATAAAAAATGAAAATTGCATTAAAGTCCACGAATTTAGCACCAGGAACCTGAAACTAAGCAATGAAGTGTGTGTTTTGAGGTTTGCACATACTAGCGTTCATGGTGCTAAAGACTATCAGTAAAATCTTTCTAGATGCTAAGAATGGAAAAGAAGATCCAACGGTTAGCAATGTTTGGATTTGCCAGTCTTGATCCAACGGTCAATAATGTCCAAAGTTAATCTCTACACTATGTAGTGGTATGGTACTATAAGAGATAAGAGACAAGATAAAGATAAGATAAGAAGTACTGCGAATGGCCGATCTAATGGTAGGTCTCATAAGAGCGAGGTGCTTGAGAGTTAACACGGTCCGTGGAAGTACAAGTTACATCAAGGACCTCATAAAAACTGAAAATTGCATCCAAGTCCGTGCATTTAGCACAAGGACCCTGAAACTGAGCAATGAAGTACTGTGTGTTTTGAGGTTTGCGCATACTAGCGTTCATCATGCTAAAGACTATCAGTTGAATCTTTCTAAATGCTAAGAATGGAAAAGAAGATCCAATGATTAGAAATGTTTGGATTTGCTAGTCTTGATCAAACGATCAATGTTCAAAGTTAATCTGTACACTATGCAGTGGTATGGTATTGTAAGAGATAAGACAAGATAAAGATAATATAAGAAGTACTACGAATGGCCGATTAAATGGTAGGTCTCGTAGGAGCGAGGTGCTTGAGAGTTAAGACGGTCGGTGGAAGTACAAGTTACATCAAGGACCTCATAAAAAATGAAAATTGCATTCAAGTGCATGCATTTAACATAAGGACCCTGAAACTGAGCAATGAATTAAGTGTGTGTTTTGAGGTTTGCACATACTAGCATTCATCATGCTCAAGACTATGAGTAGAATCTTTCTAGATGCTAAGAATGGAAAAGAAGATCCAACGGTTAGCAATGTTTGGATTTGCCAGTCTTGATGCAACGATCAATGTTCAAAGTTAATCCATACACTATATGAAGTGGTATGGTATTGTAAGAGATAAGACAATATAAAGATAAGTTAAGAAGTATAGTACCGTGAATATCCGATCTTTTGAATAACCTTCCCTCCCGATGTTTGGGAAGCAAGTGAAAATTTTGAAAACCGGAAAAGTTTGAATTTTTGTGCCGCCAAGGACTAAAGTGGTTTGCTTCCTATGTACTCCTCGTCCCTACTCCACACCAACGCTCAGCTGCCGAACATGCAAGAGACACATAGCCGCCGTACCAAGGCACAAGTGCGCAACACCATGCTATGGACGAGGGAGAGATCAGCCGGGCCGCTGTGCGTAGGGAAAGGGAAGGAGAGATGGAGGGTAGCGAAGGAAAGAGAAAACACATGATTTGTTTTGCATGCATAGGTCCTGAAATTTACTACTAGTAGAGTGTACACTCTAAGGTCACAAGAGCACCTCGTGTCAGGAACCCATCATAACTTTGGTCTGACATGGAACCACCTTCAACTCCTCTTCGCTGCTGCCCTCTTCCCGTGCCAACGTTTTATTCTCTCAGCATGTACATCGCATGGATAGAGGTGAGCATACGTCTAAGTAAATAAATATACTACTCCCGCATTGTGTAAAAAAGCACACATTAATAAGGCCTACTACGTGGCATCCATTAAGGTTCACCTTATACATAGTGGAAAAAATAAAGTTATCTTTAAGCTTAAGGTGCACCTCAAGCTTGTGGGTTGCCCATAGAGAATAGAAAAATCATTTCCCCTCTCTCCCTATTTCATGTGATCGTTTTCAAAAGGGGTTCAAAATTTCCAAGATGCAAAATCTTAGCTAGAGGCCGAACCAGTCGTCAAACTTCTTTGTGGTTTCTGGTATATTAATTGACTGCTCGATGGGTAGCTCTAAAAGATTTTTTTCATAAAACTTTCACAACAACTTACAATTTATTACTTGTAGTTCAAATTCGACCTTATTGCCATACATCAACATGAAGTCAATCAAGTGGACGGAGTTAGATAGGAAGGTTGAAAAGCCATAAGACATTGGAATCGCAAGTACAACATGCTATTGAACCATATGTGTGAAACTTGGCTTGTGGTATTCAGATCCAATATTCTTCGCACTTTCTTTATGGAAACGAATTATCTCGTCATCAATTGAGAATGTTCTTTCCTGGTAGTTGGACACACACACCGACGACACTGCTTTACAAGAAGATGCACTCATCTACCTCTAAAATGACATTTAATTCAAGAGTAGTCTATCACGCTTACTTGTAGCTCAAGTTTGTCCTAATTTCATTAAACTGTCAAGATGCAAAATCTTAGCAAGAAGTTGATGCATGTTAGCATGGTAAAGAAGTAAAAGTTTTTTGGTATAGGTAGGTGCATGTTAATGATATGTTGCAAACGTATCTATAATTTTTGATGTTCCATGCTTGTTTTATATCTACTTTCTTATGTTTTGTCCATACTTTGGAGTATTTTTATACACATTCTAGGACTAACCTATTAACAAGATGCCACAGTGCCAGTTGCCTGTTTTCTGCTGTTTTTGGTTCCAGAAAAGTCAGAAAATGAATATTCTCGGAATTGGACCGGACAAAAGCCAAAGTTGATATTTTACCGGAAGACTCACGGAGCCAGAAGACGAGACGGAGAGGGGCCATAGGGTGGCCAAACCATGTGGTGGAGCGGGTCCACCCTGGCAATGCCACCAGGTGGTGTGGGCCCCCTGGCCGTCCACTGACCTTGCCCCTTCGCCTATAAGATGCCTCCCGATGCAAAAACCCTAAATCGTCCAGCCTCCAGCCACGAAAAGTTCTGCAGCGCCGCCGCCACCAAAGGGGAGATTCAGGGGATAGAAAGTCTCTGCTCCGGCACCCTGTCGGGACGGGGAAGTGCCCCCGGAGCCATCTGCATCGATCTCCACTGCCATCTCCATCGCTGTTGCCGATTCCCATGATGATGAGGGAGTAGATCTTCCTCGAGGCTAAGGTTTCTACCGGTAGCTATGTGTTCATCTCTCTCTCTATGCATGATCATATTGTGATCACGAGCTTTGTAATCAAGTAGATCTACCTTGCTACTCAAGTGCTTTAATAGATCTCTGCTCTCCCCATGTGTGTGAAAGTGACAGCGTGCACACCATGGTGGCACTTAGGCTAGAGATTACAAATACTTTTTATGAGTTATATTTGGAGTTGGATGTTTCTATGAAATTGTGGTGTTTGTTGGAACCATCTAGAGCTCAAGGTGATAGTGTGGGGTCGTATAAATGGGGAAAGCGGACTTTGAGGTGTGCTGTTATAGCCCTACCATGGATTAGAGTGTCCAACCGGAGAGTAGTTTAGAGTAGTATCATGAAGAGAATATATTTTTATGAGAGTGTTCACTAGCGAAAGTATGATCCCTAGGCCTTGTTTCTAAATATTGAAACACCGTTTGCAACTAGATCTGTTACATGTTTGCTTGCTTCCATCTTTATTTCAGTTTGCCTTTAGTCTCTTCCACGCCATCAAGCTATTTTCTAGCACAATTGTCTTATACCCATACCACTTGTATTTCACTATCTCTTCGCCGAACTAGTGCACCTATACACCTGACAAGTGTATTGGGTGTGTTGGGGACACAAGAGACTTCTTGTATCTTGATTGCAGGGTTGCTTGAGAGGGATACCTTTGACCACTTCCTCCTTGAGTTCGATAAACCTTGGGTCATCCACTTAAGGGAAACTTGCTGCTGTTCTACAAACCTCTACACTTGGAGGCCCAACAACTGTCTACAAGAATAGAAGTGCGTAGACATCAGTTAACATGGTAAAGAAGTAAAAGTTTTGTCAGAACAAAGTATGGTTAATATGGCTAAATTTGAGTTCATAGCATGTGTCATTTATTTACTAGTACATAAAGTGGTTGGATAAATTACATGTTATATTTTTCAGGCTTAATTTTTTACCTAATTTAACCCACTCAAACGACTTTCCATCGATTTGTCGAATTAGGTCTAATTTAATAATCTACAAGAAGTGCGTGAGAGTAAGTTCAATAGTATAACCGAGTCTTAGGTATAACAAAGTGACACGTCGTTTACTACCGGCCTTATACCAGCATATACAATACCTAGCGATTAAACTATACAACGTCTAGCATTATGATTCAACAACCTCGTCAAAAGCAAGAAGATTGAACATGAATAAAATGAAAAAACCTTTCTTTGTCCGCTTGAAAAATCCTAAAACTTGGGAATTGTAAGAAAGCATGGTACACTTTGTCTAAAAATTGCGGTGGTGGCATTATTTATTTATTTTTTGGAACTAGAGGTCATGGAGGATCGAGACGCTTCTGTCGCGCTAGGGTTTGTTGTCATCTCAAGGTGGTTTGAGGACCTTTTTAAATTATTGTTACCTTTGAGCCTTTTTGTACTGGTGTTGATGATTATTTTGAATTTCACAATAGAAAAAACGGTTGCTAGAAGTACATTGGTGTGTTGTACCAAGGCACACGTGCGCAGCACCACGCTGTGGACGAGGAAGAGACAAGTCAGACTATGCACCCGCGGCTGTAGAGAAGAGATTGATGGAGGATGGATGGTGAGAGCTAGCGAAGGAGAGAGAAAACGCAACTTGTTTTGCGTGCATATACTAGAGCAGGTCCATACATTTACTACTAGTGGAGTGTACCCTGTACCTCATGTCAGCAGCCCATCACAGCTTTGCTTTGACATCGTGTAACACCCTCAAATCGGCCCTATGAAGATCTTAGCACTTTGTAACACCCTCAAATCGGCCATATGCCAGTTTTAGCCCTTTCCGCCAAACCCGCATAGAAACGATTCAAGGACGCCCACCAGGCACTTTCGTGCGGGTGGAAAACGAAGTAGTACTATTACACAACAATCCTTGATGGGACCCACAGAAAAGATATATATCTACAACACGACTCCATGAGTCAAGGATACAGATATTCAATACAAAGATCCAAATCACCTTGAAACGATACAACGTCCGAGTACGGACAAGATGCAAATTGGGCTAAGAGCCCTGAATAATAAGCAATGGCATCCATAACCCTGCCCAGGCCAAGCCGGAAGGGTAACCCTACTAACAACGTCGATCTCAAACCTGCTAAAACAAAAGGGGTGCCGACAAAGGGCAAAGGAAAAAGAGGAGCGTCAATAATGAGGCCAGTACATGGTGAGGCTATAATTTAGCGGCTCTCGCGTACATAGGTATGGTGGGCTGAAGCGGCACCGCAGTGGCACTAAATAACCTATAGAGACTCGATACAACTGGCGGTTATCAGAGAGGGATAAGAAAGACCTATTCGGATCCAACCTGAAGCTAACACCAAACAAACCCATCCTGGTATTTCCCCCTCGAGACCAAACGAGGAAGTCGGACCAAGGAACTCACACAGTTGGCAATTTTACTCATTCCGTTATAGTTGTAGCAATTACTAATCAGATATAGATAGCAAGAGTCATCCTGGTAGCATAAGTAGTGGGCAGTTTTAATCACCATTCCGTTGTAGTTGGAACATTTACTAGTCAGATATAATTGTCCTGAGGAATCCCGAAACCCAGCAATTGTTGGCACTTTTATCACATTCCATTGGAGTTGCAATACTTACTAGGCATATATAACAAAACAACCCAGATCCAGCAGTTGTTGGCATTTTTTATATCCATTCCGTTATAGTTGAATCTGATTACTAGTCATATATTAAGTCAAGTTTATAGCACTACTTTAGTTATGCTTGTCTTTGATCGAGATACTGTGCTCCAAGTCGTCCATAACCGCGTACACGGCTTTCAGAAAGTTTTACCCTGCAGGGGTGCACAAATAGCAACACACACACGATCAACCTCAGAAAAACCAAATCAAAACCCAACGAGGCTTTCACGACAAAGCAATCACAGGATTCATAAAATATTTCAGGGGGCCACCCCACTAAGCTAACCGCAACGAAGTTGGCCGGCTCCGGAACGGACCCAGGGTTTGCGAGAACGGCTGTAAACAACTGGGAACTCGAAAGTGTGACTGGGCTTGTCGATACCGTGAAATCGTGCCGCGATCCAAAACAGTACAGGTGCTCCACGCACAATCGTAAATAAATCAGTAAACCATGGCATAAGTACATGATAGTAATAAAGCCCCAAACTACTTTGTGGCCCCAAGAAATAAGAAATGAATCAAGCTCTGGCTAAGGGGGATTCATAGAGTCTCCCGTATGTGGATAGTGCAAAAAAAATCAAGGAACAGGTATCAAGTACTCGGGGTCCTACGGGACACAAGTGAGCGTGGAAGAACCAAATAACATCTATTGCCCACCGATGCCTCTGCATTAGCTATATCTAGCAATTTAATAGTTGTGTTTAAAGTCATGATCATCTCCACCATAAACATCTGCCAGCATTCCAACAACTTTGGTACTTGACAACACGAGATCGCACCTAAGCAAGCAACTACGACTCGCAAGGCCAGGAATCTACCAAACAACATGTATTAGGAGGTGTCCATGGCAATATAGAGGCTGCACGGGATATAACTGGTGCAAGAAAACTAAAGCATCGCGACACGGATAGCAATAGATCAACAGGAGGAAATAAAGACTATAAATGCAAAATAGGTAGAAGGGGGAAGATGCTCGCCTGGGAAACACTTCCGAAGGTTCATATCCGGAGAACTTGCCGATACTCGCATCAACTCATCGGCCTAATCCGCGAAGAAGCAAACACTAGAAGAAACACCGGATGCAATATTTAATACTACGGCAGAAGATCCGGCATGCTTATGATATGATGCATGGCATGGCACAGATGCGGTGCAATTAGGCAATATTAAGTGGAACCGGGGTCCCAATAATTAATTACACGGTTCAAGTTATTTGGAACCCCCGTAATTTAAATGTTGTATTGACAAGACAACACATGGTATCGGTTCGCTACACAAATTTAAATGGAGTCCAGAATAAGACTAGAATAACCCGCATATAGACTCCATATTTAATTTAGGTGAACCGACTATTTAACCCAACCCACCAGATGACATGTATGCAAGCATGATGATTTAATGATGCGACAGGTATATGTCATATTATAAAAATAGGGGCTTAGGGTCTCACATCTGGGTTCGGAAGATCTTGGGTTCTGGGGGTCCGGGGTTCGTTTCAGGGTTTGACGGGGTCAACGGGATCGGTCTTCGGAGGTCGTCGCAATACTTGGTTGACGTAGGGGGCGCATCGGATTCGCCCTGGTCGGGGTCGATCTTGTCGTCACGAAGATCTTGTCGGGTCTACGGTTTCGCTTGTCGGTGTAGGACTCGGGTCTCGGCGCTAGGATCTCTTGGTGTTCCGTGCGGTCGATCTTGCCGTTCTGGGATGGAGAACTTGTCGTTCCACGGTCTTGTCGTTCCGATGGATCGGTCTCGGGGTCGAAGAACTTGGCACGCCGGGGGTCGACGAGGTTCGTGTCTTGGTGTCCGAGGGGGAGAACTTGGCGTCCGGGTTCCGGCGTCATTGGCAATCTCGGACTGGTACCAGAGTCTTCGGAAGATCTTGTCGAGGGTCGGAGAACTTGGCGTCTGGGAAGGCGATCATGTCGTCCCGACCTTGTTCGATGTCGAACTTGCTCCGGTGGTCGTCGTACTTGTCCGATGTAGATCTTGTCATGGCTAGCCTTGGAGGAAGAGGATTGGATGCGGAACGCAAAGTGCACCGATGGCTCGTAACAACACAAACACACGCACATACACATATGTGCACAGATGAACACATGAACCCTTCGAGCAGCACACAAACAGGAACCCACGCAGGGACATGGCGGTCCGTCGTTGCTTGGCGTTGGAACAGGAAGGCGTAGGGCGACGGGGAGGTCATGGGAGGCGAGCAGGGCATTGTGGCGTGCGGTTCCATCGAGGGCCAAGGTGAGACGAAACACCGGATGAAGGAGGCGGCGGCGAGGCGATCTGTAGGGGCGGAGCTCGACGCGCAGAGGGAGCAAGGCCGGGGCGACGTCGAGTTGGTCGGAGGCGAGCAGAGGAGGGAGAGGACCGGCGGCGACGGGTCTTGGACGGTTGCGGCGCCGTCGAGGAGGTGGTGGTCGCTGCAGGGCTCCGGACCGCGAGGTCGGCGGTGACAGGGAAGAGGCCAGGCCGGCGAAGAGAGCAGGGGTGGATCCGGGGGAGCTCGAGTGGCGCGACTCCTGGGAAGGACGGCGGCGGTGGTGTTAGGCCACGCGGGCGCGAGGTGGGTCGGAGGCGAGGTCGAGGCGAGCGAGCGGGGTCGCCGAGAGGTGGCTCGGACTCGGTGGAGAGGGGCGGCGGGTGGCGGGGGCGCCGTGCTGCGAGGTGAGGTGGGGCGACGCGGATAGAGGAGAGGAGGCGGGGTAGACGCTGTAGGTGGGGGAGGAGCGGGGAGAGAGAAGCCTGGGGATGGGTTTGATCATGGTGGGGGCTAGGGGGACGTGGCGACAGTGACAGGGGTGGTGTTGGTTGCATGCGGCCTAGGAGCGAGCGGGAGAGAGCGCGGGATCTGCGCCTGGGGATGGGCAAGGTGGTGGTGGTCGGGGCGCGTGTCCACTGGGGTGGACCGGGTCGATGGGGGTGGTGTGGGGTAGGTGTGTGTGTGTCCGGGCAGGTGGTGGACCAGGGGTGCGCGGGTGCTCTGCTGGCGCTGGGGTGGAGGGAAAAAGAGGGGTAGGTGGGGCTGGTGTGCGTGCTAGTGCGTGCGTGTGTGAGTGCCTGGCGGCGGCGGCTGGTGGGAGGGATGTGGTGCTGGGTAGGTGAATTAGGGTTAGGTCTAGGTTAGTTTTTGGAGGTGGCCGGCTAGGCTTTTGGGCCTAGCTGGCTACCTCCTAAAAAAATGTAAACTTTTATTTTAATTTAAAATAGACTTTTTGTAAATAGTTTTTAGACAAATAAAAGACCCGGAAAAGACCAGAGTTTTGATTTGAAATTAAGACGAAGATATTTGGAAGACAAAGATAGGCTTTTAGCAAAATACTTTTAGACAAACATATGCATGATGATGACGATGCTCAAATGCAATGTGGCATGATGACATGAGCATGCGGTCATGATGATGCAATGCACAAAAACACCGTGATTTTCCAGTAGTGGTTTTAGCGGGATGCCACACACTTCCCGCCAAACCCGCATAGAAACGATTCAAGGACGCCCACCAGGCACTTTCGTGCAGGTGGAAAACGAAGTAATACCATTACACAATAGTCCATGATAGAACCCACAGAACAGATATATACAACACAACTCCATGAGTCAAGAATACAGATATACAATACAAAGATCCAAATCACCTTGAAAACAATACATCGTCCACGTACGGACAATAGTTAAATTGGGCTAAGAGCCTTGAAGAATAACCAATGGCGTCCATAACCCTGCCCAAGACAAGCCGGAAGGGTAACCCTGCTAACGACGTCGATCTCAAACCTGCTAAAACAAAAGGGGTGCCGACAAAGGGCAAAGGGAAAAGAGGAGCGTCAGTACTGAGGCCAGTACACGGCGAGGCTAGAATTCGGCGGCTCTCGCCTACATAGGTATGGTGGACTGAAGCGGCAGCGCAGCATGCACTAAACAACCTATAGAGACTCGATAAACTGTCGGCTATTAGAGAGAGATAAGAAAGACCTATTCGGAACCAAACTTATACTAGCAGCAAACATACCCATCCTGGTATTTCCCCCTCGAGACCAAACGAGGAAGTCGGACCAAGGAACTCACACAGTTGGCAGTTTTACTCATTCCATTATAGTTGCAGCATTTACTAGTCAGGTATAGATAACATGAGTCATCCTGATAGCAAAAGTAGTGGGCAGATTTAGTTAACCGTTCAGTTGTAGTTGCAGTACTTACTAGTCAGATACAATCAGCATGTGGCATCCCAATCCCAGCAGTTGTTGGCACTTTTATTTCATTCCATTGAAGTTGCGATACTTACTAGGCAGGCATAACATGACATGATACACCCCAGTTCCACCAGTTGTTGGCACTTTTATTATCCATTCCATTGTAATGAAGCTGATTACTAGTCACATATTAAGTCAAATTTATAGCACTACTTTAGTTATGCTTGTCTATGATCGTGATACTGTGCTCCAAGTCGTCCATAACCGCGGACATGGCTTTCAGAAAGATTTACCCTGCAGGGGTGCACAAATAGCAACACACACACACGATCAACCTCGGAAAAATCAAATCAAAACCCAACGAGGCTTTCATGATAAAGCAATCACACGATTCATAAAATATTTCAGGGGGCCACCCCACTAAGCTACCCGCAATGAAGTTGGCCGGATCCGGAACAGACCTAGGGTTTGTGACGACGGCTGTAAACGATTGGGAACCCAAAAGTGTGACTGGGCTTGTCGATACCGCGAAAACGTGGCACGATCCAAAACAGTACAGGTGCTCCACGCACAATCTTAAATAAAGCAGTAAAGCATGGCATAAGTACATGATAGTAATAAAGCCCCAAACTACTTTGTGGCCCCAAGAAATAAGAAATGAATCAAGCTCTGGCTAAGGGGATTCATGGTCCCATATGCGGATAGTGCGATAGTCAAGGAATAGGTATCAAGTACTCGGGGTCCTACGGGATACAAGTGAGCGTGGAAAAACCAAATAACATCTATTGCCCACCGATGCCTCTGCATTAGTTATACCAGCAATTTAATAGTTGTATTTAAAGTTATGATCATCTCCACCATTTATCATGTGCCAACTTGCCATCAACGGTGGAACAACAACAACGCGAAGCAACACCTAAGCAAGCCACTACGATTCGCAAGACCATCTATCTACCAAACAACGGGTAATAGGAGGTGTCCAAGGCAATATAAAGGTTGCATGGAATATATCTGGTACGGAACACTAAAGCATCGCGACATGGATATCAATAGATCAACAGGAGGAAATAAAGACTATAAATGCAAAATAGGTAGAAAGGGGGAGAATGCTCGCCTGGGAAACACTGCCGAAGGTTCATATCCGGAGAACTTGTCGATACTCGCATCAACTCATCGGCCTAATCCGCGAAGAAGCAAACACTAGAAGAAACATCGGATGCAATATTTAATACTACGACAGAAGATCCGGCATGCTTATGATATGATGCATGGCATGGCACAGATGCGGTGCAATTAGGCAATATTAAGCGGAACCGGGGTCCCGATAATTAATTACACGGTTCAAGTTATTTAGAAACCCCGCAATTTAAATGTTGTCTTAACAGGGCAAAACATGGCATTGGTTCGCTACACAAATTTAAATGGAGCCAATATAAGACTATATTTTCCCGCATATGGTCTCCATTCTTAATTATGAGGTGAATCGACGAAATAACCCGGACCCACAAAATATGTATGCAGGCATGAACAATTTAGTTATGCAATAAGATAGATGTCATATTTGGATCCCTCATATTTTGATGATCGATTTCGATATATTATTTGTCGAATTACGAATTAAAAGATAAGATTTATTGTATGATGTACATTCGTTTGAAATTGTCAGAAAACAAGAATAAGAAACACGCACGTTGCTCACACAGACGAATGTAGCTAGAGAGGAAGGCACCTGACTGGACTGCAGCTACTGGGTCGCTGACAAAAGAGGCCTAACTGTCAGAGGGACAAAGAAAAACAAAAAGGATGAGGCTTTGCATAAACTGGGATTCGATCCACAGATATCCTGGTAGAGGAGCAGAGAACAAACCACTAGGCTGATTGTGTCTGCATGACAAATATGGGGATGCTGTCCTTGAATCAGCATTGATATGGGTTCTGCATGGCCGAACTGCCATGGACGAGCAGAGACAACGTCCGCCTGCAAAAGAACGACTGGTCTCCCGTGTTGACCATGGTGATGTGCGGGGATTCTGGAGGAGGCCCACGGATGCAGGGGTGGACAAAGCTCACGCCGGAAGCTCTTGGACGCAGAGGATAGGCTAAAGAGCCGAAGGAGTCGTGGCCTCGGAAAACTGCAGACCAACACCGAAGGAGAACCTGGCCGCTGACGGCGGCGTGCTGGTGTCGGGCCTCGCAGGAGTGGTCCGGGAAGGTACGTGCCGACGTGTTGCGCTGGTGGAGGCGAGGCCAGGGCTGGGAGCCCGTAGAATTCGAAGCCGAGTTGGTGCCGTCGACCATGGAAGGCGAGGTGCTGTCAGATGCAGGCAACAACTTGCAGGTCAGCTGCAGCAGGGGGTTGAAGAAGACAAAAGAGGACCTTACCAGGAAGCTGTGGCCAGGTTGATTAGAAGTGGAGGAGGAGAGTTGTTGATAGAGATGAGGTCATGGTAGAAGATGGCGGAGAGGTTCGTGCCGTGATGCGGGTTGCTGAGGACTCTGAGTTGAGGACGAGCAGCTCGAGGAGTGGATGGGGAGGCAGAGATGCGGCCGTGCGTTGGAGGAGTAGGCGGTCATGAGCAGGAACAAGGCTCCTGGGCGTGCTTCCCCGATCGAACGGAGGCGCACCACATGCCAAAGTAGCGAGCGAGAGGGGCAGAGTGGCGGCGCTGGTGTGGAGAGGCTAGAGGAGAGATAGGTTTGCAGGCTAGGAGGGAATTTATTGGCAGAGGGGTGCTGTCCCGGCCGTCCCATCAAGAACAGGTCGACGTGGCTCCACTCGGATTGCTACCGTACAGAGGCGAGGAAGGCGCATGAGGAAGAGAACCTCCATCGCTGGGTGTGGCCTTAGCCCAGTTGGTGGGCTGCTGCAGGTAACTCCCTCTCTCATGTTTTATTTCTTTTTCTTTTTATTTTTATTTGATTGTTTGCTGATTTTTTTGTTTAGGAGTAAAACAAGCCACTAAAATAAGACTTTTAGAAATTTTTGCAAGATTTGGATAAAGGGGGTTTAACCAAGTGAGAGATGAGAGGGAAAAGAGAAAGAGGAAAGTTGATGCCCACAAATAAAATCCATTTGGGCATTTTACAAGTATTTGAGATTTAGGGTTTTAGAAAAAGAACAAATACATTTACAAATAGTGGATCCTATACTTGGATCCCAACTTTGTAGAAAACCAAACAGAGAGGTTTTAGAAGAGGAAGAGAATAATGTGATATCAAGACACACAAGCAAGATTCCAACAAGTGCAATGCAATGCAACATTTTTGGAACATGATCCATGCAAGGTGGCATGATGAACACGAGCATGCTAAAGATGATGCAACAAAAATAAAATAACAAGCGATTTTCTAGTAGTGGTTTTAGCGGGGTGCCACAATTCGACACCACTAACAATGGATCTCGCCCTCGAGATCCGCCTCATGGTACCGGAAGAAAGCCGATGATCTGAATCTTCTCGCTTCAATTAGATCCACGCGACACCACTAACAAGAGGTCGTTGTCCATGATCATCGAGACAACACTCCGGAGAAACAAGGACGAAGGTAGAGGCATCAGAAGATAAAGCCACCTCTAACTTCCGAGGATGGAGTAAAATTGCTTGATTCTCCGATTCGATGTACAAGAGCGAATGATAAGATTAGTCGGATGGTGATCAGTCCATCGCGCACCCAAAGCATTACTCTGCACACGAACATGAGAATTATGCAACCAACTCTCGAAATTAGGCTGAAGATCTCGACAATCGAGGCTCGGAAACAAAGGTGGAATGTAGACTCTGCATCGGATCTGGTGTAGATGATGTCATTGCGTCGGAAAACACTGGAAGGCACAAACAAGGAACAGAGAATGGTACTATAGATAAAGGATTACTCAGATAGCATGAAGTCCGGAGGTAGAAACACCGTTGCCAAAGGAGGAAGCAAAACCCTGAAGGTACGACGGAAAACCCAACCACGAGAAATCCTGGACTCGAAGAAAAGATAAGAGAGTAGAATAAAAACACGCAAAGGTAAGAGGAGAACAACAGAGGGGTAAGGAGTAAAACTAGACCTAGTCAGATCTATCCAACCGATTTTGCAAATTAGTTTTGACACTCTACTTCGGCCGTTAGCTAGGTTATCCTACAGGCTGGACCAGTGGGGTATCGTAACTGCTGAGCTCTGATACCACTCTGTAACACCCTCAAATCGGCCATACGCAGATCTTAGCGCTTCCCGCCAAACCCGCATAGAAACGATTCAAGGACGCCCACCAGGCACTTTCGTGCGGGTGGAAAACGAAGTAATACCATTACACAATAGTCCACGATGGAACCCACAGAACAGATATATACAACACGACTCCATGAGTAAAGAATACAGATATACAATACAAAGATCCAAATCACCTTGAAAACAATACAACGTCTGAGTACGGACAAGAGGCAAATTGGGCTAAGAGCCCTGAAGAATAACCAATGGCGTCCATAACCCTGTCCAGGAAAAGCCGGAAGGGTAACCCTGCTAACGACGTCAATCTCAAACCTGCTAAAACAAAAGGGGTGCCGACAAAGGGCAAAGGGAAAAGAGGAGCGTCAGTACTGAGGCCAGTACACGGCGAGGCTAGAATTCGGCGGCTCTCGCCTACATAGGTATGGTGGACTGAAGCGACAGCGCACCATGCACTAAACAACCTATAGAGACTCGATAAACTGTCAGCTATTAGAGAGAGATAAGAAAGACCTATTCGGAACCAAACTTATACTAGCACCAAACATACCCATCCTGGTATTTCCCCCTCGAGACTAAACGAGGAAGTCGGACCAAGGAACTCACACAGTTGGCAGTTTTACTCATTCCATTATAGTTCCAGCATTTACTAGTCAGGTATAGATAACATGAGTCATCCTGATAGCATAAGTAGTGGGCAGTTTTAGTTAACCATTCAGTTGTAGTTGCAGTACTTACTAGTCAGATATAATCAGCACGTGGCATCCCAATCCCAACAGTTGTTGGCACTTTTATTTCATTCCATTGAAGTTGCGATACTTACTAGGAAGGCATAACATGACACGATACACCCCAGTTCCACCAGTTGTTGGCACTTTTATTATCCATTCCATTGTAATGAAGCTGATTACTAGTCACATATTAAGTCAAATTTATAGCACTACTTTAGTTATGCTTGTCTATGATCGAGATACTGTGCTCCAAGTCGTCCATAACCGCGGACACGGCTTTCAGAAAGATTTACCCTGCAGGGGTGCACAAATAGCAACACACACACGATCAACCTCGGAAAAATCAAATCAAAACCCAATGAGGCTTTCACGACAAAGCAATCACATGATTCATAAAATATTTCAGGGGGCCACTCCACTAAGCTACCCGCAACGAAGTTGGCCGGCTCCGGAACGGACCCAGGGTTTGTGACGACGGCTATAAACGACTGAGAACCCGAAAGTGTGACTGGGCTTGTCGATACCACGAAAACGTGGCACGATCCAAAACAGTACAGGTGCTCCACGCACAATCTTAAATAAAGCAGTAAAGCATGGCATAAGTACAGGATAGTAATAAAGCCCCAAACTACTTTCTGGCCCCAAGAAATAAGAAATGAATCAAGCTCTGACTAAGGGGATTCATGGTCCCATATGCGGATAGTGCGATAGTCAAGGAACAGGTATCAAGTACTCGGGGTCCTACGGGACACAAGTAAGCATGGAAAAACCAAATAACATCTATTGCCCACCGATGCCTCTGCATTAGTTATACCAGCAATTTAATAGTTGTATTTAAAGTTATGATCATCTCCACCATTAAGCTTCTCCACCATTTATCATGTGCCAACTTGCCGTCAACGGTGGAATGACTACAACACGAAGCAACACCTAAGCAAGCCACTACTATTCGGAAGACCATCTATCTACCAAACAATGGGTAATAGGAGGTGTCCAAGGCAATATAAAAGCTGCAAGGAATATATCTGGTACGGAACACTAAAGCATCGCGACATGGATAGCAATAGATCAACAGGAGGAAATAAAGACTATAAATGCAAAATAGGTAGAAAGGAGGAGAATGCTCGCCTGGGAAACACTGCCGAAGGTTCACATCTGGAGAACTTGTCGATACTCGCATCAACTCATCGGCCTAATCCGCGAAGAAGCAAACTCTAGAAGAAACACCGGATGCAATAATTAATACTACGACAGAAGATCCGGCATGCTTATGATATGATGCATGGCATGGCACAGATGCAGTGCAATTAGGCAATATTAAGCGGAACCAGGGTCCCGATAATTAATTAAACGGTTCAAGTTATTTAGAAACCCCGCAATTTAAATGTTGTCTTAACAGGGCAAAACATGGCATTGGTTCGCTACGCAAATTTAAATGGAGCCAATATAAGACTATATTCGCCCGCATATGGTCTCCATGCTTAATTATGAGGTGAATCAACAAAATAACCCGGACCCACAAAATATGTATGCAGGCATGAACAATTTAGTTATGCAACAAGATAGATGTCATGTTTGGATCCCTCATATTTTGATGATCGATTTTGATATATTATTTGTCCAATTCCGAATTACGAATTAAAAGATAAGATTTATTGTACGATGTACATTCGTTTGAAATTTTCAGAAAACAAGAATAAGAAACACGCACGTTGCTCACATAGACGAATGTAGCTAGATAGGAAGGCGCCTGACTGGACTGCAGCTACTGGGTCGCTAACAGAAAGAGGCCTAATTGTCAGAGGGACAAAGAAAAACAAAAAGGATGAGGATTTGCATAAACTGGGATTCGAACCACAAATATCCTGGTAGAGGAGCAGAGAACAAACCACTAGGCTGATTGTGTCTGCATGACAAATATGGGGACACTCTCCTTGAATCAGCATCGATATGGGTTCTGCATGGCCGAACTGCCATCGACAAGCAGAGACAGCGTCCACCTGCAAAAGAACGACTGGTCTCCCGTGTTGACCATGGTGATGTGCGGGGATTCTGGAGGAGGCCCACGGATGCAGGGGTGGACAGAGCTCACGCCGGAAGCTCTTGGACGCAGAGGATAGGCTGAAGAGCCGAAGGAGTCGTGGCCTCGGAAAACTGCAGACCGGCGCCGAAGGAGAACCTGGCCGCTGCCGGCGGCGCGCTGGTGTCAGGCCTCGCATGAGTGGTCCGGGAAGGTACGTGCCGACGTGTTGCGCTGGTGGGGGCGAGGCCAGGGCTAGGAGCCCGCAGAATTTGAAGTCGAGCTGGTGCCGTCGACCATGGAAGGTGAGGAGCTGTCAGATGCGGGCAACAACTTGCAGGTCAGCTGCAGCAGGGGGTTGAAGAAGACAAAAGAGGACCTTACCAGGAAGCTGTGGCCAAGTTGATTAGAAGTGGAGGAGGAGAGGTTGTTGACATAGACGAGGTCATGGTAGAAGATGGCGGAGAGGTTTGTGCCATGATGCGGGTTGCTGAGGACTCTGAGTTGAGGACGAGCAGCTCGAGGAGTGGATGGGGAGGCAGAGATGCGGCCGTGCGTTGCAGGAGTAGGCGGTCATGAGAAGGAACAAGGCTCCTAGGCGTGCTTCCCCGATCGAACGGAGGCGCACCACATGCCGAACTAGCGAGCGAGAGGGGCAGAGTGGCGGCGCTGGTGTGGAGAGGCTAGAGGAGAGATAGGTTTGCAAGCTAGGAGGGAATTTATTGGTAGAGGGGTGCTGTTCCGGCCGTCCCATCAAGAACAGGTCAACGTGGCTCCGCTCGGATTGCTGCCGTATAGAGGCGAGGAAGGCGCAGGAGGAAGAGAACCTCCATCGCTGGGTGTGGCCTTGGCCCAGTTGGTGGGCTGCACCGACTGGTGGGCTGCTGCAGGTAACTCCCTCTCTCATGTTTTATTTCTTTTTCTTTTTATTTTTATTTGATTGTTTGCTGATTGTTTTGTTTCAGAGTAAAACAAGCCACTAAAATAAGACTTTTAGAAATTTTTGCAAGATTTGGATAAAGGGGGTTTAACCAAGTGAGAGATGAGAGGGAAAAGAGAAAGAGGAAAGGTGATGCCCACAAATAAAATCCATTTGGGCATTTTACAAGTATTTGAGATTTAGGGTTTTAGAAAAAGAACAAATACATTTACAAATAGTGGATCCTATACTTGGATCCCAACTTTGTAGAAAACCAAACAGAGAAGTTTTAAAAGAGGAAGAGAATAATGTGATATCAAGACACACAAGCAAGATTCCAACAAGTGCAATGCAATGCAACATGATCCATGCAAGGTGGCATGATGAACATGAGCATGCTAAAGATGATGCAACAAAAATAAAATAACAAGCGATTTTCTAGTAGTGGTTTTAGCGGGGTGCCACACATCGCACCGCCTTCAAGTCCTCCTCTGCACTGCTGTCACGCCACCTCTTTTTTTGAAAGTCTCGCGCTTCCTCCCTCTTGTTCTATTACTTGTGTAGCTCAGGTTTGACCAAATTTCGTTAAATTGTCAACATGCAATATCTTAGCAAGAAGTTAAACCTGCTGTCCAAACTCTCGGTGGTTTCCTATATACTCCTAATTGACCCCCGATGGGTACCTCCAAAATAACTTTCGTAAAACTTTCAAAGAAACCTACAATATTATTGTTGCATTAACCGGATTATTCAAGATGTAATAACTTTACTTATTGTTTCATTAGTACTGTTTTATCTTCTGTATTAGTGAATCTACGGACTTCAACGACAGAGAAGGTGAGGAGGATATGTTCTACGTTATACAGAATCCACTTGGTGGAGCAGAAGACGGTGGCGCATATCAGGGTGGAGTAGAAGACGATGGAGCCGAAGATGGCTCACGGTTTCTGAATGAGTCCGATGAAAGAATGGAGATAGAACAAAGAAACGAAGTGCCAACAAGTTTTGATTGCGATGACGGCTCACAAGAGATCTAATATTAATTATATATTTATCATTGTGTACGGTGTATGTAGTAGCGTAGAATATGTGTACGAAAACATGTTTGAAATTATAATGAAACACAAACTGAAAAAGGAATGAAATGGAAAAAACAAAATGAAAAGGAAAACACAAAAACGTGCCGTGATAGAGAAACACACGAATTCTCTTCCGCAACAGGAAGATCTTTAGTCCCAGGCTGTGTTACGGCCCGGGATTAGAGGTCCTCCAGCTCCGCCGCATTGTCGCTGCCACGTGGTGGCCTCTAGTTACGAACTAGGACTAGAGCTCTATTTTCTACTAGTGCCTCTTACGCGTATTGCTCGCCATCAAAAAATCAGAAATAAGTGTTTGACTTCTTTTCAAAAGAAAAAACTGCTCTGTTGCTTCACAATATCAATATATACCACTATATAGTTTACAAATAACTTCGAACATCGACAATTGGATATAGATTGGCAAATCCCAACATTGTTGACCATTGGATCTCTTTTAGTACATTAGATTATGTCATGTCTAGCATCTAAATATTCCATTATTGGCCTTTAGAACCATGAATACTATGCATGGAAAGTACGAAGAATGTGGTTCTGAATGCCACAAGCCAAGTTTCTAGATATAGTGGACCATATTTTACGTATGAAGGTGCTTGGCATGGTGGTGTTCCCGTATTTGGTAGGAGTACGTAGGTGCTTCCTCGCATGATGAACATTGCCACTAGGATTTTCCCCCTTGTTGAAAAAAAATCTAGGAGAGAGAAGAGACCGAGAGCACGCAGGAGGTAGCACGAGAGCAGCAAAGAGGGGAATTTGAAGCCGGTGCGATGTCACAGCAAAGATGCGGTGGGTTCCTATAACGAGGTACATGGTACAGTGAGTAGTAATCCTACTCATCACCATCAACACACCCTGACCAACTGATCTCTTCCTTGTCCACAATGTGCGCTGCCCACGTGGGTCGACATGCCTTGTCGTTCCATTTCATACCCTACGAAGAGGAAGCACCAAGCACACGAGTAATGCTACACTTACGGAGGAATTTTATGGAATCAAACTTACGAGATGACGTGGAATCATAGGGTTGGGTGCAGTTTTTTCCACACCCCCATCATGCTGGTTCGAAAGTGTGAGGAGCATTTTTTGTGTGTGAAGCTAATACAGTAGTACAAAGGTCATGGCTCAATTGCTCGCTCGAGAAGGACCCAATTGCTTTTCCTTGCTTAACTTTAGGGCCATTTGTGCTAAATTTATGGACCTCTATGTAATTTTATATTTTTTGAGGTCTTCGATGTAAACCGTACTCGCTACCACCGTCCGTGTCAAAATTTAAGTACAAGTAAGTGTGATAGATAGACTCCTCTTAAAATTTTCCAAAAAACTTTTGAAGTTAACTAGGAATTCCGTACATCAAAAACCACCAAAAAGATTTTCGTAAAACTTCCAAGCAACCTACAATTTACTTGTAGTTCAAATTTGACCTAATTACAATAAATTGGCACAAAGTCTTATTCAAGTCGGCAGAGTTAGCTAGGAAGTTTTAAAATTTGTAAAACATGGCAAAATCGAGAATGTTCTTTCCCGATAGTTGGAAACTCACACCGACGACATCGTTTACTAAAAGAAGATGCACCCATCTACCTTCGAAAAGACAATTAATGCAAGAGCAATCTATCACGCTAACTTGTAGCTAAAGTTTGACCTAATTTTGTTAAGTTATCAAGATGCATATTCTTAGCAAGAAGTGGTACGTGTTGTAAAATTGTTAGGAAATTTACTATATATATGCACGCAAAGGAAATTATGTTTTCTCTACCCTTCACTACCTCATCACCATCCACGCACACCCAGGCTGGCTGATCTCTCCCTCGTCCACAATGTGGCGCTACCTACACGTGCGTCGACCTGCCTTGTCGTTCCATTTCATACCCTGTGAAGAGGAAGCACCAAGCACACCCCCAGCATGCTGGTTCAAAAGTGTGAGGAGCGTTTTTCTATGTGTGATACGCGTATAGTAGTACAAAGGATATGGCTCAGTTGCTCACTCGAGAAGGACCCAACTACTTTTCCTTTCTTAGGTCCCTTTGTGCTAAATTTATGGACCTCTATGTAATTTTCTATTTTTTGAGGTCTTCGATGTAAACCATACTCGCTCCAACCGACCATGTCAAATTTTAACTACTAGTAAGCGCGATAGATAGATTCCTCTTAAAATTTTCCTAAAAACTATTAAAGATCTAACCAGGAATTTAGTACATCGAAAACCACCAAAAAGCTTTTTCATAAAACTTCCAAAGCAACCTACAATTTACTTGTAGTTCAAATTTGACCTAATTTTAATAAATTGGCATAGAGTCATTCAAGTCAGCAGAGTTAGCTAGGAAGTTTTAAAATTAACAAAACATGGGAATATCGAGAATGTTCTTTCCTGAAAGTTGGAAAACTCTCAGCGACGACATCGTTTACTAAAATAAGATGCACCCATCTACCTTAGAAAAGACAATTAATCGAAGAGCAATCTATCATGCTAACTTGTAGCTCAAGTTTGACCTAATTTTGTTAAGTTGTCAAGATGCATATGCTTTGCAGGAAGTTGAACATGTTATCAAAATTTCAAGACCTTTACTATATATATGCACGCAAAACAAATTATGTTTTCTCTCTCCTTCACTACCCTCATCACCATCCACGCACACCCCGGCCGACTGATCTCTTCCTCATCCACAATGTGGCGCTTCCCACACGTGCGTCGACCTACCTTGTCGTTCCATTTCACTCATGCGAAGAGGAAGCACCAAGCACACACCCCGCACGCTGGTATGGCTAAGTTTCTTGCTTGAGAAGGACCTGATTGCATTTCCTTGCTTTACTTTAGGGCCCTTTATGCTAAATTTATGGACCTCTATGTAATTTTATCTTTTTTGAGGTCTTAGATGTAACTGTACTTTCTCCCACCGATCGTGTCAAATTTTAACTACTAGTAAGCGTGATAGATCGATTCATATTAAAAAATTTCAACAAACTTTTGAAGCTCTAACCAGGAATTTAGTACATTGAAAACCACCGAAAAGATTTTTCGTAAAACTTCCAAAGCATTCTACAATTTACTTGTAGTTCAAATTTGACCTAATTTTGATAAATCAGCACAGAGTCTCATTCAAGTCGGTAGAGTTAAATTGGAAGTTTTAAAATTCACAAAACATGGGAAAATTGAGAATGTTCTTTCTTGATAGTTGGAAACTCACACCAACGACATCGTTTACTGAAAGAAGATGCACCCACTATCTTTGAGAAGACAATTAATCCAAGATCTATCTATCACGCATACTTGTATCTCAAGTTTGACCTAATTTCTCTAAGAAGTCGTTTGGCACCTAGGTATTAATTTCATTTCATAGAAATGAAATGAATACATGGATTCATTTCATTTATATCATGATTCCAAAAACACCCACATGTTTGGCTGCCACCGGAATTTGGAAATGACTACAGAATTGAAAATGGAATTTCAAAATAGCTGCCATGGACTAGAATAAAAACGCATGCATGGAGTGATTGCAACAAGTAATTCTCATAACTTTTGGACCTCAAAACATACATCAAAATACTAAACACATTGATTATCATTCACATATCATCCAAGTTCCAAAGTTCTAGTCCATAAGACATAGATGCATCGACATAATAAATAAAAGTTCTAGAGTTTGAATAAGTTAAACAAGATGAAATGACAGACTGCTACAAGATAAAAGAAGACCCAAATCATGTGTTTATCTGCTTGATCACCCACTTCTTCTTCATCCGTTCAGGTAGTGCCACAAAAGACTTGAACTTGCGATCATCGGCTACAAGAACATCATATATTGCCAATTGTTGATCATCTTCTAGATCTGGTATGCCATCAAGAACAGCCCAGATTTCCTCAGGAGATGCTTGCTTTGGTAGAGGCTCGGGAGCATCAGATTTGAACGCAACAGTGAAGTTATCTAACTTATCACCAAGCATGGTTGCAACTGAGTCATCTGATCGATACCTCTTCTTCGGACGATCTTCGTCAGCTTGAGTTGATGAATTAGCATCTTTATTGTTGGTAGTAGTGTTAGCATTCTCCTCTGCCATTTCAGCTGCGCTTTCATTAGCTGTCCTCGTACTCGCACCGGTAGCACGGTCTCTGGAGTATAGTGTGCTAATCATGTCCCATAATTTGATTGACTTGTACCTATATGAAGTGATATCCTTGTTGGCCTGCACATAAATCACAGGAAAGCTGTTAACAGCAGCAAGAATAGGCAGCAAAACAACATCAGTTTGTCATAGTAGCTAGAACTAATAGACCTACAACAAAACAGATTACCGCAAAAATAGACCTACAGCAAAAACAGCAAAAATAGACCTACAGCAAAAACATACCTACAGCAAAAATAGACCTACAGCAAGACTAACTAAAAGTTTGGCATGTGGGGCCCACTAACTTCCTCTAGGAAAAACTCTTGTTTCCTGAATCTTTTTGCATATGGAGACCAGAGCTGGACAAGGGTCCTGCCATTGTTTGGAGAGAAGCATGCAGGGGTAACATACAGTGTCATCCATCCATCCTATTGACCAGATATATCTCTTGAATTTCAAATGTCACATCTATGGTGTGTACTACTATGGACTTGGTGATATAAAAGCAGGAGCAGTTGTTAGATTTGTATTCATAATAATTGATACAAATCAGGAAATCCTTGCTTCCTAATGTTTCTTCATATGGAGACCAGAGCTGGACATGGGGCTTACCAAGCATGGCTAACGCAGAGTGCCATTCTATTGACCAGATATCTTAATTTTTCAAGTGTCCCATCTATGGTGTGTACTATGGACTTGGTGATCTAAAAGGAGGAGGAGCAGTTGTGGGATTTCTGTGAAGAAAAGCAGTGTACTTTACTCACAAAGGCCTACAAATGATATATACAAATGTACATGAAACTCATGGCACATAGAAAATATGCCTAGGCTGAGCGGAGGTCATTGACAACCTTGGCTGCTTGTGGCAAGAAGTCCTACATGCCATCATGTATGTTAAGCCTGCTCAGGCAAGCAAGCAATGGTCCCTTGCACAGGAACTCCATGCCTTTGGTTATGGACACAAGTTATCAATCTATAGGCTTATGAGGGCCAGGTTGATCCACAGTAAGCATGCAGACTAAAACTCAATTACCACGAGTACTAGAAGAAACAATCCAAAAAGTATGGCTTATGTTTGCAAGACTAGTAGTATTATGGAGGACAAATAATACCTTCAGAGGGAATACTAATTTTGGATAGGCATTAGAATGTCTACTACAAGAAACAATAGATACGCTATCACAAGTGAAGAGAAAATTGTAGTAGGTTACCTTCACATAAGTGTTCCAAACATCATCTTCGACAGTGACCATATTCTTCTCATCATCCCAACCAAATCCACTCTGAGAAAGCATCTTATTGACGATAGCATACTGTTTGTCAAAAGTCTTGCTCCTAGAGATGATATTATCCTTTGTGACCTCAAGCTAACACTTCTCTCTCACCTTCTTCACTGCAGCCGTGTATACATGGGGTTTCCACCCATTTTGAGCACGATCTCCTTTGCTATAGTACTCCACAAACACATCCAACATAGCTTTATCCATCTCATCTGTCCACTTGAGGTAACTTCTACCTTTCTTTGTCGAATCCATCCCTATATGTACATAAAGATTACCATGAGTTAGTGGCAAAAGGAAAGTGTATGTATATGAGAGAGAGTAACAAACTAGACATATATGAAGCCTACCAAAAAGAAAATATGTACATAAAGAAGACTGTACAACATTCAAGAAAAATTAAGCATTAGCTTGTCCACGCCTAGCTTGATAATCAGCCCACATCTGATTAGCTAGGGTCAATCTCCTGTTATTCCACTCATTTGTCACCTCAATGTGCGTAATCATATCAGGTTCGTCCACATCAATGGCAGCATTGTTTAGCCGATTATCCACTTCTTGCAACATTAGATCATCCATCTCTCTTTGCCTATCAGCTAGGAAGTTGTGCAATATGCAACAAGCATTGATTACTCGAATTTGCCGTTAAGTTAGTATGGCATGTCAATACACAAAACTCAAAAGATTCCAACAGGTGGTTTGAATTAACAAAATTAGATGGTACCTGATTTTTTATTCCAAAAAATGAACTAACCCTGAGAATAGCCCATCTCATCTTTAAAAGAGTCCAAATCCTCTTAACTACGTTCCTAGCAATTGCATGCCGCAGGTTATAGAGCTCTTGTGGAGTTTCTGGATTATTCCCATTGGTAGCCCACTCTTTCAAGTGATACCTTGTATTCCTGAATGGAGCAAAGAAACCTGGACCATTTGTGTATCCAGCATCTACTAAGTAGTATTTTCCTAAGGTTTATGAAAATAGCCCACATTAGATTTCAGTTGAGAAATTTAGTGGCAAGTTGTATCATACTAAGATAGGAATTACCATTTGGAACTTTGAAAGAGTCTTCTCTAAACATTGCATCTCTCAGCACTCTTCCATCTGATGCTGAACCTTCCCAGCCAGCCAACACATAAACAAACTTCATGTTGTGGTCACAAACACCCAACACATTTGTTGTTATGGCTTTCTTCCTATTCCTATATCTACCTTGCTTGTGTAGTGGAACACAGACATCAATATGTGAGCCATCTAAAGCTCCAAGCCCATCGAGAAACCACTTCCATTTGTAATCCTCAGGTAGTTCAGTAGCAGGGTCTGGCAACTTGATGATTTCATGAGATAAAGAAAGAATTGCTCCTAACACCTCATTGAAATGTCTACTAATTGGCTCAAGTGTTAACCTATAGGTGCTATGGATCAACCTAAACTTCATACCATGGCTAAGAACAAGCAGTACAATGGTCACAGCTTCTTCAACAGTCACGTAAAAGGTGTCTTTCAATCCAGCCCTTTCACGTAAAATGGCACATTGGTCAAAGAATGACCTTTTGGTAAACCGTAGAGTATCATAGCAATATAAATTTGGACCCATATAAATATTTCTAAGCATCTGTCTCCTAATTCTAATCTCTTCCTCTTCCTCACTGAAATCACCAAGCTCAACTATCCTTCTCCTACAGTAGATATGTTGAGCTACGGCTATTACGGTAACAAAGAACCCAGCTGATGCCCTCTTCCTTTTCTTCCTCCTATCATGATATAACTCTAGTTGTTGATCTGCCATCTACAATACATACATCAAGGGGAACTGAGTAGCGTAATAAACTATCATGCAAAGATATAACCACTTGATGTGAAGCAACCAATATATAACCAAGCAACCAAACTATCATGCAAAGATATAACCACTTGATGAGTAGTATGCGTGTAGGAACATACCTGTCTGCTGAGCTAGATGAAGGGTACAAGGTGGAGACGAGGTGGCCGGCCTATGTGAGAAGTCAGGGACGGCTACCGAGGAATATGGATCTTGTGTGTGTTGAGGAACCTGCAGAAAATTGCGCATAAAATCTCTCATGTTCTCCAATAGTTTTCTGACTAATATAACATAAACAAGGTACAATGTGTAATAAGGAATAAAAGGCCTACAAGGGGTCTACACCTGACAGTCAAAAAACCTGAGGCAATATAGTAACATGCTTTTATAATTATATAAAGATGGAATCTAGAGGAAATGGTTCGGCACAACATCCAAAATTATAGCAATATATGTACCTGAGCAAGATCATAGCCAATAATACACTACTGAACATTTACCTTAAACAAATGCAGGACTGTGTTACTAGTTTATATTACATTTATGAGACAAAGGAGTGATATGGTAAAACAAGCACACAACAAATGCATGAAAAATTGCTCACTTGCACACAAAACTGTATCTTCATATGCAATAGTAAACCACTGACCTGGAACTCAATAGAGAGTCCTCACGAAGACTTATTTGTAGTACCCTATGATGTTCTGGAGCACTACCTTCTTTTATCAATGAGATGCGCTCCAGCTAGCTTCCCTGTGAAAGAAAACTGATATGTTAACAGAACATGAAGAGGGATAAACCTGCATCCAGTCCACCACATCAAGGATTCGTATTAAACAATGCCGAAAAAGATCTGGCAGTCGAATTTCCAACTTAGTCCAACAATATAAAATAGTAAGGCTGTGAGATGTATTTAAACATGCCGTGAGACGTATTTAATCTTGTATATTCTGAAACTAAATTTTGGTCTGCATTGTGTTTTGTTGAACCTTTGACAAAACAGTTACCGAACTAATTCTCTATCTATACTACTCCGAGACAGAGTAGTGCAGGGAGTATTTCTGTCCGAGACAGAGAACCACTTAATAACTTAAGGCCCTGTATAGGTAAAAATTAGTTCAGGAGCTAAACCTTCAAAGGCACTGTGTAGATTGTGCAGGGAGGAGGCGAATTGAAAGAGAGAAACCCTCCTACATTCTGCCACAAGGGACTTGCTGCTAGTGAGTAGTAGAAGCAGAAGCACCACAAGTGGCAAAGCTACAAAGATGTCCCATATCTGCTAGTACACAAACAAGCATCTGCTAGTATTCCTACCATATCTGATCACAGGATGCTGTCTAAAGCCCATTCAACTAAGAATGATTTTGCAAATCCATCAGCTAGGAAAAGGAAATAAATCTTCAGAACACCACCACTAATTAAGCAGCCATGTACCAGGAGAGTCTACCACATACAGAAAAAGTACTAGTAGCCTAGCGACTACAACAGGTCAAGGCTCACCACCACTTCATCAGACGTACGTACGCGAGGAAAAAAACATGTTCATGACCGCGAAGCCAGAAAGGAACCCATTCGACCCAGCATGAACTCACTCCAGCCCTAGTCAGATGAATCATCGCTTTCTACAGACGAATGTTCCTTCTTAATTGCCACGGATATACAGCACAAGAACGCACAAGATCTGCGCTAGCTAATCACTGAAGAACAGAAGAGATGGAGGTGAATCGACCGCTTACTGGTGGCGGGTCGTCGTCGGGCAGACGGTGAGAGAATCGGTCGGACGGGATCGGGGAGGAAGGCGGTGATGCGGTGGGAGGACAGGGCAACGAGGTTGAGGGAGGAGGAGGCGGCGAGGTGGAGGGAGGAGGAGGCGGCAGCGCCGTGGAGTCGTGGAGGGAGGCACCATGGAGTTAGGGAGGGAGGAGTCGGGGACGGAATTGGGAAATGATGCCTCTCGCTCGGGAATCCGGTTTACACGATGGGATATTTTGATGGATTTGTTAAATGAAATGACGGTCTAATTCCGTGCCAACCAAACAACATAATAATGGAATTGTAAAATGAATTCCAGGATTCCAGACCCAAATGATGGATACCAAACGACCTCTAAGTTGTCAAGATGTAGAATCTTAGCAAGAAGTTGAACCTCTTGTGCTGCTGATGCTACTGGAGAAACTGGAACTGAAGAAGAAGTTGTCTAGCACGGTGCTGATGAAGCTGGCACCTCAAAGGCTGAGGGTTGCGGCGGAGCCGAAGAACTGGGGAGATTCGGCATCGCCGTATCCTCGGTAATTCCACTGCCCCCCGCATCGATGTTTCCCTCCTCGTGGCTAGGTGGGAAAATATCCGGCGCTGCCGCGGAACCCTCTTGGATAGGCTCAGTAGACGAACGTCATCGTCACGCCGGGGAGGGGGGGGGGGGGGGATGGGCCACTCTGGATTGGAGAGGAGATGCTGGGACCACTCTGGGAAATCACCCTAGGAGTGCTGCAAAATCAGAGAACAACAAATTGCAAAGAGAAATAGAACAAGTGATATGCAGAAATGGTGAAGCAAGACCCGGAAACAAGCAGGGAAAGAAAAGTGACTTACTCAACCGAGGTTGGGCGCTCCCGAGGTTTGGGCACTCTCTAAACGGTGCTCTTGGCCACAGGCTTGGCCGGACCCTTGACCTTGGATTTCTTCTGCCTCTTCTTGGGTGGGGGCGCCTCCGAAGCTGCGACCGAGGTTGCCGGACGCTTCTGAGAAGGGGCAGGAGTCGGATCATTCATGGCAAGAGGAGGAACCTTGTGGACCTGACCAGCCGGGTTAGCTGAAGATTCAGAGATAACCGGAAACGCGTAAGAGATGGGCACCGGATCAAGTACCTCCATAACCTCAACATTAGAGTCATCGTCATCCAGCCAATCCCTTAAAGAAGAGGCCTTACTAGAGGTCTGCTTGGTGCTGTCCGAGGTGGGAAAAACCTCTCCGAGTCAGGCTCCTCCGTGTCCGGCCCTGCATGGTCCACCACCCATTTGAGGGCTGGATCCTTGCCGTCCTCAATTGTCTGCTGGAGAAACAACTGAGAGCAAAAGTACTTAATGGTCAAGTTAGGATGCAATCTGATATACCGCAAGACTCGGAAAGGATACCAAGAGAAGAACATACCTTAGGTGGCAAGTTGGTCCGGGTGAAGGGTGTAAGCCCCCACTTTCACGCCTCGGAGAACTCCCTCTCTATCTTGAAAATGGCCTTAACCCGACGGAACACCTCGGAGTTGCTAAGCTCGAAAGAGGAGGTCTGGTTGGGGTCAAGGGGCTGCTCAAATGATATATCTTGTGGGAGCGTTTCTGTAGGGGGGAGACCCGGCTGTGGATGAAAGTGATCATGACGTCCTCGCTGCATAGCTGCTGCCCGACGATATCCTTGATCCAACAATCTACCTGGTTCACCAGTGTAGTAGGTCGCTTCAGGATTTTCTCCCACAAGGAAGTGTCCGAGACACCCATCTTGAAGGGCAGCAGCCGGATCAGTTCCTCATTCGAGTTGTTCCAGACATAGAAGAAGGTCCGGGCCTAGCCCTTGCAAGATTCAAGGCCGATAACCCAGGGAAAGGCAGAGTTCTTGTGTGGAGAGATTGAGGCTCCACCGCACTGGACCAGATGTTTGTTGGGAGGGGCGAGATGAGGATCCGGGATGACATTTTTCTTAAGACCAAAGAACTTGATCCAAAGATCTTTGGTAGGCTAGAGGCTAACGCATCCCTCTATGCTGAAGGCAAAATGTAACATCCCAATTTCAACAACCCTGATTAGTTGTCTAGCATGCAAAAATTAGGGGGAACAAAAACTTTTTCTTGTTTAATGCTGAAGTGTTTGCTTGTTGTTTGAATATGCTTATGCATATGAATAGGTATTAGATGATGCTCCTTACCTCACCATCAGTTGACAAAAGCTATTTAACAAAACTGTCCTGGCTCATTCTACATATTCTCAAATGTTCTGGCATTTCAAAACCTAAGCCAAGACGCCTTTGCAAACCAACTATTTTAGTAGCTTCTATTGATCAAACTATGGAGAGCTATATAACATAATCTCCTTATGCTTTATAGACAAAACCTTCAACCATTCTTATCTCTAGATTCCCCAAAACCTCCTTCTAAAGCTTTTGAATTCTACTCTTGGTAGGGATACCAAGGACCTTACCATGTTCAACTCGAACCTATTCAAAATACCCATCCTTACCTCAAGCTAAGCTTGATGGTAACCCCAGTAGTAGTTGATTGGTTTGTAAGATGAATTGCCTTGATCTGCTGTTTGACTTTGTCTGCTTTGGGATAGTATGAGCTACTCTAGAAGCACATCACTTGGATCAAGATGCTTTAAGATCACCAAATCCTAAGAAAGAACACAAGATGTATTTGATCTCTAGCCACTAGGTGATCATCTAAATCCCTTAACTAGATCAACTCTGAAGTGATCCCTTCTAGAAGTTTCCAAGTCAATGAAGACCAATATCAAGCATAGATCCCTTCTACTCAATCTAATCTTCAACCACATCCACTTGATGATGATTTGTTACTTAGCAACCATCAAAATCATCTCCACCCACATTCTAGTCAAACACCCTAAATCTGCCAAATTTGGCTAAGTCTGGAAATCTGTTTCCAACATCACCCTTTTGAATGCCTCCTTTTCCCAACCCTTGTGCATTCCTGGAAATGAACTTGAACCATCTTGTTAACCATCCTAAGGACTACCAAGGCCCACTTCTTCCCTTGGTTAGATCATCCTCTAAACCACTTTTTCTTGATGGTTTTGCAGGCAAGAAAATAACTATTGCTGCAAATCTAGTCAACATGCCTACTTTGATAGAAGCTCACACTACCATCCAACCCTCTATGGACCAACTCTTTGCATGGTTGTGTTCTACTCATATAGGTCTATAAACATCTTCTTCACTCGTTTCAAGTGGATCTTTGTGCTACTTAAACTCACAAGGTTTTGAAGGCTAGTTGATAATCTGCTTTGGTAGGCTTATTTTATTCAAAGGTTGAAAGCCTGTCTTGGTGAGCTCAAGCAGGATCAAGCTCAAACCTCTGTACCATGTTGATGTACATCACTTGGTCTATCCATCCATCTATCCCTTGCATCAAGGTGAGCTCTGAGCTCCAAGATCCAACAAGGTTTTTGTGGTATAAAAATAACATCACCCTAGATCCTCAACTCCTTGTTTTTCCATCTAAATCAAGTTGTATTTACAATTCCCAAGGTTGAAAATGCTTGCTACACCTTGTTTACATCATCTACCTTGATCACCAAGATTTATCAAATATTATCCATAATTATTATGTCCCCAAATCTTTTTAATTCCTCTAATAGACAAAATCTCCAAAACTCCTTCCCCAAAGGAAAGTTTGGTTTTTGCCAAAACTCTTCCCCAACTTTTGGCTCAATTGAGGTCCAACTACCATACCCCATCTTCCCACTTCAAAAATATTTATTTTTGAAGAGCTTTATTATTTCTTTTTGCCTATTTTCTTAAATGGCAGAAATGGAATAATAATAGTTTTAAATACTTTCAGGTCTCAATAAATCTTGGGAAAATTCCCCTAAATGTGTATTCATATTTGGGACCATCTCAACTCAAAAACCCACCTTGTCCAATTTAAAAATATTAAGTGAACTCCAAGATTTCACTTCTAAAGTTTTTGAATAAATGGATTTAAGTGGACTTCTAATCTTGTGAAAAATCCCAAATAAATCCTAAAGAAGCATCCTAACCTTACCCATCTACCAGCATCCTTATCTCGCTTGGTCAATATCAGAAATCAAGAAATAAATCCTGATCATCCTTTATGGCTGATTTGATCATTTAACCTCTTTTTACCCAAAAACGAAATCAAGTCCCACCAATCTTGCCAAGCAAGCTTGCACATCACCCTTCACCCCTCCTGGTCGTGCTACACTGTAGAAGCCACTGTAGCAAAACTCTAGCCTTTGTTTTCTAATGCTTGGAAGCAAGGCAAGAAGGGGAGACAAGCATATCAAGCCAAAACTTCTTCAATGCCGCTACAGAAACCCTTCCCTCTCTGTCTCCCAGCAGTACCAGGATCTAGCACAACCACCCACTGCCCCTAGCAGCCAATGGAAAGTCCATGGACATGGACCAAAACCTGACCATGAGTGCACTTGGTGCACCCTACACCCAACCCCTCCTTGTTAAAGAGGCCAGAGACCTTCCACCCATCCCATGTGCCCTCATTTCACTCCCTGACTACCACAACACCACCCCCACTAGCTCCCTCTCGCCTCCTCTGCCCTCCCACGCCATGGAAAGAGAGGAACCTCTCCTCTCGGTCTTGCTCTAAAAAGGCAAGTATGCCTTCAAACCAGGCCACATTCCTCTCTCCTATACACTTTTATCCACCCCTCTCACTCCGATCTACGCGCCTGTGCCCTATTTTCTGTCCCAGGTGCACCGGAGCCACCGCCGTCGTGCTTGTCCGATGAGAAACTCCATCCCGTCGAGCCCGACCTCCCCGAGCACCTGCAACCCTGTCGAAGCCATCTCGGTGCCCTCCTAGGACCTCCGCATCCCCCTGCACCTGCGCCGTCGACATGCACGCCTTCCTGGCCCTTCTTCGACGAGCACCCGAAGCCGGCCACGCCTCGGATGCGCGCGACCTCGCCTCTGCTCGGATACCGCCGCTCCCGCCCCTCCCCGAGCCCCCCGTCGTCGACCGCATCTCCCTACACGCTCCCCTTCGCCTCCCAGGACAGCAGGAGAGCTAGCCGCGCTGCCCCTCGCCTCCCTAGGGTTCCGCTGCCACTAGGAAGCTTTCGCCGGGGACGACAACGACCCACCATCGATGCTCACTTGATCCGACAGCTCAGGTTTGCACGTTCCCCTTCGCCCTCCAGCCCCACTGACCGCTGGGCCCTCCGCTGGCGGGATTTGAAATCCCCCTCCCGCTCCCTGTGTCGCCCGGGTTGGCCGGCTTCATTGCTGGGCGGCCCACGGTCGCCAGATCCGGCCCACTGCAGTATTTTCTCCTTTTCTTTTAGCAAATTTATTAATTCCAAAAACTACCCGCTAGGTTTAAATCCAAATAAAAATGGAAAATGCACTTTTTGTCCATATCGTAATTCATATCAAGTACCTTAGTGTTTTGTGCAACACTCAGAATTGGCCACTTGCCAAAACTGACTTTTATTATTTACTGGCATTTTATCTACTAAAATGTGTCATTTACACTAAATACTATTCTCACTGAGCTACCCAACTCCAACTGGAGTAAAACCAACTGCCTCTGAAAGGTATTAGAAGTACCTATCCCTGGACCTTGGTCTCATGCCAAGGTGAACATTAGTTGGTCTTTAGTAAAAATAACAAAAACAGCTCTGATCTGACTTTAGGAATTTATCTAGGTCAAACCAACAGAGGTATTGACCCAATTCCAACTCCCTATGATGAGGGACACTAAGATCCACCAAAATACAGGAGATCAAATTTTATTGAGGCCCTGTTCAATTTTGGTGAATTAATCATCTCTGCCTCGGGTAATTCCAGTAGAAAAAGCACTACAGAAGTTTTACCACTCCAAATTGGGTGATTCCAAATTCTAAAGAAAGGTATTCCAAATACCTACCATGTGACATTGTAATCAAATCAAAAGCTTCTGTAGTTTAAATCTGGTGGAAACGACAAAGTGCCTACATAAATGCCTTTGGGAATTTCCTGAGGGCATTCTGTTAATTATTTTGACTTGATTCCAACCCTAAGTGAACAAGTACACCAAGCCCTACCTAACCATCCAAGGAAATAATTTTTTGAGCTCCATAACTTATCTGGTGAATTATTTCCTAAAACTAGTCTTTTTCATTATAAAAAGCACTATACATCTATTGTAATTGATAAAATAGTGAAACCACTTTTGTTGGTTTCATTTTATCAATACCTATCTGTTGGTATCATGTTTTCACAATGGTACTTTACAGAATATGGTCTTGGTCCAAAACCCATCTCTTAGGTATTTTCTCGACTATAAATCCTACGGGATTTTCTTCCATGTTTCCAAGACAAGGCCAATCCTATTAAATCCATTCTTCCTAAGACCTTCAGATTTGTAAACTTGTTTTGTTCCTTGCTTGCTGTATGTATTGGTGAGTGTATGCCTTGTATTGATTGTGCCCTTTTGTTTGTTTGCATGTGTGCCCCTATCGATGATAGTTGCGATTATACCGGAAAGCAGAAGAAGATGGTTTTTATGGGATCTTATGGTTTTCTAAGAAGAAGTCCAGGGACATTTATGCCATATTGTTAATCATCAGGCAAGCCACCTTCTTGCTCATAAGCCTTCTCCTACTGTTTTACTTATGCATGTTTTATCTCCTGTTTATTAAAACTGCATGGTTTTACTATATGTTGATGATGTATATATGGTAGTGATTCGGCTCCTCCGAACTACTACACTATTGTACTATTAAGTACAAACCCCTTGGTGATACCTACTCGTCCCTAGTAGAATAGATGGTGTATTCCACCATACCCCTTGGAGAACCTGTTTTGGCCGAAGCAAAACTAGAGGATGGGAAGACCCCAGAAAAAGGTTTTACCAAATGTTTTCTGATCAAAACCTTGGTGAGGTGGGAACTCCCAAGAGATGTTGAGAAAGAAAAAGGTTTTTGTTTTACAAAATGATGAAGGAAAAGCTGGAGGAAAAAGGTTTTACGAAAACGCACCCGGTTCTTTGCAGTTTAGCTATAACAACTTAACCCTGTGCAACCACATTACTCTGGTATGGGATAGGGCTGGATTTGATGTTTGTCTACTCTGGTATAAGCTGCCTCGCAACAACTACAGGGGACCGAAAATCCCTGGAGGTTGGGCCTTCTCACGTAAAGGGTCCATGTGGGACATTGACCTGGAGAATGGAACAAAGGGCTTGCGCGCCTCCACGCGTTACTATGAGCCCCTCATTGAAAGCGCAACACGTGGGACGTGCAAAATGCGCTCCGGTTGGTCCTAGGTACCCAACGTCCCGGTTTTGAGGGGATTAACACTCATAGGGTAGGCACTTATATTGGAGTGGGCATCCAGAGAATCTTGATCGGTTACTCGACCCACGATCGGTGAAGATCAGGGTAGTGTACCCGGATGATGTGGGGAAAGTGTACAACCTCTTTAGAGTGTAAATCTATTCAAATAGCCGTGTCCACGGTTAAGGACGGGTTGGAAAAACTTCTGTTGAGCGGTGCTGGTTTTGATTTCAAAAAGGATTTCTGAAAAGAAATGGTTTTGGAAATGTTTTGACTAGGGGATGGTCGACAAGGATCCCTGTTTTGACCATGGGATGGTCAGAAAAGGGATGGAAGGGAGTTTGGTCGTGGGACGACCCGAAGACGGGAACAAATGGGTGACCCAGTCCTAATGTTTACCAAAACTTTTCAAAACAGTTTCCAAAATGTTTATAAAGTTTCAACAAAGATATGTAGATGCTACATCTACAAGAGAAACTATTTTAAAAAAGAACCTCTCGTGGAGCCCTCCTATTACCACAGCCATATTGCATATCTTCTTGCTATTATTATTCTCCTAAGGTGGTTTGCGAGTATATTCAAAGTACTCACTGGCATTGTCCCTGGCTATTAACATGGTCAGATATGAAGAAGAAGGTGGTGCTGGCGACTATGCCAGCTAGGACGTTCTCCCAGTCAGCTACCTGTAGGTTAGGGAATGGCTCGGGCTCTACACTTCATGAAGTTCCGCTGATAATTATTGATGCGGCCATAATGGCATTTATGTACGTCTTGTACTTCAGTATATTCTCGGATGTTGTAATGATACTTGTCGGTTATGTGCCACGACTAACTGATCATGGGATCGTGGTTGTATGCATAACAGGGATTCTCAGAGGATTAATCCGGGGGCCCCACACGAAAGAGGAAAGGGATGTGATTGCATTGGCAGAAAGGTGGTGAGGGTGAAGTTGGTAGTTGGAAATAAAGTTGTGAAAGAAATTGCTTACAGGAAGGCCGAAGCCGCGCTGGAAATGAGACAAGAACACGATGAACTCGCCGGGATTTGGAGAAGGAGCTATCTCCTGGGCAGCGAGGCGGCATGTGACGCCCACGGGGATGCGGCGGGTCGCGTAGAGCCAATCGAGGTCGCCCTGGCAGACGAACGCGCCGCCCAGGGGCCACGCTCGTGGACTTCTTCCTCCTCCTCCTCCTCAGCAACAATGGAAGCTTCCTCCTCAGTCATAACCGGATTGAGGTCTTTGAAAGGATTGTCTATGATGGGGAGCGGCGATTTGGAGCTGCAAGGCCCCGTGGTGAGGAGCCTGCGACGGAACGGTGGCGCGGTCACGAATGAGAGGCAAAGCACGACAGCGGTGGCGCTATGCTAAAGAAGAAGCGGCGGCGGCGGTGGCGCTGTGAAGAAGAAGGAGGCAATGGGCAGGGGCGCGTGAGAAATGGGGGAACTTCCCCAAGGGATGCCCCTGTCCCCTATTTAACTACACCACATGTGCGCGTAGTGGGATCAACCGCCACGGTGCGGCCACACGATGTGGTTGTGTATCCGCTAGGCCAACCGATCAAGTTCACGCCACCAAGGGCCACAAGGAGCAGGGGATCCCACGACGCGGTGTTATGATGCGGTTAACAAGGGGGCTGCCGCGACGTGACACACGTAGTAGTTATTCCTGACAATCAATACAGTAACCAGTGCAGTAAACTAGTGCAGCCCTTAAAATGAGGCAAAGTGATGATTACCCTCCACATGGGACATGAGGAAGCATATGAGAGAAGGAAAGATAACCCAGATACATGGACAATAACCCGACCAACGAGAAGTAACTCGTATTGAGTCAAGGGAATGACAAACCCAAGAGACCGGATTACGAAATAACTCGACAAAGAAAGTGCAGATCTTGATATATGGAACCTTCTGTGGCCTTATCAGCTGAAGTTGCTAAGTCCGCACCAGCTTCGGGGACTAATGTTGGGGGGATACCCCCGGGTAGGGTCACGCCGAGGTATAAAGGCCGAGTTAGCCGAGGTACGGCACGGTCAAGGCGAATGTTGGTCGGGTCTCCTCAAGGCAGGCCGACTTATGGGGTAACCAGGCCTGGTGGATGTTCACCTAACATTAACCCGAACGAGATAAAATATATGTCGGCTATGCCTGATTTACCATGTGTGCATGTACCCTCATAACCGGGTTAGCCAAGCGTTAGCCAGGTTACCATTTGGCTTCCAAGAGAAGGAAGGAATCTCCCACTGGTCAAAAGGTGGCCTCTGTCCACTGCAGCGTGAGCGAAGCGAGCATAGGGGAGGACCAGTGGGGCTTGGCCGACAAAGGTGACATGGGCAATGTCGGCTGACGTGATCCGTATTTGGTGATGCCAAAAATACAAGGAGCTCACAGAGGATTACGTCCATAGTCCAGACTAGCCATTTAAAGTGAATAAAGAGGCATCTAGCTTTAACCAAAGGGCATATTCGGGGAATATGCTTCCACCTTTGCCCTAACTTTGTAACCTGGGCACCCCTATATAAGGAGCACCAGGGCCTCCATTGCAGAGGATCAACTATTTCTCTGAAGGAAAAACACTAGGGCTTTGTAGTGAGGAGTAAGAGAACTAGTATCCTTATCGCGAATAGCTCGAGGATCCTTTGTAATCCACATCAAAGGAGAGAGTAATACAAGCATCTGTGTGGAATCACCAGACTATCCCTCCCTGGATTCCTCTAGTGCACATTGGCCCCATCTTTAGCCTATCCATGGCATCTGTCGTGCCACCACCAAGACAGGTCTCGCTTTCCTTTTGAAAATTGGCCTTGCCGCATTTTTGTACATCCATTGAATTTCAATGTAGGCATTGTTGAATTTGTCAATTCTTTTGGTCATTTTCTGCCACCGTTAAATCGGCCACTTTAAATTGCTGCTGAATCTGTCAAGTGCTGCTGAATGTGAACCGAACGTGTGCTCGTCGCCCTTGTACAATGTGTTGATCACTGCCTATTACCCGGCAGTAGAGATGGGGTTTTGGACTAATGCAATCTACAGTTCCTCCATGCCTGGGAGCTGGGCGGTGTCGGGCATCATCTAGAGGAAAAAGCATTGCTTTTTGTTGTTCCATGAACCATCTCATATTACCCAGGGCCCACATTACTCAATATGCATCAATCATGGGAGAGAATACCCAATTGACACAAAATTTATTTAACCCTCTTAGGGACCTCTGTGAGTTGGAGGGTGGATTTTGGATGCATAGTAGTACTAGTTCTTGTACTTCGGAGTATTTTTTACTATACATGTGGTACTTGTTTAGGTCAAGGGCAGGAGATGGTCTTGCTTTTCCTTTGTTCTGTCGTTGCTATTACCAAAGTATTTTGTTGAACTAACAGTGATATATTGTACTTGTTTAGATCAAGTGCAGTAGATTGTCTTGCTTTTCTTTTGAAACCTAGTATTGTCACAATTATCTAGATGAGTCTTGGGCATTTTGGGTTCATATGGGTGTGTCACACAGGCATTGATGAAATGAGGTGATATTCACACAGAAGCAGACTTGATCGTCAGTTTTGCTTGTTCCAATGATCGAGCCTATTCGGAGAACACGACAAACTGATCATGTGCCAAGGTTTTTTGAGATGGAACAAGAACTTATTATCTCTGTACTGCTATTGAATTTCAAGCAGAAAAGCTACTGAATCTCTCAATTGTTCTGTCGTTGCTAGTACTAAAGCATTTTGTGGAAATACTGTTGTATTGGTACTTGTTTAAATCAAGGGCAATAGATAATCTTGCTTTTCTTTTGGAACATGGCCTTGTCACAATCTAGATGAGACTTTGGCATTTTGGGTTGCATACGAGGGTCACATAGGCATTGATGTGAGAAGAAGGTACTCAAAGTAGACTTGATCGTCAATTTTGTTTGCTCCAATGGTCGAGTGTGTCTGGTGAAAAGGGCAAACTGATCGCGCGACAAGGTTTTTAGAGCTAAAATAAGAACTGGTTCTCTCTGTACTGCTATTGTATTTCAGTGTCTGTATTGCTGAGTTGGTCACATTTGAAATGCTGCTAAATTGGTCAAATGCTACTAAATATGAACTTCAAATCTGTTGATAATTTTTCTATCTTATTCTGTACTACTGAATTTTGACATGAATATCTGTCAAAAAGAATTATCGCTTTTTCCCTCCCTCTCTAAGGTCTTTGTTTTGGACCCGGTCGAGCACATCACAATGCAATTTTTATTAACTAGGAGAAGAAATCTAGTAGCTCATTCGGCCCCTCTTTAGCCAAGAACATTTTAATTCGGTATTTTTGGGGTCAGGGGATTGCTAACCATAGCCCAGTGAAGTCCGAGAAAGGAGCCCATGGAGCATAGCCGAGAACATATTAATTCAGCCTTTTTAGGGGTTAGGGGACTGCTGAGCACACCCTAGTGAAGTTTGAGAAAGAAGCTCATGGAGCATAGCCTATGGAGTATAACCCATGTAGAGCAGCCTATGTAGAATAGCCAAACTCTTTTTAATTCGGCCTATGATATTGTTTCTATAATATATCAACACACTAAGTTTACGTTTATTTGATTTGAAGGTCTTTTGTTCGAATCTCCTAATTGTGTGTGTCTTGGTTTTACATTTTTCTTCTTGCAATATCGCATTACGGAGAGGCTAATATCACAGACCCACCATCCTGTAGCGTCCCTCGAGTTTATTTTTGAGGGTGGGTTTGAAAAAAGAGTTTAAATACTTGTGCAGACAGGATGGCATTGAGAACACACCAGATAGAACATACAAGGCTGCAGGGGGACCCACGAGCCAGAACATACCAGAGAGGCTGACATAAGGGCCCTAACAACAAGACCATACACGGATTCTATGGTGAAAACATCGAATGCGGCTGAAAAAAGTCTATCATACACACGTTGCACTTACAGACAAGCTGACATGTCGGACCCAGCAGGCCCAAGCATAGCCCATGAAATTAGCGTATCAACCCCAAGCATAGCCCAAATCCTTCTAATTCGTCCTTTTTGTGGTCTTGTGGCCACCGACCATATCCCATTCAATTTAGGAGTGAGCCCACAGAATGCAAGCCATGATGAATAGGGCATTCGCCTTGAGTTAGCCCCAAATCCTGTTAATTCAGCCTTTATGAGCAGTTTTTATACTCCGAGGTTGACATTTGGGACCCAAAAAATAGTCCAACATACACACGTTTCTTTCAAATAGAGGCTGTATTCTGGGACCCAACATAGACACGTTTCTTGCAAGAGGAGGTAGACATCTAGGACCCAGCAAGTTGCCAAGGTCAAAACAGCGGACACGGCCAAAAAAGTCCATCATACGCACGTTTCATTTATAGAGAGACTGATATGTGGGACCCAGCAGCGCGACCTTATACAAATGCTGCATCGAGCAACGTTGCCAGTTCGAAATAGGGAGGCGCGAGCGAGAAGAAATTTCAGCATGCTCATGTTTCTTGTAATGAGAGGCTGAAATAAGGGAACTAGTAGCATGAGCAAATGACAGATTCATCGAGCAACACTACCTAGTTCAGAACAGGGTAGCGCTAGAGAAGAAAAAAATTCTATCATACCCACGATTTTTCTAGTGTGAGGCTAACATAGGGGACCCACCAGTCTGAATAAATGGCTGATGCAGCGAGCAACTCTATCAAGTTCGAAACACGAAGGCGCGACCGAGGGCAAAAAATGCATCATACACACATTTCTTCTAATGAGTGGATGACATGTGGGGCCTAGAAGATTGATTAAACGGTAGATATATCGAGCATCGCTATCAACTTCAGAACAGGGTAGCGTGAACAAAGGAAAAAATTCCATCATCCACACGTTTCTTCTAATGAGAGGATGCCATGTGGGTCCCAGCAGCCTGATTAAACGGTAGATGCATCAAGTAACGCTATCAACTTTGGAAAAGGGTAGCGTGAGCGAAGGAAAAAATTCCATCATACACACGATTCTTCTAATGAGGAGCTAACATGTGGGACCCAGCAGCCTGACTAAACGGTAGATGCCTCGAGCAACATTATCGAGTTCAAATCAGGGAGGCGCGACCGAAAAGTATGGTCCGCTAGAGACACTGACGTTTGGGACCCACATGCTTCAAAAGAGTTCGGTGAGTCAAGATCGCACGAGGAAACGAAAATCTTGCTTCTGCAAATATAATGGTGTGGCTTCTGAACCTGTTTGAATCGTTGCCTAAGACGAACCAGAACTAGATACGAGATATAATGGTGTGGATTGTGAACCTGTAGAACATGACAAACAAGCATTAGATAAGTATGCCAACAATGAAATGAGCAATCAAATAAAGTGTTTCTTAGCATTTCAGTATAAACTAGCCAGGTCATTTCAGCAAATATATATGGAAGTAGTGGTATCTCCTAGAATGCAAGAGACGTTGGGTGACTCGGAATTTGCGGTGAGCTACACAATGGCATGCAGTTACTGTCGTAGCTAAGAATGAACCACATAGAAATTATAACCACATCATACCAGAACTTGTCGAGCAGGAATGGAAAACACAAATGAACTATATAGTAAAGAATAATCATGTTGTTGATTAGGACGAACCAGCACCAGATACAGAAAATATATAATGGCATCGCTAGTGAACCTGTAGGCTATGCAAACCAACATGTTCAGTGTTGCCTTTTTGAGCTCTATGCAAAGAAAAAGAAAATAGTCAGTGTTGCAGCTTTTAAAGAACCAGATGGCAACAACAAAATTATAATCGAACTAGTACGAAGAATTTGAATGGGTACTACAGGATAGCAGAACGATGCCAGGGAGGAAATAATAACAGGAACTTAGCTCAGGAATAACCAGATAGAGTTAATAACTGTGGAGCAAGGAATCCACACTAATATGCAAGAACTACACAATAGCAGGTAATTACTGGTGTACGGAGTAGCTAAGATAAGAACATGTGCATGACAAAATAATAGACATGTGCATGACTTGAAATTTGTAGGGTAGTGAATGCAAACCAACATGTTTAATGACCTTGTATGTACTAGCACGAAGACCATGTGTGCCCAGTGACTTGTATGTACTAGCACGATTACAAAAATGCAGTTCACTATGTCAGGCTTGAACCTGCTATACTGCTGAAAAACAAAAACGGGTTGGAGATTTGGTTACCTTGGTCGGAGAGGCGTCTAAGCATCGTCGGTACCGTGCGAGTGATGTCCAGGTCACCGAGGGTGGTGCGGTTGCGGTGGATGTTGGCGTCAGGGAAGCAGATCTTAGGCGTTCGATGCCGGTGCAATCAACAGCGACGACCATGTAGCTGGTCTGGAGCAGTGGACATGGAACTTGTTGAACTAGATCCCGTCTGGTGGACAACGGTGAAGCTGCTCCAGTACGGTTGGGTAGCTTTCGGCGGCGGGGAAGAAGAGCGTGGGTGGTCGATGATGCCATAGGCGCGGTCAGCGAGACCACAACTTTGGTGGAGTGGCAGAGAGACCCGATGATCTAGATCCGATGGGATGGGTATCGATGAAGCGGCTCCGGCAGCCGTGGAATGGCCACCGGGCGGTGCGCATGATGGTCGTGGAGGTGAGGGTGTGGGAGAGAAGCCAGGGATTTTGGGAGGGCCAGCTAGAAAAACTGCACGAATCGGGACTATGGAGGTGAATAGAAAAATAATTACAATTGTGACCCCAAGCTACCGACTTTAGCGTGCCCATAGGGCGTCGAAACAATGGGTAGAAAAAAGAATTTTAAAGTCAAAAGTTTCTGAAACGGAGGGGCGCAAAATGCTTCAAAGTCGGTTTCCGGTTTTACCGCTCGATTGAGATTTTGAATTTGTCTAGTGGCCAAATAATAATAATAGAAAAGTGGTACTCCCAGGTGGGAGATTTCGCCTCAATGTTTTTGAAACAGTGGGGCGGGAAATGCTTCAAAGTCGGTGTTTGATTTTGCCACGCGACTGAGATTTTGAATTTGGCTACCGGCCAAATAATAATTAATAGAAAAGTGGTACTCCCTGGTGGGAGATTTGGCCTCAAAGTTTTTGAAATAGAGGGGCGTGAAATGCTTCAAAGTCGGTGTTTAATTTTGCCGCTCGACCGAGATATTGAATTTGGCTACCCGCCAAATAATAATAATAGAAAAATGGTACTCCCCGGTGGGAGATTTCACCTCAAAGTTTTTGAAACGGTGGGGCGGGAAATGCTTCAAAGTCGGTTTTTGATTTTGCTGCTCGACAGAGATTTTGAATTTGACTACTGGCCAGATAATAATTAATAGAAAAGTGGTACTCCCCGGTGGGAGATTTGGCCTCAATTTTTTTGAAATGGTGGGGCAGGAAATGCTTAAAAGTCAGTGTTTGATTTTGCCGCTCGACAGAGATTTTGAATTTAGATACCGGCCAAATAATAATAATAGAAAAATGGTACTCCTCGGTGGGAGATTTGGCCTCAAAGTTTTTGAAACAGTGGGGCGGGAAATACTCCAAAGTCGGTGTTTGATTTTGCCTCTCGGCAGAGATTTTGAATTTGGCTACCGGCCAAATAATAATAATAGAAAAATGGTACTCCCCTGTGGGAGATTGGCCTCAAAGTTTTCAAAACGGCGGGGCGGGAAATGCATCAAAGTCGGTGTTTCATTTTGCCGCTCGATAGAGATTTGGGGTTTCGCTACCGGCCAAATAATAAAAAAAGAAAATGGTACTCCTCGGTGGGAGATTTTGCCTCAAAGTTTTTGAAATGGTGGGGCGGGAAATGCTTCAAAGTTGGTTTTTAGTTTTGCCGCTTGAAAAGATTTTGAATTTGAATACCGGTCAAATAATAATTAATATAAAAGTGGTACTCCCTGGTGGGAGATTTGGTCTCAAAGTTTTTGAAACGGTGGGGCAGCAAATGCTTCAAAGTCGGTGTTTGATTTTGCCGCTCGATAGAGATTTTGAATTTGGCTACCGGCCAAATAATAATAATAGAAAAATGTTACTCCCCGGTGGGAGATTTGGCCTTAAAGTTTTTGAAACGGTGGGGCGGGAAATGCTTCAAAGTTGGTGTTTGATTTTGCCACTCGACAGAGTTTTTGAATTTGGCTACCGGCCAAATAATAATAATATAAAAATGGTACTCCCCAGTGGGAGATGTCGCCTCAAAGTTTTTGAAACGGTGGGGCAGGAAATGCTTCAAAGTTGGTCTTTGATTTTGCTGCTCGACAGAGATTTTGAATCTGGCTACCGGCAAATAATAATTACAGAAAAATAGTACTCCCTGGTGGGAGATTTTGCCACAAAGTTTTTGAAATAGTGGGGCAGGAAATGCTTCAAGGATGGTTTATGATTTTGCCGCTCGATTGAGATTTTGAATTTGGCTACCGGCCAAATAATAATAGAAAAAAGCTAGTAGACCGTATGCTATCTGTCCAGGAATTCAAGTCCTAGAGTCACATCAACTAATCATCCATGAGCATAATAATTGCGTAGACTGATATTTTGAATTTGGCTAGCGTCCAAGCAATATTAGGATAAAAGGTGTACTTCCTATTCAGGAATTGAAGGCCGGGAGCGACATTAACTTATCATCCATAATGCAAATTGGATAACTCCAATTCAAACAGAGTTGGCTACAGGTTTTGCCGCTCGACTGAGATTTTTTAATTTCATTAATGGTACTCCTTCGGTACGAGTTTAAGGCTGAGTCACATCAACTGATCATCAAAATACTAACCATATTGGCAAAGAAAGTGGATACATAATCTCCGATTCAAACGGGGTAGGCGGTAGGATTTGTCGATGGACTGAGATTTCAAATTTGGCGGTTGTCCAAAGAAGAAAAAACCTTTGTGAGGTTCATGAATCCAAGGCTAAGAGAATGAGGTTTGGGCACGGGATTTTTGTGCATCGAGCATATGGTAAACAGATAAAAGCATGATGCGAAACAAATACTCCCTCTGGTTTTGTTACATGGCCCCAAACACAACCCGATCTTTGTGGCAGGAACCATTTCACAGGACCACTGTACTCACCTATCGTTATCAGGGTTCATATTCAATTTAGAAGAGTCTCTTCATCTATGACTCTTGAGAATTCTGCTCATCTTGTAACATCTTTGATACTTCGATCCGGATTCATGGATGTAGTATAATAGCTTTTTCCCTAGAAGACCTAGGTTTAATCGAACTTTGGAAAGCACTTCTAAAAGGTAATAAGAAAGGACACATCTACAAGACTTTGTTTGTTTGTTTTACCTTAGTTGACCAGACCAATCTAGTTTACTTTATAATGGGTTTGAATCAATGGATGGAGATAGGCCAGGGTTGAAGATCCACCTGCAGCTGCTCATAAAATGGGATGAAAGATAATAATAAGCAAAGTCATGTATCATGTTTGTATTGATATAATGTTTTGTGGGAAACACATCCTAATATTCTAGAGCCCTCGTGATGCAGCGGGCATAGCAATAGAATTTTCATCCAATCAAGAACACACCGAAGCCATGGGTTGCAAACGATTATTAAGTGTAAACACAGATCAAAGCTTTAAGTGGTGATGTTGTTGTTGATCCCGAATGGGGCGCTAAGCAAAGACTGTACTTCCCTTTCTGTCACTGAGTTTCCTATGAGATCGCCGCTAGCCAAGTATCTCACCTCAAGCCTTTATCAATCTATGGGATCTTGGTACCTACAAATCCACAGATCGAGGCGAGAGACAAAGAAACAAAAGATACAAATCACGAATCCAAACAAAACACAATTCTCCCATGATCTAGATGCACATAATTGTTGCGAGGTTTCTCTCCTACCCGTAGCCCGTGAGGACTACTCACTCATAACAAATAGATCGGAGATAGAAAACATCATGCAAATACTTGGATTGAATCAAATATTTTTACAATGGTTGCCAAATCATAAGGAGATCTAAAAGTACAAAGCAATGGCTATGGCTAGTAGAGGGATGGATGGTGGAAGTGGTGAACAATGGTGCAGATCTCCTTTGGTGGTGTTATGATGCAATCTGAGAATGGTGGCTCTCTGGCCGACGGCTGGAGCCTCAAAATATATAGGCGTCTTCACGAAAGTTGTAGGGTTTGACGAGACAAAGCCATCGCCACCTAGTACAGGCGGGCGGTACGAGCGAACAGCGCCCATACCAGTGGTCGTTAAGCGCACTAACACCTTGGTAGGCTTCTCCAATTACTTGGCCGTGTGTACTTCCTCAAAATCCTTCATTATGACTCCTCATTTTGCCTTAAAAGCAGTGTTTCATGCACAACATAAATCAAAGAAGGGATTTGCACATCTTTGCAATTATTAGTCATTAGTGGCAAGGTTGAGAGTTTATTTGGCAATTGCTTGACCAAAAATAACGTTTAAACGCGGTGGACGATGGCAAAAATCGGAGCCATCAACTTCCCCAAAGGTCAAACCTTGATTATCCTTGAGCAAGAGGAACCAAAAGAACTATAAGGAATTCAGCGTTTAAACTTGAAACAAAAAGAATAGGAGTTCACTTACAGTAGGTAGTCGTATGTGCTCAACACTTCATTCATTTTCAAAGCTTATCAAAGTTAGACAGATGACAAGAATACTATACAAGCTTCGGTAAGTCAAGATAATCAAAGTAAAGTTTAATATAAGTATAAATAACTAGAAGTGTAGCAATCAATCCAATTCCTCCAATTAACTCTCAGCTTGCTAAGGAACACTTAAGATTTTAAATAGCATAATTGAGTAAGTGAGTTTCATGTCCCAAGTAGTATAACAATGAAGTGTCTTATTTACACCCACATCAATAGATCAAGTCAATCTAAAACACTTCTAATCCAATTATTGTCTTTCAAGAAAAAATTGTAAAGTAGTAATGAGACCATGCCAAGGACTTGGTATGTGGATCCTCATAGAAATCTTTCTCTTTCTTTCTTTCTTTGTTTGTTTGTTTGTTTCTTTCTCATCTCATTATTCAAGGATCAATGTTTGTTTCTTTTTGCTAGTATTTGCACAACCTTTGAGAGTACCAATACTTTTGCCCATACATTGACACGAATGCCAATCATGTCATTAACTCATAGCCGAAATCCGGGGTTATACCATAGATCGTTCAAAAGCTAGCGGAGTTGTTGGCATCCCAAAGGTGTGCGTTAGAGACATGGAACATAGTTGTCTGGCAGCTTTTTCTCTTTTTTTGAGCTAGAACCGCGATTTGATCCACAAGGTTAGCTTTGGCATGCGTCACAATTACCACTAGACTTTATTTCAATCAAACAATTCTTTTCATGAGTGTTGTCAAAAATATCAAAATATCTATGGGGTTAAGTATAATCAAGAGTATACTCTCAAGACAATCATTCATCAAACAAGTCATAAATTCCAAACTTTTTCTTGTTGTACTTGTTTGGCATTATTATTTCCAAGGAAAGACTCGGTTAACTAAAAGAACTAGAGCAAGATTTTCAACAACTAATCATCATACTAATAAAAAGCCTTACTCTAACCATATTAAATTACTTCCCACTAGCATGCATCTTAGAAAATCAACCAACTAAGATAAACAATTCAAACTTCATAAGTGGGAGACGTAGGACATACCTCTCATAAGTAACTTCTTGATCATCTTCCTTATAGGGATGTGTTCCTTCAAAACTCAAACGATTACTCTCGAAAATGATATCAAAGCAAAGAGGCAAAGTATGAATCCATGTTTACAAAATATAAACAGAAAAATCTTTTTGTGTTTTTGAGGATAGGGATTAAAGAATAGAAAAGAACTTGGGACCAAGCAAGGACTAAAGAAAAACAAAAGAAAGCAAAAACGAAAGCAAATTTAAAAAGCAAAGGAAAAAAAGCGAAGTGTTGGAACAAGCCAACACGAGTGTTTCAAAGCTCACAAGATGGAGTACAACCTTGTTATAACACAAATAAATTTTCTAGGGGAACACATCCCCAAGCTCAGGCTTTTGCAAGCCCCTTTCTTGTTTATTGTGGTGGCGGTGGATAGTCTCCCACGTTCCACTGGCTGCTCCAATCATGGAACTGGGTGGCGAGGCTTGCAACGGCATCTCGAAGGTTGATGGAGAGGTTGTTCATGGTGTGAATATTCCCTTCGATTGCATGGATATCTTCATAGGTGGTGTAGTAGTTTGGTGGCTGCACATCATGTTCGGGTCCTTCTTGTTCTACTTCTTCATCTTCTCCTCCTCCCATGGGTATTTCTTGTTGGGGTAGGTTAGCTTTGACCTGCGCATCAAAATGCAAAAGTCCATCCTCAATAGAGAATAGTCCGTTAGGCAAAGGAGCAGGGATCAAGCGATCCACTCTAGGTATATCGAAGAAATATCTACCATGATTTTTAGAAATCATACCACATGCTCTTAGAGTAGATGGACCGAGATGGTTACCTCCAGTCAACGGTTGGATATTACCTAGGTTGATGTGAAGTGCGCGTGCAAGAACAGTCACAACTCCTCCTCCGCATATGGGACCTCGAGGTTAAAGAGCTTGATGCTTCAGATAAAACGCAAGTAAAGCGCCCAAATTTGGCGTTGAAGTACAATTGACAAGTGCAGCTTTTGCGAGGATCAACATGTCCTCCTCATTAACTCTAGTAAACTCACCACGTGCCTGTAATGTGTTAGCAATAACATAGAACAAATATCAAATGGCAGGATGATCAATTTGGTTCCCCTTGGGTGTGTGTCCACGAATTCTCATCAAGTTAAAGTATTGTGAAGGGGAAGGATCTAAAACAAAGATAGTTGTGCGTACGTTGGTGGTGTTGTTGGTAAACCCAAAGCATTGATCCCATTGGCTGAATGTCAAAGTATTAACACAGTTCATAAGGCAAAATTTGATTCGATCAACTCCAGGCCTTTGTTCCTCAGAACAACCATAAGTATCCATCGTGTGTGTCAAGGTGCTGAAGAACTCAAGTATCAAGTGGCGGTACGTTGCGACATCCTAAAAGACAAAATTGTACAAACCAACATTGTTGCAAAGTAAATCAAAATCAGCACGAATGCCAAGTTGGTTCAGGATATAAGGACACGTCCACTTGGTGGACTTAATCTCTCGAATCTTGAGACGATCGAAATGGGTAAGATGGAATTCCTTGGTGAACTTGATGGCAAGTGACTCGGGGGTTAACGTATCAACGTTTGGTGCGGAGGATTTCGTAGCCATCTCACGTGTACGACTCCTCATGTTCATCTAAAAAATAAAAACTAGAAAAACTAAATAAAGTTGCTAATTTTTTTGGTCTAATAGAAACATAGCATAAGTGATTCTCTACACTAACTACAAAATAAATGTTCTCTAAATTTTTTTTTAAGCATACTTAGTACCAACATTGAATCAAGAACAAACCCTATGTCTAGATTGACAATGATGAATGACTAAGCCAAGGTTTTGCATAAATAAGCTGGGGATCAGAGGAGAATCATATCTTAGATTGAGTGAGTGTGAAGAATCGAAGAGATTTTGAGTAAATTTAAAGATACAATAGAGGTGGTTTGAAGTTTGGAGGAGGAAGAAAGAGAAAATAGATGAATTGGGATTTTTAGGTTACCTCTTCGGGCAGATTATGGCGTCCGTGTACGTGGTACGGGCGGGCGGTATGGACAAAGCCCGCCCGTACCGGGTGTCTTACCTTAGGGGAGACGACTGCTCCCAGGTGGTGCACTCGGTATAGGCGCATGGTACAGTTGCACGCGCCCGTACTGCTGGTCGTTATCTATTGAGAGACTTTGCTTAAAATCTGATGTTTGCTCGGGGGTATGGTATGGGCGCGCGGTATGGACATGTCCAGCCATATCAGTGGTCGTCATCGTCACTGACTTCTTCGGCAATCATCAAAATTTCTATCCCCCTTTGCCTTGAGGTGGTACAGGCGCATGGTACGGGCCACTCCGACCATACCAGTGGTCATTATCGACTATGTGAACTACAATAAACTCAAAATTTGATTAGTAGCTGCGTGCGCCTTTGCACATCTTATCAAAGGGTTAGATAGCAACAAAAAATATAAAGTAATGATCTAGCAATACTTCTAAGGCCATGTGTTAGTAAAATAGAGGATTACCTTATTTATTCTCCTATTTCCATAGGTCTTCTTTGAACACTCTTTATTACAAACAAAAACAAAACAAAAACTAACACGAAAATAAAACATAATAAAAACTTAGAGAAAATTTATTTCACATGGTTTGCCTCCTATGAAGTGCTTCTAGCTAAGGTCAATTAGCTTGACCTTGATGGTGATCACTTAGGTTTGGGGAGTGGAATGGCCACTCCAAAATAGTTTTCTTTTAAAGTAATCACACCATCATCATCATTAGGCTTGGCCTTCTTTTTCCTAGGGAAGTGGACTACAAACGGATCACTAGATGGTAGCCCTATCCTTACATTCCCTTCATGTAAATTAATCAAAGATTTAATAGTTCTTAGAAATGGCCTACCTAGAATTATAGGTGCTATGGGATCTTCAGGCATGTCCACAATAACTAGATCAATAAGAGCGGGACTTCCTTTAATTTCAACAAATATATTTTCTTTGATCCTAACAGCTTGTTTATAAGTTGAATCAGCTAGATGGAGTCTTAGTTCAGTTGTAACAAATGGCCCCAAGTTTAATTTATCAAATAGGCTTTTGGAAATTATTGACACACTTGCACCAAGATCATAAAGTGTGGATATCTCATTAACTCCCAACTTAATTTTAATAGTGGGCTCAAATATATCATCTAGCTTAGCTGGAAGCTTATTAGCTAGTCTTTTATACTCCATATATAAATCACGAACCTTAGATGCTACTTGCTATATAAATTGTTGGTACATAGCATCATTACCTTTTTCTATACCTCGCTTCTTAACGGTGATCATCTTCAATAAATCTTCTACGGTATATTCTGGTGTTGGCGTGTTGCTATAATCTAGCTCTTTAGGCTTTTCATCGTTTGTTACCACCCTCATCATTTTGAGGTCCTCTACCGGATTTGGCTCGGGTTTGCCGGCGAACTTTGCTAGTATGAGAGCTTGGCTCTCGGCCACTTTACCCAGCTGAGCCTCCATGGTCTTTTTCTTTCCTGTAGATCATGCACATCATTTCTAATTGCAATGACCTGATTAGATAATCTTAGTAAACTACTTTCATGGTTCTCCAAAATATTAATAAGAATATTGTTTTGTTCGGTTTGAGCTTGCATAAATGTTCTAACAGTTTGCTCAAACAGGAGATTGCCATGATTTTCTCCATTAGTATTATCATAATTATTATAAGGAGCTCCTACAGGATTAGCATGATATTTTTGAACATTAGAAGCATAATTATTTTTCCATGCAGTATTAAAAGGAGTGCGAGCTATAAAATTGACATCATTAACATCGGTAGTGATATCATTAACTTGGGTATCTTCCTTACCCTTTACTAAGCTAAGCAACTCATCTACCTTAGATGTAAGCTCCTCATTGTTTACCTCGGTAACTGAACTTACTCTCTTTGAGGTTCTTTCCACATGCCATTGGGCATGGTTATTTTGCATATCATCAAGTAACTTCTTTGCGACACTTACATGTTTTCCCATGATTGTTCTTCCTGCTGCAGTCTCTAGCATAGAGTTATACATTAGGTTAAGACCATTATAAAATAAATGTAGTATAAGCCATTCTTCCATCCCATGAGTAGGACAGTTCATTACGACTTATTTCATCCTCTCCCACGCAAGCGCTAGTGGCTCACGGTCTTCTTGTCTAAAGCTTGTGATGTTGGATCTTAGCTGCATAGTCTTAGTTGGGGGGAAAAATTAGTCATAAACAAATTAGTGCATTCCTCCCAATATTTAATAGTGCCCTTTGGTAGAGCTAGCAACCAATCCTTAGCCTTTACTCTAAGAGAGAAAGGGAATAATCTTAGCTTAACAACATTTGGATCTACGTCTTTAATACTCATCATGTCACAACTTTTAGTAAAAGTATTTAAGTGCAATCCCGAATCCTCAGAAGATGAACCCCCAAATTGGTTTTCTTGAACCCAACTTAAAAGGTTAGGTTTTATCTCTTAAGTTTCCGCATCAACTGCGGGTTGACTGGTGGGTGCACGAATAAAATCATCGGTGGGAGTAGCATACTCCCCAAGTCTCTTTTGAGCCATGACTCTTATCTTTTTTGGTAATTTTTAAGTAATGAAAACAAATAACAAGTAACTAAATTTTGGGGTTTTTAATAGATAACAAGAAAGTAAACTAATAACAAGAATTAAACTACAACTAATAACAAAACTAAAAACAAGGTCTCTAACGACCTCACCAGGATAGCAAAATTGTTTCCCCAGCAATGGCGCCAGAAAAAAGGTTGATACCTTCGATCCGGATTCACGGATGTAGTATAATAGCTTTTTCCCTAGAAGATCTAGGTTTAATCAAACCTTGGAAAGCAATGCTAAAAGATAATAAGAGAGGACACGCCTACAATACTTTGTTTATTTGTTTTACCTTAGTTGAACGGACCAATCTAGTTTACTTTATAATGGATTTGAATCAATGGATGGAGATAGGCTAGGGTTGAAGATCCACTTGCAGCTGCACATTAAATGGGATGAAAGATAATAATAAGCATAGTCATGTATCATGTTTGTATTGAGATAATATTTTTTGGGCAACACATCCTAATATTCTAGAGCCCCCGTGATGCAGCGGGCATAGCGATAGACTTTTAATCCAACCGAGAACACACCGAAGCCACGGGTTGCAAACGATTATTAAGTGTAAACATAGATCAAAGCTTTAAGTGGTGATGTTGTTGTTAATCCTGAATGGGGCGCTAAGCGAAGACCGTACTTCCCTTTGAAGGGAATATGCCCGAGAGACAATAATAAAGTGGTTATTATCTTATTCCTTGTTTATGATAAATGTTTATTTTGCATGCTATAATTATATTAATTGGAAACATTAATACGTGTGTGTTTAATAAACAAAATACAAAGTTCCTAGTAATGCCTCTCATATAAACTAGTTCGTTGATTAACAAGATGATCAAGGTTTCCTGATCATGGACATTGGATGTTGTTAATAACGAGGTCACAACATTGGTGGAATGATGTGATGAAAATTCATCTGAAGTATAGCATTACGATCAGAGTCATTATGTTTATATTGATATAACATCATACGAAGTAATCTTAGTCCTTAGACCATGAGATCATGTTAATTGCTAACACTAGAAGAGTATCTTGATAACATCAAACGTCACACCATAACAGGGTGACTATAAAGGTGCGTTCAGTGCTACGAAGGTGTTATGTTGAGGCTCATGGATCAAGAGTGTGATTTGTCCATCCCGATGACGGATAGATATACTCTGGGCCCTCTCGGTGATATCACATTAAGATAGCTTGCAAGCAAGTGATGTGATCACTAGAATGTTATATCATGGGAACGAGAAAAAGTGCATTTCGGTAACGAGATCAAACTAGGCATTTGGATGCAAATGATCGAATCTCAGACATGTAATATATCGCGAGACAAAGGGATTTAGTTACAACGTTAAAGGTTCACACGATCACAAGAGTCATCGTTGAATATGTGGGAGTCAGTACGGATCTCTAGGTCCCGCTGCTAATTATTGATCGGAGAGGGGTCTTGATCATGTCTACATTATTCACGAACCGTAGGGTGACACACTTAAGGGATACCGACACCATTTAGGAGCAAATATGTTTCAGATAAAGATTAAGAAAGCGCTGGAATCATTTCGATAGAAACCAAAATTGTTTCGGGTGAAATTGCTGAAACTAGTTCTAATGTGATATTGAAATATTGCAGGGAGTTTTATGTGAATGTTTGTTAATTAAAGTAATTAACAAAATTCTGAATAAAATAAACAAAAGTGTTTTATTTAATGGAGCTTGCATTAAATTTGGTGGAAATTTAATGCATGTGAGTGGACATGAGTGCAGGTGTGTGTTTATGTGAGTGGGAGCTCCACCTACATGAATGAGGGAGACGTGGGGGCACCCGCCATGGCCGGCGCCATGCCCCCTTGGGATGCCCCTCCCCTATATAAGGAGAACCTCCTCCTCCTCTCCTCTTGCACCACCTCCTCGTGAAGGTTCTCTCCCCCTCTAGTATTATTCCCCCATGGTCTCGGATTAGCGGGATACGTGTTCCTGGTGGCTTTATCTGAAAAGGAGTTGCTGCTTCCGCTGCATCGCTAGAGCGAGGAGGCGGAGGTTGTTCAGTGTCGGAGGCGGAGGTTGTTCGGAGGTGGAGGTTTTTCAGAGGCGGGGGCGGAGGCGGAGGCGGAGGTTGTTCGGAGATAATAATAAGCATAGTCATGTATCATGTTTGTATTGAGATAATATTTTGTGGGCAACACATCCTAATATTCTAGAGCCCCCGTGATGCAGCGGGCATAGCAATAGACTTTTAATCCAACCGAGAACACACCGAAGCCACGGGTTGCAAACGATTATTAAGTGTAAACATAGATCAAAGCTTTAAGTGGTGATGTTTTTGTTGATCCCGAATGGGGCGCTAAGCAAATATCGTACTTCCCTTTCTATCACTAAGTTTCCTTTGAGACCACTGCTAGCCAAGTATATCACCTCAACCTTTATCAATCTATGGGATCTTGGGTACCTACAAGTCCATAGATCGAGGCGAGAGATGAAGAAACAAAATATACAAATCACGAATCCAAACAAAACACAATTCTCCCATGATCTAGATGCACATAATTGCTGCGAGGTTTCTCTCCAACCCGCATCCCTTGAGGACTACTCACTCATAACAAATAGATCAGAAATAGAAAACATCATGCAAATACTTCAAATATTCTTACAGTGGTCACCAAATCACAAGGAGATCTAAAAGTACAAAGCAATGTCTATGGCTAGTGGAGTGATGGATGATGGAAGTGATGAACAATGGTGTGGATCTCCTTTGGTGGTGTTGTGATGCAATCTGAGAATGCCTACTCTTTGGCAGCGGCTGGAGCCTCAAAATATATAGGCGTCTTCACGAAAGTTGTATGGTTTGACGAGACGGATCCATTGCCATTGGTATGGGCGGGTGGTACGGGCGGACCGATCCCGTACCAGTGGTCGTTAAGCGCATCGATGCCTTGGTAGGCTTCTCCAATTACTTGGTCGTGTGTACTTCCTCAAAATCCTTCATTATGACTCCTTATTTCGCCTTAAAAGCAGTGATTTCCCGCACAACATAAATCAAAGAAGGGATTTGCACATCTTTGCAATTAATAGTCATTAGTGGCAAGGTTGAGAGTTTATTTGGCAATTGCTTGACCAAAAACAACGTTTAAACATGGTGGAAGATGGAAAAAATAGGAGCCATCAATTTTTAACTCCGCATCACTTGCTAATGCTTTCTATCTGATATCATCGATTGCTTGTCTATGCACTTCCCGTTCAGCCCGTAGTGCTACAATTTCTTCCTGACTAGACAAATATGGTGACTTGGACTTGGACTTGGACTTGCACTGCGACAGCCCAACATTACACATGAACGTGCTTTTACGATGAACTTCACCTTTTAGTACCATTTTAAATGTTTCCAGACATTCTTCTTGGGTTTTATCCAGACCATCTTTCCCAGGTTTTTCCATCTCCTCATTAAATTTAATCTGTAAGGTTATCAGTTGGTAGACATGGGTGAGAGAAGAAAAGCTAATACAGAGAAAAATGCAGACAACACATTTAACCTGTGTATGAAAAAATCTTACAAGTTGGCATGGCTGATTATGCATCATATATGTTGTAGTAAAAGTATAGCTATCTGATCATACTGATAAGAATTTTATCACTAGCACGCAATAACAGGACTATGCCAACATGGAATCTGTCTGTTTCTTCATCGCCGGGTGCATGATATACACAAGACAACTCTTTGTATAGCTGAAAACTAAAAGTCACACTAGTTGGAAATCATCTACTTAAATTAAAAAGAAAACTGGGCAGAAGTTCAGGCAGTGTTGCACATCTAACTATACATATAAATCACTAAGGGTGTGTCATCACAAAATATCAATCAAATAGAAGACTTACAATAACACTCTCAGCGGAGGGATTGAGACCTTCTTTTTTGCTCGTCTGGCATGCCTAGAATTTTTGCTGCAGACTTACCACACCTTTCTACAATGTGGGCGGAACATATGATAAAAAGATAAGAATCACAAAGTCCGAAGAAGATTAAAAACTAATTATTCTTACTATTGCGCTCAGGTGGCCAACCAATGCACGAGATCTAGTTCGGTTTGTTAAGCGTTGTGCGGCATGCTTTCTCTTGTTTTTTCAACGTTCATCTGCAAAAGGAGACTAGTGATACAGATGTGCAAATAGGAATTTCGAATGTGCTATGATATCAGTCTTCACAAACCATACCATAATCTTTGGATCAAACCAGTGGTCGAGAAGATCTATCCAGTGTTGGTCAGTCATAGTGTGTTCCATAGGAGTCATTCTTTGAATATCCCTGCTTGCCTTACCATCAAAGTATTTACTCTTTAGCCTATGGCATAGCTGGCACAAAGAATAGGAGAACATGTCCATGAGAACATACTCTACATCCTCATTATCCTGATCGAAGTTGAATTTCGTCTGTCGGCAGGAATGGAACATTTGATGTGTTATGTGACTTAGAATAGAACTAAGAGCAAGCTTCAATGCATGGTACATAGCACCATGACTTACATGTAACTTCTGCAGTAATGAGTTGTAATGGTCAGGGGTATGTTGGTGGAGCTTGAACGATGCGAACATGGGAATATCATTCCTGACAAAAACGCTTATTTTAGATTCTAGAAAGGTAAATTCTTCTGGATCTTCTAGCCTTTGTTTGCCAGGAACAATAGAATTGATGCAATATCTAGATTGCGTTCTGGAAATTTTAGCTTCAAGCTTTTTTCCTAATGTTGGCCCCCTTTTCTTAAATCTTCGTGTAGCTGCCAATTCAACCATTACATCAAGCTTGCACATTATACATAAGGAAGCATGCATCGATAATCCTTGGAACACATACCTTGTTTGGCGACGGGCTGATCAATAGGTTGGTGATCATCGCTAGCTTGTTGGTGTTGTGCCAGCAGTGTTAGGCAAGTAGAGGCAAAAAATGGTTTGACTATCAATTGTTGATGGGTATCTTGATTGGCAATTGGTGATTGTGTAATGTGTGGGATGGTATTTGCTGCGTCTACTACTGTTGGAACCTGTGGTGTGCCGCCAAGACGACACTTTTTAGCCGTATGTGAGTTTCCTGATTTTCATTTATTGTATTTCACAGCGTGTGTTCGTGTTCCACCGGTATCATTAGCAGGACAACTTGTTGACGCTTTGCATTTAGTACCTGAACGTGTCTTACATGAACCGGCTGATTCCTGACACACATAAACAATACTTCAATCTGTTATAGTTCTATATGTAATGAGACGCAGATGGAACAAAAGAATAGTAAGGAAAAATGTACTCTATATATATATGATGCATGAACTAGGCAGAGGGCATTGCAAAATATTTGGTGGGATTGAGATACAAAACATGGAAGATGAAACAAATATCACAATTTAAAAATAGAGCAAGCACCTTGGGGGTGGACAAGCGGGCGGACTAGCCGGGAGGTCCTCGATGGGTCCAACTCTCTGAGTCAGGTCTCCCTCGAAATATTGTTCTTCAACAGAAACCAATTCTGAATCAGACACTTGCCGATCATAGTTTTTCTCCCTGCTGGTACCTAGAAGGGTCTTAGGTGAACTAGCTGATTCCTGACACACGTAAGCAATACATTAATCTATCAAAGTCCTATGTAAAATGAGACGCAGATAGAACAGAAGAACAGTAAGGCAAGATATGCTGAACATATATGATGCATGAACTAAGTAGATGGCATTGCACACCATTCGGTGGGAATTGAGGTACAAAACATGGAAGATGAAGCAAATATCGCAATGACAAGAGAGAGCAAGCACCTTGGGCAGGTGGATTAGGGAGGGGGTTCTCGACCAGTCCATCTTCCTGAGTCAGGTCTCCCTCGGGATTTTGTTGTATCTTGAGGATCAAATTCTACATCAGAATCCTGGACTTCATGATTGGTGGTGGTAGCTACGAAAGATCTAACTCTCTGCGGGCCGAGTGACCTTGCATATTTGGAATTCTGTAATAATCTATCTTCCCTAATCTTCCGTTCTCCCTCATTAGTCGATCACAAATCACCTTACATGCATCAACAAAAAATATACCTTATGAGATTTAAGAGCGAGGTGTGTGTAGAAGAGCAAGTTAGTAAAGTGCTAGCAAGCAGTTGAAAGTTCTGAAGGAACAATGATAGACATATGCATATACGATGCCTCGACAAGAAATGTCGGAGTACAAGATAAAAAACTTAGTGCGAGAATGTAGTGAAACAAGCGATGAACTACTTTCACACATCAAATGCGTAAAGAGCATATGAAGTGTATGGCAACAATCTTTGTGACCGTGATTACGCGATTTCCTTCCCGTGCCTTTGTCGGACTTATGGTGAGCTACAACGTCGCCGTTTGCCCTTGAGCGGATTTTCCTCCCCATCTCTCTGGCACTGTGGACAAGGTCAAGGTAGATCCAGTGTCGTGGAGTAGGGGAAGTGGATCCAACGAAGCTGCGACGGTGTTGCTGAGCTGGCTTCGGCGCCGTGGACCTCGTGTACAGAGGAGATGATCTGGTGCGGGCCAGCGTCGGGAGCTGGTAAAACTTCTTTGGTGGCTATGGTGGCATGCCGGTGGAGAGGTTGTGAAGGGGAGATGGGACAGAAGGATCACAACCGTGGTCGTGCAAGGTGATCTCGAGGGATTCGGCCTAAAGGGCGCATGTGGTACTAGTATGTTTGAAACTTTGAATTGTGTGGTGCGTGGGAATTTACAAGAGAAACCATTTTGAGGAATGGCCTTTGGCGTGTTGTTTCTGGACCGAAGGGCGAGATGAAAATTTTGTACCGTTTGAATTTTGGACACAAGAGCCCATTGCGGTGGCTGTTTCTGGCGCACTGCTTGGTGGAAGAGGTGATTTCGGCTTGTGGTTTGTCACTCACTTGATTTTTTGTAGTTGATCTACTACTGCAGTCTAAAAGTTTGACTTTAGGGCCACAAAAGTATATAGTGCACAAAAATTTTCACGATAATGGGCACATGGACATGGTCATTCTCGAACTACCTTTCATGGTAATGTGTTGCTTTCGGCAAAACATGGGTCTATAGATCTAAACAAAAGTGCAAAATAATATTTCAAGTTTATCATGGGAAAATGTTGTTTTTCCATTTTTTGAATGGCTAGAACGTGACCGGGATACATTGCCCAGATGTAGCAAGTAGGTACAGTACAGTTTCATACAACGTGCCAAAGAAAATATCAGGCTGACAAAACAAGGAAAGTCATCCTCATTATTTGAAATAACAATCTATTCACATGGCGGCTCTTGCATGATGCTTCGAAAATCATCTGCCTGCAAAGATGCGCGGAGAATCTCTGCTCGTGCTTTCACCTGTTCCAAAACCGTCACATTGATCTCATTGACATCTGCATCAGCCGAATTGGGAACATGACTTTTAGCGACTAACTTCTGAAGATCAGCGGCAGCATCAAGGCCATCTTCAATAGTAGAAATCCATCCTCGGTTCAATTCTCCGATCCACCGAGTGTCTATGTCCAAATCCTTTTGGTGAAGCCTATCTTAGCTTCGGCCATGCACCATACTTCGGTTTGGATCCTAGAAATGGTTGTATCACTAGCACACTAAATATTTGTGCTGCGAACCTCCTTGGCAGAGACATGATCATGCACTTGCTTCTGCAAATTCCAATGCAGCAAATCAATCAGTAAATAACACAAGCAAGATGCAAAAAATATTCATGTTTAGGGTACTCGACCAGGCCATGCTTCTGTACCAGTTGTGTTGTGCCAAGCGAGGCTAGATCCGCATGTCCAAAACTCTTTAGGATTCGTTGGCATCGATTCTCTGCATACTCATTCGACAGTACATCATCTTCCATGACTTACAAAAATATATACTAGTATGACAAGACAGGGAAAGCAAAGGCTGAACTACTCTCAAAAATAAAATGCATAACGACAGCGCGCATATATGCAAAATGGAGGCAAACCATTGTCTGGGGAGGACTATTGGGGGTTATCATTGGGATGGCAAGGCTTCGTACTAGTGCGAGATAACCAATTTGGCTTGACGACTAGCAGTTGCCTTCTTTTCTCTTTGAACCGATCCTACAGTACTACAACTAGCATACATTAGGTAACGAGAAGGCACAAAAAGGAAGTGATGAACTACATTCGGAAGTAGTAGTAAAGTGCAAGGAAAGCGGGCATAGAAAGTGTGCAATAACCTTCATCTCGGTTGTACGGAGTTTTAACCATTGCCCTGGTGAGGGGTCCGCGTGGCGTACGCATATTTCAGTTGCGGTGGTGGGGAAGCTGACACTCTGAGTGGGGGAAGTTGATGCGACGAAGAAATGACGATAGCATGGATGGCGGCGTCGCTGAGTAGACCCCAATGAGCTGGAAGTCGGCTAAGGAGGGATGGGATAGAGGATAATGTGAGATGGATTGTGGAGTCAGCGGGCAAGCGTGCGAGGGACCCCGTCAGTATGGAGGTAGCTAGCGTTTGCCGAGAAGTGAAGGAAGGGTTAAATTTTGGAAAAGGTAGAAGGGAGGGCCCCGCCAATAATCCTCTAAAATTTTGAACTAGAAGATCCCGCCAATATCACATGAAAAATTAGTGCTGAATCGCGCTTGGCTCACCTCCCGAGTAGTATTAAAAGGAAGGCTCGAAAAGCAGCACGCATCGAATGCGATGGGACAGTGATGTGTGCAGCTTGTGTAGAAAGGTGGGAGTCTAGTACGATGGTGGATAAATGAAAAAAATTGGGGTGGTGCTGGCTGCCAGCCGTGGCCCTCATATATAATAAATAAATATTTCAAATTCGTGTAAATACATCAAATAATTGATCCAACGGTCAGCATTCAAAGTTATTCGTATGAATAGGGCCCATATAATGTAGTGAGCTAAACGACCGAGTGAACTTGGGTTTCTTAGCAAAACGGTGCACATATGCATATGCCAACTCATTTGACCTAATTTAGGCAGACAATACTGTAATTTAAGTGGTTTAATTTAGCTATGAACCTTAAAAACTCATAGAACCTAGGAATCACAAGGAAAACATGCATGCTCCGCAATGTCTAGAAACATGGCGTGCTTGTTGCATTCTGAGCAAAATTCTTCTGATTTTCTTTACTAGAACGAAACATCCCCGTAATCACTTGGAAAAGTGAAAAATGTTCTTTCATAATTGTTCGAAACTCCCATGGTCAATATTGTTTAGTACACCAAGATGCACCCATCTACCCGATGTGAGAACCGTATCATGAAGTGTAGCTAGGGTATCGATATATATGGCCATGACCTTATTGGTCCTTCGGACTGAAACCCAAGAATGTTCATACATTGTAGGCTACTAGTAAATCACACATGACATGCACGTGAGACTCAGATAATAGACATATGATATATCATCATTATATAAAATTATAATAGGTAAAGCACAAAAAATTATAAATTTGATCAACATATATAAAGTAGGGTTTTCTATTTTCGTGCCCTTGGTTTGTTAGTACTCAGTTTTCTTCAACCACTTAGTTTTTCCTCACTTTTTCCCATCTCCTTGTACGGAACTCTCACATGGTCTAAAACTCGCCGTCCGTCAGCCTTGCCGTTACATGCTGACAAGTGGGGCCGTGTTCAGTCAAGTCCCGTAGTAGACCCTCGCCGTTACGTGCTGACGAGTAGGGCCATGTTCTGTAGGGTCCCGTAGTGTATCCTTGCTGTTACATGCTGACAAGTGTGGCCACGTTTAGTCGATTCCTATAGTGGACACCTCTCTCAACTTATCTAGATTAGCATCGGACCTGCAGCTTATTCACGTGAGTGCCGGACCCACAGCTTATCCACGTGAGCTCTGGACCCACAACTTACCCAGGTTGGCGTTGCAAGATGGGACCCCGAGCCAGCCCCGCGCCCGCGCCCGTGCCGTTGCTTTATTTTCATATAGTGAAATATAATGCATATACTAAAATTATACACCTTTGAACTCTTTTAAATCACACTTAGGACATGATAATGTTGTGCTAATAAAATCCTGATCATTTATCATTTCCATAGAGTGAAATATAATGCATAAACTTGCGTATACATAAATTATACACCTTTGAACTCTTTGAATTCGCACTTAATACATGATACTATTGTGCTAAGAAAATCTTGAGAGATTATCATTTTCATAGAGTGGAATGTACTACACAAACTTGCCTATGCAAAAATTATAAACCTTTGAACACTTTTAAATTACACTTAATACATGATAATGATGTGCTAACAAAATTTTGAGAGATTATTATTTTATCCCCCATTTTTGTAGAGTGGAATGTAATTCATAAACTTGCATATATGAAGTTTATACACCTTTGAACTCTTTGAAATCACACTTAATACGTGATAATATTGTGCTAAGAAAATATTGAGAGATTATCATTTCCATGGAGTGAAATATAATGCATAAACTTGTGTATACAAAAATTATACACCTTTGAACCCTTTAAAATCGCACTTAATACGTGATAATGTTGTGCTAAGAAAATCTTGAGAGATTATCATTTTCATGGAGTGAAATATAATGCATAAACTTGCGTATACAAAAATTATACACCTTTCAACTCCTTGAAATTGCACCTAATACGTTATAATGTTGTGCTAAGAAAATCTTGAGAGATTACCATTTCCATGGAGTGAAATATAATGCATAAACTTGCGTATACAAAAATTATACACCTTTGAACTCTTTGAAATCGCACTTAATACGTGATAATGTTGTGCTAAGAAAATCTTGAGAGATTATCATTTTTATATATTGGAATGTAATGCATAAAATTGCATATGCGAAAATTATAAACCTTTGAACACTTTTAAATCGCACTTAATACATGATAATGTTGTGCTAATAAAATTCTGATCATTTATCATTTCCATGGAGTGGAATGTAATGCATAAACTTGCGTATAGGAAAATTATACACATTTGCACTCTTTGAAATCGCACTTAATACGTGATAATATTGTGCTAAGAAAATCTTGAGAGATTATCATTTTCATAGAGTGGAATGTAATGCACAAATTATACACCTTCGAACACGTTCCCTTCAAATTATATTCAAGTTCATTTGTTTATGGAGTTAAAGTACCGGTGTCTTACTCGTTATTTTGCATGGATAGAGGGGTGCCCCCCGACAGATATAGGGGTTATCCTATCGGCTAGATCACAGAGCATCAACGGTTGGTGGGCACGATCCGTGTGACAACTGTCTCGACCAATCAGAGCATAGCAGCGAAGATGAGCACAAGTGCGAGAGATGGATACAAAGAGAGGGGAAAACTGAGTAGCACTTAAGAACCAAGGGCAAAACTGAGTAGAACTTAAAAACCAAGGGCAAGACTGACAAAGGGATTCAAATAGAAAATAGAAAAGGATTTAAAAATGGAAAATGCGTCTTTTATACAATAAAATACATCTTGGAATACATCAAACTATTTGCAATTCAAATATACACCATGACAATTATTGCCTCATTCAGACAAACTATGTTTTGGGGAGGGATGTTTGGGGATGAGGCTTGAGTAGAAAGCCATGAACCTTCATAGATAGTAGGTGATTTGAGCAGTGGTGATTTAGGTTAAAACTTGGTTTATATACATTTCTTATGGTGGTAGATCACATAATAAGACTCCCTGGATAGATGCCACTGTGTTTTGCTCTTTTTGAATTTGTTGTGCATAAAATGACTCAATTAGCTAGCTAAAACATATTCATTGACTCTCTGTTGACTAGCCACCGGAGGGTAAAACTGAGTATATTGCACACAGCAGTGTTAGTACTAGAGGGCAAAACTGAGTACAACCAAACTACCAGTGTTACACTCAAGGGCAAAACTGAGTACAACTGGAACGCCAGGGTTAGACACAAGGGGAAAAAACGTGACTCATGGTACGTGTGTGCAGTGCACGGGGCGGTAGCGGACATGTGTGGCCGTGCACAGTGCAGTAGCGTACGCGGTTACGCGGTGCACGGTAGTGCAACGAAACTTCGCTTCCCTTCTCCTTTAATTGAGGCCTCCCCACTCTCACTCATCACTCACTCGCTCAGTCAACCGTCTCTAGTGTCCCAACACCTTCTGGAAACCCCAAGAAAACTCCAACCACGCCGGTGATGGAGAAGAATGGTGCGATGGCCATCGGTGCCTCCAAGGCCGCCGGCGAGGAGGCCCCATCCCTGTACAGGCCCCCGTCCCCATCCCTGCATCCGTCGTAGCCGCTGGCAAGGAGCCCCCCGCTCGGCTGGGACCCCTACAAGGAGGTTGTTTACATAAGGCTGGAGAACCCCTATGACACCAGCATCACTGACCCACGGTTTGAGGTAACCAGGGTTTTCTCCCCTTCCCTTGTCCTTCCCTCCATTCCCATCATTGGATGCTAGATCGTATGTTATTAGGGCTCGGCTGTTCGTATTTTTATAGTAGCTAATCCTCTTGTGTTAGATCTTGTATTTCGATGAATCCCCCTGTTCGTATTTGAACCCCCCTATTCGTAGTTGGGATTAGTATTCGATTTGGTTTGAGATTTGGGGAATAATCAGGAGATCTCAATCGGTTAATTTATGCAAATAATCAATCCCAATAATCAAAGTATCTCAATCATATCCTTATTGCACTCTACTATTTTTTTCCAACAAGAGGATAGCAGCGACGTCCGCAGCGACGACGAGTCCAAGGACACCAAGACTCGTCATGTGCTGAGGAGGCTGAAGTCCGACCAGTACAACAACTTCTTTGTCGGTGACGTGTGCATGTGCCCCTTCTGCCCCACCAGGAGGCTCCACGCCATGGACTTCAACTCCCTCGTGAAGCATGCCGAGGACGTGAGGACCCACGGCGAGTCCGTGAACGTCCACGGCTTCATAGTCAATCACCAGGCGCACGGTCTTCACCTCCGCAACCTCTAGAAGGTGGCTACCGAAGAGAGTCACATGCCCTCGATCAAGCCCAAGGCGCCCAAAGTCAAGGGACTGGGTAGCAAGAAGTGGAGGAGGCGCTAGAGGGAGGAGGCGGAGGCCCTCCTGGCAGAGGCCATGAGGGGCCACTGATCAGCTTCTGTTGCTACTGTAAAGCAGCTTCTTTTGTCTTGTCTGTGTTGAACTTGTCCGCCGCTGCTGCTGAGCAGCCTAATTGTCGAACCTCGTTAAGTACCATACTATATAACCTATATTAGCTGCTTTATCTACATCTGCTCTGTTTACTAAATTTATTTATGATGCTGGTTAGTTTTGCTGCTCTATATTTTCTACCAGATTGGGAAAAAACGAGGGCAAAAGGAACAATGAATGAAGAGAGAAGCTGCTCTAGATTCGCTACCTTTTTGGGCAAAAAAACACAACTGTTAGTGAGAGAGGGGGAAAAGGTGCTCTTAAAAAGGCCAATCATAAAAAAATTCCAATTTAGGCGATAGGGCGGACGTAACCACAAAACGCGCCCCACATGGTCCCACACCACGTCCCCCATAATCAGCGAGAGATGGATGGCTGGTCCGTTCTGTATCCTGGCCCCACCTGTCAGCATGTAACGGTCGAGGCGACGTAATGTAATGCTCAACGCACAACCCGCCCCAACACGGTCCCACCGGTCAGCATGTAACGGTCAAGCCTTTGACCTGACGGTATCCCTCCCGTCCGAGCGCATGTGAGGGTTTTGTAATGGAGGGAAGGAAAAAGTGTGGAAAAACTATAACGGCTGGAGAAAACTAAGTACAACTAACGAACCAGGGGCACGAAAATAGAAATCCCTATAAAGTATGGGTGTATATTTGGTTCTTGTACTTTTCATCATCATGTAGAAGTCAAAGATTATTAGCTACCTAACACTTGAAATTTTTGGTGACATGGTCTAGAGAAACGAGGGAGAGGATTCTAGGAGTATGATGGAGAAGTGTGTTTTGAGGTTTGTGCATAGCATTCATTATGCTGAAGACTATCTATAGAATCTTCTAAATATTGGAATGGAAAAGAAGATCCAACGGTTGGAAATATTAGGATTCGTGAGTCTTGATCCAACAGTCAACATTCAAAGTTATTCGTATATTACCACTATCAGTAAATTGCACGTGCCTTGAACGTGAGACTCAGATAATATACGTGTGACATTCATCACTATATAAAATTATATAATAGATAAAGAAGAAAAAATATAAATTTGATCAACATCTATAAAGTATGGGTGTATATTTGGTTCTTGTACTTTGTATACCATGTCGAAGTCAACGATTATTAGCAATCTAAAACTTTAAAATTTTGGTAACATGGTCTAGAGAAACGAGGGAGAAGATTCTAGAATGATGGAGAAGTGTGTTTTGAGTTTCGTGCATAACATTCATTTTGATGAATACTATCAATAGAATCTTCTAGATGCTAGAATGGAAAAGAAGATCCAACGTCTGGAAATGTTGGGATTCGCGAGTCTTGATCCAACGGTCAATATTCAAAGTTATTCGTGCACTATATAGTGGTAGACTAGTAAGTTGCATGTGCCCTGCACGTGAGACTGAGATAATAGACGTCCGGCATATCATCACCATGTAATATTATAATAGGCAAATCAGAAAAATATATAAATTTGATCAACATCTATAAAGTATGGGTTTATATTTTGTTCTTGTACTTTGTATATCATGTAGAGGTCAACGATTATTAGCTATCTAAAATTTTAAAATTTTGGTAACATGGTCTAGAGAAACGAGAGAGACGATTCTAGAATGATGGAGAAGTGTGTTTTGATTTTTGTGCATAACATTCATTGTGATGAAGACTATCAATAGAATCTTCTAGATGCTAGAATGGAAAAAAGATCCAATGGCTAGGAATGATGGGATTCGCGAGTCTTGATCAAACGATCAATATTCAAAGTTGTTCATAAAGTATATAGTGGTAAGATCATGTAGAAGTCAATGATTATTAGCTATCTAAAACATGCAATTTTTGGTAACATGGCCTAGAGAAATGAGGGAGAAGATTCTAGAATCATAGGGAAAGTGTGTTTTGAGTTTTGTGCATAGCATTCATTGTGATGAAGACTATCAATAGAATCTTCTAGACCGTTCAAAAAATAGAATCTTCTAGATGCTACAATGGAAAAGAAGATCCAATGGCTAGAAATATTGGGATTCGAGAGTCTTGATCCAACAGTCAATATTCAAAGTTATTCGTAGACTATATAGTGATAAGATTATAATAGGTAAAGCAGAAAAAATATAAATTTGATCAACATCTAAGAAGTATGGGTGTATATATTTGGTTCTTGTACTTTGTATATCATGTAAAAGTCAACGATTATTAGTTATCTAAAACTTTAAAATTTTGTTCACATGGTCTAGAGAAACAAGGGAGAAGATTCTAGAATGATGGAGAAGTGTGTTTTGAGTTTTGTGCATAGCATTCATTGTAATGAAGACTATCAATAGAATCTTCAAGATGCTAGAATGGTAAAGAAGATCCAATGGCTGCAAATGTTGGGTTTCGCGAGTCTTGATCCAACAGTCAATATTTAAAGTTGTTCGTAAACTATATAGTGGTAAAATCATGTAGAAGTCAATTATTATTAGCTACTAGTAAGTTGCACGTGCCTTGCACGTGAGAATCAGATAGTAAACGTATGCCATATCATCACTATATACAATTATAATTGGTAAAGCATAAAACACTATAAATTTGATCAACATCTATTAAGTATGGGTGTATATTTGGTCCTTGTACTTTGTATCATCATGTAGAAGTCAAAGATTATTAACTACCTAACACATGAAATTTTTGATAACATGGTTTAGAGAAATAAGGGAGAAGATTCTAGTATGATGGAGAAGTGTGTTTTGAGGTTTTTGCATAACATTCATTATGCCGAAGATTATCAATAGAATCTTCTAGATGCTAGAATGGAAAAGAAGATCCAATGGCTAGATCGAAAAGCTAGGATTCACGAGTCTTGATCCAACGGTCAACATTCAAAGTTATTCGTACACTATATAGTGGTTTGTAATGAAGGCTATCAATAGAATCTTCAAGATGCGAGAATGGAAAAGAAGATCTAATGGCTGGAAATGTTGGGATTCGCGAGTCTTGATCCAACGGTCAATATTGAAAGTTGTTCTGACACTATATAGTGGTAAGATCATGTAGAAGTCAACGATTATTAGCTACTATTAAGTTGCATGTGCCGTGCACATGAGACTGAGATAGTAGACGTATGACACATCTTCACTATATATAATAATAATTGGTAAAGAATAAAAAAATATAAATTGGATCAACATCTATAAAGTATGGGTGTATATTTGGTCCTTGTACTTTGTATCATCATGTAAATTCAAAGATTATTAGCTACCTGACACATGAAAGTTTTGATAACATGGTCTATAGAAACAAGGGAGATGCTTCTAGTATGACAGAGAAGTGTGTTTTGAGGTTTGTGCATAGCATTCATTATATGCCGAAGACTATCAATAAAATCTTCTAGATGCTAGAATGGAAAAGACGATCCAACGGCTAGAAATGCTGGGATTGATGAGTCTTGATCCAACAGTCAACATTCAAAGTTATTCGTACACTATATAGTGGTAAGATAAGATCATGTAGAAGTCAATGATTATTAGCTATGAGGGAGAAGATTCTAGTATGATGGAGAAGTGTGTTTTGAGTTTTGTGCATAACATTCATTATGCTGAAGACTATCTATAGAGTATTCTAGATACTATAATGGAAAAGAAGATCCAATGGTCGGAAATATTAGGATTCGCGAGTCTTGATCCAACGGTCAGCATTCAAAGTTATTCATACACTATATAGTGGTTATATCTCTACTACTATAATGGAGCAGTTTTGAATTGGATCGATAGCACCAATCCTGACCATTGGGTTGTTAGATCCAATGGTTCAGAGAAGCTGGATTCGTGTTGAATAACACCTAGAGCAAACTCCACCATGCATTTTCTAGAACCATCATGTCACCACCCCAAAATTTCATAGCACAGTAGGCTGTATTCTCTCTACTACTATATAATGGAGCGGTTTTGAATTGGATCTATAACACCAATCCTGACCGTTGGGCTATTAGATCCAATGGTTCAGAGCAGCTAGATTCGTGTTGAATAGTACGTACCTAGAGCAAACTCCACCATGTTCTAGAACCATCTTGTCACCACCCCCAAAATTTCATAGCACGTTAGGTTGTATTCTCAATATGTGTAGATAGTTATTATGAATAGACTTAATGTATGCATTTTTCATCTAACAAGACTATTGGTTAATAACAACTTAATTTTTGTTAAATCACATTTCATACATTAGAGAAAAAAATGCATAAACTAAGTCTATTAATAATAACTATATACACATATTGAGCATACATCCTATCGTGCTATGAAATTTTTGGGGTGGTGACATGATGGTTCTAGAACATGGTGGAGTTTGCTCTAGGTACTATTCAACACAAATCCAGCTACTTTGAACCATTGCATCTAACAGCCCAACGGTCAATATGGTGCTATGAATCCAATTCAAAACTACTCCTTATAGTAGTGGAGATCTGAAACATGAATTTTTTGGTAACATGGTCTAGAGAAACGAGGGAGAAGATTCTAGAATGATGGAGAAGTGTGTTTTGGGTTTTGTGCATAGCATTCATTGTGATGAAGACTATCAACAGAGTCTTCTAGACCGTTCAAAAAATAGAATCTTCTAGATGCTAGAATGGAAAAGAAGATCCAATGGCTGGAAATGTTGGGATTCGCGAGTCTTGATCCAATGGTCAATATTCAAAGTTATTCGTACACTATATAGTGGTAATATTATAATAGGTAAAGTAGAAAAACATTGATCAACATATATAAAGTATGGGTGTATATATTTGGTTCTTGTACTTTGTATATCATGTAGAAGTCAATGATTATTAGCTATCTAAAACTTTAAAATTTTTGTAACATGGTCTACAGAAATGAGGGAGAAGATTCTAGAATGATGGAGAAGTGTGTTTTGAGTTTTGTGCATGGCATTCATTGTGATGAAGACTATCAATAGAATCTTCTAGATGCTAGAATAATGGAAAAGAAGATCAAACGGATGGAAATGTTGGGATTCGCGAGTCTTGATCCAACGGTCAACGTTTAAAATTGTTCGTACCCTATATAGTGGTAAGATCATATAGAAGTCAATGATTATTAACTATCTAAAACATGATTTTTTTAGTAACATGGTCTAGAGAAATGAGGGGCAAGATTCTAGAATGATGGAGAAGTGTGTTTTGAGTTTTGTGCATAGCATTCATTGTGATGAAGACTATCAATAGAATCTTCTAGACCGTTCAAAAAAATAGAATCTTCTAGATGCTAGAATGGAAAAGAAGATCCAACGGCTGGAAATATTGGGGTTTGCAAGTCTTGATCCAATGGTCAATATTCAAAGTTATTTGTACACTATATCTCTACTACTATAATGGAGCAGTTTTGAATAGGATCCATAGCACCAATCCTGACTGTTGGGCTGTTAGATCCAATGGTTTAGAGTAGTTGGATTCGTGTTGAATAGTACCTAGAGCAAACTCCACCATGTTCTAGAACCATCATGTAACCACTCCCAAAATTTCATAGCACAGTAGGTTGTATTCTCAATATGTGTAGATAGTTATTATTAATAGACTTAATGTATGCATTTTTTCTCTAACCAGACTTAAAGTATGATGGTTCTAGAACATGGTTGAGTTTTCTCTAGGTACTGTTCGACACGAATCCAGCTGCCCTGAACCATTGGATCTTATAGCCCAATGGTCAGGATTGGTGCTATGTATCCAATTCAAAACTGCTTCGTTATAATAGTACATATAATGGAGCAGTTTTGAATTGGATCCATAACACCAATCGTGACCTTTGGTCTATTAGATCCAATGGTTTAGAGCAGCTGGATTGGTGTTGAATAGTACCTAGAGCAAACTCCACCATATTCTAGAACCATCATGTCACCACCCCCAAAGTTTCATACAGTAGGTTGTATTCTCAATATGTGTAGATAGTTATTATTAATTGACTTAATGTATGCATTTTTCTCTAACAAGACTATTGGTTAATAACAACTTAATGTTTGTTAAATCACATTTCATATAGTATATACGTGTGTGGCACATGCCTTTTACTAGTTGTGGTAAGAGGTAAGATTATAATAGGTAAAGCAGGAAAAAATATAAATTTGATCAACATCTACCAATAAAAATACTTGAAAAACTCACTTTACGGTATGACCTACTATATCATGTACTCCTATGTATTAACTTTATTAGGTTGCAAGCTGTAACATTCCAGCATTAGAGCTTAGAAATTGGCTAAGATAAGGTGTGAGCATTGCACTCATGCATGGAAAATCTAGATAATTTTTGCGCTTTTAAATAACACTTGTCAAAGTGATTGAAGCTTCTCTTAACTTGGTGGAACTGAAGTAGATCATCAAGGTGATTGTGATAAGTTTCAATATGACCTTTGCTAAAACCTTATCTTTGGGTAATATAATTTGATCTATGGGCAGATCAAATAGAACCAAGCTAAAACCACCACACATTTACGAAGGATCTTATAGAGATCACATCAGGGTATCATTATAACAACTCTTGAATGATCAGTTAAGTTTATAACTTAAGCAAAGAAACTTAATAACTAAATCTTGAAACACTTGTTTGCCATAGTTATTCCTACTATGGGTATCATGGTAGTTCTTAAATATTAACTCTTACCACAAATAGAGACAAAATAGAAGTCGAGCCAAGACCATTCATCACATACCTTTGTTGTCATATTAATATATGAAATTCCTAAATATCTCAGTCCTAGTGTCAATTGATCATCAATAATGAGTGATCAATTCCTGACCTAGAACTTATTGACTCTTAGCCTTTGACCTATTATATTAACCTTCCAAAGACCTTAAGTAAATTAATAAGAAGAAGGAACTAGATATGGTAGAGTGTGTCATCATCAATGGAATGATACCTTAGTGGTGATCAAACCATTGGATGTTGGAGGAGTTAAATCACTCATGAGTTAACTAGAACAAGTATCTAAACCTAAGAGTTATACTAGTACCTGAGAAGTTATAAGAAATCTAGTAGTATTAGAGTACCAAATAATAATCTCGTTAAGTCAAGTAGATATAAATGTGGAGTAAGCTTCCTTAACAAGATAAGCCTATAAGGAGACTAGTACAATTCTACTACTTAGTTGATAATAGATCTTGATCAGACAATTAGAATCCTAAGCTTAGTATGATCGAAGGATGGTGGTCATTATTCTCAAGTCACTTGAGAATAGATGACTAGGTGTTGAAGAAGGGTTGTGAGTACACCAAATTAGGCAAAACCTTAGTAAGAAGAATCATCTAGCTAGATCATGAGAAGTCAAGCTAGTGTATGATGAGGTATAGAACCTAAGTTCAATGGAGTAGTTGAAGAAATGGTAATGTCAACCAAGCTAATACAAGAGTAATCTTGTATTAGGGGGAATAGTACCATACCTCTCCCAAAGAATTGATATCACATGTGATATAGAGAGGATTGTAATCTTGCAAGCCTTGAAAGTAGAGGCAAGGTTATTATAAAGGAGGTTATGGATGGAGTTAGAAGTAGTTACATTGATGGATTCATCAAGGGTAGCTAAGAAATAGAAGTTATATGTAGAAGGATGGAGAATGAGAGTTATTGAAGTGGCATGACCATGTCCTCATATGATGATAGATATGGTGGAGCCAGATGACTAGTTCATTTAGGGAAAAGAGATCCTAGTGAAGCAGAGGAGAGATTTAAATAAAGTATATTTAGGAAAGGAATTCCTTAACTATGACCCCAACTTAGTGAAGTGTGAGGATTGGAATTCTTGAGAAACCTTTAACCAACAGTATATCAAGCTAGGACAAGACCCATGTCTACCACTTTGTTTAAAATCCTAGAGTTAAGTTGGCAGTGGAACCATTTCCTAATTCTAGGTAACCATTGAATAATATCTCTTGGACAAATGAAGTTTCCAAGAGATAATTAGAGAACTAGATGAGTGTTTATTGATGAGAGCCTTGTCCACCTCACTATCTTAAACCCTATTAGAAACATAGAAGAATAGTACCATCAAGATCACATTAGGAGATAATCTCAATAGCTCACTCAGAGTTTAGATATATTTTAGGGTTATAAATTCAAGATCAATCCTTAAACCTTGATCCCTAGCAACATTCACTAATAAACTTGAGGGTAGTGTATCCTCTAGGGTCCATAATAAGTGTGGTATTAGAAACCCTAAGTAAATGTTGATGGGCATTGAGATCACTTGTGCCACATGAATGATAATGGTTGTTCACCATTATATAATAAACTTCTATCAAAACATTAACCACACTTAAGAAAGCAGTGAACAACTAGTTTAAGAAATGATGCATGCTTATTTTGGAAGTATTAGGATGGTGATGAATAACATTTGAGTGGACCTTGATTAAAGGAAATTCCAAACTTTGAGAACCCTAAAATTTAAAACATTAAATATAATGGTTGTTATATGGTACTAAGTATGAATATATTTCATGGAAAATATTAAACATTTTAAATATTTTACATCTTGGTGAAAATGGGGGTTACTTTTATAAGATCTTCTATATAAACAATAAATCCCTAAAACCCTAATTCCTATTTATATTTCTAATGAAAATAATCCTTTATATAATCATGAATAGTAAAAATACTAAAAAAGAATACCAAACTAGTTAGTTACATAAATCCATGTCTTACCCTAGTTGATTCAATGAATTCTGAATATTTGAATCATTTTATAAAAATTAAATTGAAAAAGAAAACATAAGACATGAATAAAAAAAGAATCAGAAAATAACAAATAGAACCAGGCCGGAGCCTAGTTCCTATTCAACGCCCGCGTGCGGCAGCAGCAAATCTCACTTACTTTGCTGCGGCCCATAGTAGCCCAACAGCAGCCGGACTCACCTCCCCTCTCTGACTGACAAGTGGGACCACATGGAGGACCGTGGGGTGAGACAGAAGATTTGCCAGGGAGTTTTCTGCAAAACTGTCGTTGTCGTCTACCTCCCGACGTCATAAGCAGCTCGCTGGAGAACTACGTCACTGCCCGATGCCATCGTCGATGTTAGGCGTGCGCCGTGATACTCGCAGCCGATGCCTGAAGGGGATTAGAAGTCCACCGCGACGCTCTTGCTCATCCTTAGTCCATTTCCCTCTCTCTCTTCCTCTCTATGCCGCGAGGACCAAAACTATGGGCTCCCCGGATTATTCATCCGAGAAATCCTTGTTATGCATATTTCCATGTTCCCATGATCAGTGAGCCGTGGAACATAACCGACAGGTACCATTACAACATCCGAAACATAATGAGTTACAAGACTTACATAATTGCCATTATGGCTACCTCATCAATAGCAGCGGAACATAACCAAGCGCAGAGCCCAATCGTGCCTCAACCTACAGGCCGCTGACTAGGAAGACGGCCTAGCTCGATGGACGTCACCTTAACTCCTGAAAGTCCAGCCAAGTAAATAGCCAGGGATATAGCCGTGCGTACTTTGAATGTACTCGATAACCACCAAGATAAGTGAACAAAGGGAATGCAATTCTGGCTGTGGCGAGATAGCTCTATCTGGGGTTGCTTTTGAAAATCCAAAACTAACTTTGAAGTTATGGCATCTCCATACCTTTGTTGAAAAAAAAGAGTTTTGAAAACATGCTTCTGTTTTATAAATCAAGACATCTCCATATCTTTGTTGAAAAAGAGTTTTGAAAACAGTTTTGTAGTAAAAACCCTTTTTAAACATCTTCGACCCCCTCAGGTCAAAACAAAGCCGTCGAACTCGGGTTCCCCCGGAACCTTCGTCCTCTTCGTACTTGTTTCCCAAACAAGCACAGTTTGGGTACTCCTAGCCAACACCTTTAGAACCGTCCTTGACCGTGGACACGGCTATTCGAATAGGTTATACTCTACAGAGTTTGCACATTTTCCCCATAAGAATCAATACATCTGCCGGGATACAACCATGGCCCACTACCATTGTAGATGGGGGTTCGGATAATCAAACCTAACCTTTCGCTTGTCAACCCTAGCAAAGGCATGCTTTTCCTCTTTGGTTTGTTCTCCCCGGCAACGAGTATGTGGCTCTCATCCATAGTCCTTCCTTCCATACACGCGCATACCCAAGCCGCAACTTGGCGTATACCTTAAATCTGGAGACTCCACTTCCTTCTATACTACCTAAGTCATACCGTCCGCGGGAGACCCAATTGTTGCACCGGCCTCCTGCCAGTTCAGGCTCACTCTTGCCAAAACAAGCAACAGACTTCCGATCCTTGATCTGGTGGGGCCTGCCCTTTATATCAGGGATTTCTCCCTATAAGCATGGTAGAAGTGCCTCGGCTAATGCGGACAAACTATGAGTTAAGCCCCAGTACCTGGGGTAATGTGGTTGCGCGGATAAAAATTGTTCCAGTAAAGGCGTAGAACATCCCATCACATTCTCACTTCTTCTCATCACCATTTCTTTTGTTAAAACTTCCACTCGGAACGATGCCTCTTCCCAGGGTTTTACAAAGCCGTTTTGAAACCTTTGTAGTGGGGAAATTCCCAAAACAGTTTATTTTTCTTAAAGCCGGGGTTTCCAAGGTGGTAGGATGCTAACCATCGTACTCTCGGTCTAAAGGGGATAAAATGATAGGTTCATCAGGGTGGTGCCTCGAAGGACACGAAATCATAACTTGGAGGAGCCAAGTTATTATCGCAGTATTTGTAACACAAAACATGCAGTCATGCAATTTATAAAGAGAATATAAAACAAGTAAAAAAGAATAGGACATATATCAGAATTTAGGAATGGTGGCTTGCCTGTGATCAGCAATAATGTAACATCCCAAAACTTTAATCCAAGCTTATCAAGATCCAAATCATCAAATTTAGGGTTAACAAAAAAATTTCCAAATTAAAAAATGAAAGCATTCATGTGTATGTGCATTTAGTTTAGGAATTGATTTGAATTGCCATGGTTCTGTGATTCTTTGCTTATAAAATGTTTCTTAGGTGAAATAAACATCATCTAAGTCATTCCCAAACTTTTCACAAAGAAGAACAACTCAAAATGAATATTTGAAGTGAATGGTCATTTTGGCCAAATTAACTCTCATGCCTACTTTGGCTATTCCTAGTACTCAAAACTTAACAGAAACATGTGTGGATCTTTACACCCCTTGATAGTACACATAATGAGGTACCAAGGCCCACTTTGTGTTCTGCAAAAATCTTTCAAATGCTAATTTTAAATGACAGTTTAAAATTGAATCTAATTCATATGGGAAGATCCCACTTTTTCAAAAACCACTCAAACAAGCTCAATTTTCAAAACCCAAGCACCCACAAAGTCTCAAGCTTATTCCTAGCAAACCCACCAAAAATCTTTTCAAAGTTCAAAACTAAATTTCATGCGGCCATTTCATCAAACACTTGGCATGCATGATTTACACCCTAATCCTAGCTCACTGTTTTGAACAGGGTTTTGCCCCCAAATGATCTACATTTAATCCCTTTGTCCCCCAGAGTCTAACCATGCCATTAGCACCCATCCCCTACACCCCTATTGGCAAAGCCATGCCATGCCGAGCCACCCCTCGCCGGCCGACCATGCACTAGCCCTAGCAGACCACCTCCGTCTCTCTCGCCATGTCTAGGAGGTAGCCAGGACCTCACCGCCACCATTTGTCCCCTGCCCGAGCCAAGCCTAGTAGCGGACCACCGAGGAGAGCCCGCGCCCAGTGCCACCGCACCATGCCGAGCACGCGCCAGAGCTCCGCACCCGGCACGCGTGCACAAGCCTCCGATCGACCGCAGCCCGCGCCTACCGCTCCGCCACGACCCAGGGAACACGACGGACACGCCCGTTCACCGCCCAACGCACCACAGCCACCGCTCGCCGTGGACACCACCGCCTCTGCCGCTTAGAGCGCCAGCTCACCCCGACCGCATACCACCGCCCCTACGCCCGCATTCACTTCCTAGAGCACCGCCAGGAGACCGTCTGTCGATCGCCACCCTCAGCCATGCCGCTAGCCGCATGTAGCCATGTCGCCACCGTCGCCGGCCCATACCTCTCGGTCTCGCCGTCGAGCCTATAAAAGGAGGGCACCCCTAGCCATTCGAAGCACACCATTCCACTCCCCTCACCTCACTGACCATCCCACACCATTAGCCGGAGCAAGGGGAGCAGCAGCTCGCCGGAATTGCCCCGGAGCGGGCCGCCTCTGGAGGAGAAGGGCGTCGCTGATTGCAACCACCCCTGGAGCTGCCTCGACCATCCCTGAGCCCGTCGTCGACCACCAGTTCGTTTTCCCGCCTCGCTGTCGTCGCTGGAGCCCTAGTACGCCCCCTATGCACCGCCACCGAGCCGCTAGGGTTCGAGCTCGCCAGCGACTTGTTTGTCGTCGACGATGATCCCCAGCCGTAGATCTCAGTTCTAATCTAACGGCCCACATCACCCTGTACCGCTTCGCACGTTATGAGCCGCTGACTTGTGGACCCCCCTGTCAGTTGAGCCCCGCGCCGTGGAGTGACACTAGGCCGGCCCGTTAGCAGTTCCCGCGCGACCCAGTTAGTTTGAATTAGGATTTTCTTTTTAGTTTAAATTTAGTTCTGTCTCTGAGTTTGAAAATCAATTCAGAGAGTTTGAGAAATCCAAATTGCATGAAACTAATTTTGCCTGAAAGGTATTGAAAAGATCTATCCAAGCCCGTTGGATTTAATTCAATTAGTGTTATAGATCTCTCCTAGTAAAAATAACAAATACGAAGCATTTGCACCTTGCAACATTTTTATAAAATCAACCAAGATTGGTTTTGAGTTGATTCCAACTCTCAAAAATCACATTTCATCATACCTATCTAAATATTTAATAATATTAATGTTTACATACAGTGACTTTGGACTAGTACCAAAACAATGCTATATAGGCATTTCTAGTCACTTTAAATCATTAAATAACAAACTTAAACCAAAGTAATATTGATCCAACCTTTAAATCCCATTCCCACATGTTAGAATATGTGGTGAGGACATGTGTCCACATGATCCAATATTTTAAGTGGTGAATATTAAGTCTTAGTTAATTTTTCAATTAGTAGAAATTACTTTTCTAATATAAAAAGAGTGAAACTATTAAATGAAACTTGTGATGCTTAAGATGATAATAGATCATCAAGTGTGTGTCTTAGAATGCTAATTAGACTAGTTAAGTATTGTTTGGTGATTGTGTACTCCGTATGTATTTATAGACGATAGTACCGACCAAGCTTTCGAGGAGGAGGAGTTCTACCAAGAAGAAGAAGAAGAAAACTTCAACCAGTGCACTTCACAGTGCAAGCTAACACTTGCAAGTATAATGCTTAGCAAGCTAGGATTAAACTAGATGGTTTAGCAAAGATGCTTTAGGCATACTTTGGTCACACTGCTTTGACTATTAGTATCCCAAGTCTTATTTACCATCTTTACTTCCTTTACTTTACACAAAGTTCTTTACTTGTTTTGAAGGTAGCATAAAAAGTATAAAACTTGACCTAGTTAGAACCCCTTTAGATGTCATTCTATGGCATGAGATTGAACCCATCTTTTCAACCTTAGTGAACACTCTTAACTTAGTAGTTAGAGTAGATCAAAAACTTGAGTCACTTTAGATGGGAACACTTGGTGAAAATGAATTATGAAATCCTTGGAATGATGAGTCATTCTATTGAGATGTTCTGACATGTGTTGGGAAACACAAATGGTTTATGATGGTGAAAATGTTGAGGCATGAGCCTTAACCCTTTATTAAAACTGATGGTTGGATTCGGATGTGATACCATTCCAAATTTACCGTACAACCACCCTACCTAAATTGGGTAAGGCTTAGCTGGAAATTTATATGCATTAGTATTAGTTCCCTCGTGGGAGAGGTTTGAGCTGAGGCTACCTCTCAATGTTGTCCACCTATGCAGTGCCCAAGATGACAGATGCTCATGGTTGGGAGGCCATGCTCATAGGAGAGGTGCTTATACTAGGGTGTGTAAAGGGAAGGTTATGTTTGATTATCTGCATACTAACTATGATGGTTCAGGGTTATCCCTGACAGATGTATCGAATCTTGTGGTGAAAGTGTACCACCTCTACATAGTGTCAAACTATTCGAATAGCCGCGTCCGCGGTTATGGACAATTGGAATGGCCATACTGTTTTGTTGTTAGATGTTTTCTAAACAACTTATGAAATGAATGATGAATTTTTGACTTGACCACAATAGGGTTGTGTTTATGACAATAGCTTCCCACCTTAAGTGATTCTAGAACTTTATCTTATCTTTCTTTTCTTCAGAACTTAGCTTAGGTTTCAAACTTAACTTTATAGTTAAACTTAGCTTTATCACCTTAACCTAGAACAATATTTACTTGTTAGTGGTAGTTTGTGAGTACTTAAAGAGTACTCATGGCTTTTGTCCCTGGCTATTCTCATGGCCATACTATGAAGGAGACTATCAAGATGATGGCCAACATGATGGCTATGATAACTAGGACTATCTGCCTTCGTCAGCATTGCCTGTGCCCCTGAAGATGGACCCCACCGCTACGCTTATCTTTTAATTCTGTTGCTTGTTGTATTAAGACTGGATCATGAGATCCTTATTTGTGTAAGACCTTATGTATGGTTTGTAATGGATGATTTAATATGATATCCAATCCGTTATGTCTCGCAAAAATGGTAATCTCGGGATTGCGAGGTATGGCATAACGGGCATCTGGGATTAAAAATCCGGGTGTTGACAAGTTGGTATCAGAGCCATCCTGACCATAGGAGACCCTAGTTAGAATGGACGTCTAAACGAAAACTTAGTTTCAAAACCAAAGTGAGTATTTATGAAAAACTATCTCCTCTCTTATATTTGTGAATTCATTCTTTCTCAAAAAAATTCATGTTCCCCAAAATTCTTACATTACTACTTAAAAGTTGACACACTTGATCACTTCACTAACTTCCTCATCCTAAATTCTTGTAGATGGAGTCTCAGTTCAGCAAGTTCTACCAGTTGGGAAACGGAGGTCAGCTGATCTTCGAGAGGGATCTGGATTCATTGTCGGAGTTACTGGGACGCCCGCATCCGGAGTTTCTTAGAGCTCAACTTCCAGGACCCCCAGGAGGAGACCTACAGTGGCTAGTCACCGTAGAGGAAGCATCGAGGCACCAACTTCTGGGAGAATTCAGTTCTCCGTGAGAGAGAACAACTGGCTAGATGGATTAGCCAGGGCAATGCATGAAGCTCTTGCACGTCTATGTGCCCTCAGCGTCAACCAAATCCAAGGAACCTGTTTTGCCCACTATACAAGACGTGACTTCATGGGAATGCCGATGGAGATGCCAAGTCATCTAGCACTGAAGCGCCAAGTGGAGAACCTTGACTTCCTGTTGTATGACCGTCAGAAGGAGCTGGACAATGCTAGAGAGTTAGCTAACCAGAACCGTGCCATTACCGACCAGAAGGCCCAGACTTTCGCACTGCTCATCCAGGATCACCAGTCTCTTCGCCGCCAGCGTGCAAAGAAGGATCGCACCATCGCCCATCTTTGCAAGAAGGTGACCGACCTCGAGAAGATAGTCAAGGAGCAGGCAGCCCAACTTGCAGCAAAAGAAGAAGAAGATGAGGGTGAAGACATCCAAGGAGACATGGATTCTTACCTCAGCAATGATGATGACTTTCTGGCGGAGGATGCCGTGGACTTCTACACTGACGATGAGGACTCCGACTTCATAGACGATGAGTAGATGCACTAGGGAACTTTCGTAGCATGAGATGTATCGGTCCCAATGTATCGTAGTTTGCAGAATGGTTCTTCAAACCATCTGTTTTCCTTTGTTTGTTGTGGTGTGCGTTGTACCGTGTGCTTGTTTGCATGAATGAAAATGAAGTTAGTTGAAAAACCTGAGTCTAACTCAAAGTTTTAGCTTTGAAAACCCCAAAACCATGAACCTTAGAATTTCCCTCTTACCCCTATATCCATCTCAATCTTTAGATGACTCGTGGAAACCAAGGAGGGAGTAGCTCGTCGCAAGACCCAATGCTGCAGATCTTGCAAAATCTCATCGCAGACCGTGAAGCAAGCAGGGCAGAGTGCCAAGCCAACTTAGGAACACTGCAGCAGATCGCCCAGATGACTCTCAACAACCAAGGGCATGGAAATCAGGATCATCAAAGATCCAAGCTGAAGAACTTCCAGAATACCAATCCCCCAATCTTTAGCACCTCTGAAAACCCACTAGATGCTGATGACTGGTTACAGACCATGGAAAACAACTTAGAAGTTGCAAGAGTTGATGAAAATGAGAAAGTTCTCTTCGCCACCCACTATCTGGCAGGAGATGCAAGAGCTTGGTGGAACAGTATCCGCCTGATGAACCATGGTCAAATTATGACATGGGAAGCATTCAAAGTAAAGATCAGCCGCACCCACGTGCCGCAAGGTCTAGTCAACAGGATGAGAGATGAATTCCGCGAATTGAAGCAAGGAAGAATGTCTGTGGTGGAGTACCATGACAAATTCTTGTCACTTGCCAGATATGCACCTGATGAGATCAACACGGAGGCTAAGAAGAAGGAGGGATTCCTGAACGGACTACATGATGAGATGCATACAGTCCTTGTCAACATCTGTTTCAAGGATCTCGAAGAGCTAGTCGACTCTGCCATTCAGATGGAAGGGAATATTAACCAGGCAAACGACAACCGCAAGCGTCGTATGATGCAGCAGTCTGGATCCAGCAGTCACCCGAAGTACCGTCCCAACCCTTCATCGGGATATGCACCAAGGAACAACCGACCCCCAACTTCTCGCCCAAGCTACCCCAACCGTAGCGGAGGCAATGGGAAGCCCGGAGGAAACAATCACAACTCTGGCAATGCCAACAATTTCAACCGTGCACCTCCCAAGATCAACAACAACAACACTGCACCCAAAACTGGCAGCAATGTTGTGCCTGTGGCAGTCAAGGACAAGTCCCAGATCACTTGTTTCGAGTGTGGATTGAAGGGTCACTACTCCAATGAGTGTCCCAAGAAGACTGCAGCCAATGCCAATGTGAATGCCCCAGCTCAGCAGCAACGTCGTGTTCAACCAGGAAGAAGATTTGCCCCAAGGAACCCTCACAATCGCAACGGCCGTCTCTTCCACATGAACGCAGAAGAAGCCCAGGAAGCGCCAGATGTAGTGCTAGGTATGTTTTCTGTCAACTCAGTTTTAGCAAGGGTATTGTTTGATTCGGGAGCATCACATTCATTTATCACCGAAGAATTTGCATGCACTAATAAGATTCACCCAACCAACCTGAAGCATGTCATGATAGTTCGAATCCCCGGTTCAACAACCAAAGCTAGAAAAAATTGCAAAGTTGTGCCTATCAGAATACATGGGATAGATTTTTATGCCAACCTAATTGTACTTGGAACCAAAGGATTGGAAGTAGTACTAGGTATGGACTGGATGTCAAGGCATAAAGGACTGATAGACTGTGCTAAGAAAGCCATCACCATGACCAGTAGCTCTAGAGTAACAGTAGAGCATATCTCTGAAACCTTACCCCGTCAATTCAAGTGCAACAAGAGTGTAGCCCTGCCCACCATTGACCAAGTCAGAGTAGTCTGTGAATACCCCGATGTATTCCTAGATGAATTGCCAGGTATGCCCTGGATAGGGATATTGAGTTCATTATCGAACTAATCCCGGAACCGGACCCATAACCTAGAGACCCTACAGCATGAACCCCTCACAGTTAGTGGAACTGAAGAAGCAGTTGGATGCCATGTTAGAGAAATGCTTGATTCAACCAAGCGCGTCGCCATGGAGATCCCCCGTATTATTCGTCGACAAGAAAGATGGAGGCAATCGTTTGTGCACAGACTACAGAAAGTTGAATGATGTCACCATCAAGAACAAGTACCCCTTGCCAAAGATAGATGATCTATTTGATTAGTTCACTGGAGCCCATGTATTCTCAAAGATTGATCTTAGGACTGGTTATCACCAACTTAAGATTCGTGCAACGGATATTCCGAAGACCGCCTTTACTACTCGCTATGGTTTATACGAGTATACGGTTATGTCTTTTGGAATAACCAATGCCCCTGCTTATTTCATGAATCTCATGAATAAGATCTTTATGAATTTCCTATATACGTTTGAAGTTGTGTTTATCGACGACATCCTTATCTACTCCAAGCCAGAAGAAGAGCATGAGCAACATCTGAGAAGCATCCTAGAAACCCTGAGAGAGCATCAGTTATATGCCAAGTTCAGCAAGTGTGAGTTTTGGCTGAAAGAAGTAGGATTCCTAGGACATATTGTGTCTGCCGGAAGAGTCTCTGTTGATCCCGCCAAGATCAAAGATGTCGAAGAATGGGAAGCCCCAACCACTCAAACCCAAGTCCGTGCATTTCTCGGGTTAGCTGGATATTACCGCAAGTTCGTAGAAGGATTCTTGAGCATAGCCTGACCAATGACCCAATTGTTGAAGAAGGACAAGAAGTTTGAATGGACAGACAAATGTGAAGCCAGTTTTCAGGAGCTGAAGAAGAGATTGATATCAGCCCCATTATCAATCATGCCAGACATCAAGAAGCCATTTGATGTATATTGTGACGCATCCAAGATTGGTCTAGGATGTGTATTGATGCAAGAAGGCAAAGTCATCGCGTACCTGTCTCGACAACTGAAGCAGCATGAGCAGAACTATCCGACCCATGATCTTGAGCTAGCAGCTGTGGTTCTAGCATTGAAGACATGTCGTCATTATTTGATGGGTAATCGCTGTGAGATTTACTCAGATCACAAGAGTTTAAAATATATCTTCACTCAAAAAGAGCTGAATATGAGGCAAAGGAGATGGATAGAGTTAATCAAGGATTATGACCTGGACATTCACTATCACCCCGGCAAAGCCAATGTGGTAGCGGATGCTCTTAGCAATTTGCCGTGTAGGCTAAACACCATGATCAAGGAGAAGCAACCAAGTTTGTACACAGAGTTGGAGTAGTTCAGGACTGAATTAGTTAGCAAAGGATTCTTAGCTAGCATTGAACTTCAACCCACTTTGATTAGCCAAATCAAGGAAGCCTAGAAGGGGAATGAAAGTATCGACGGTATCAAACATCTTATTGGTACAGGAAAGGTACCTAGATTCACCGAAGACGAAGAAGGTGTACTGTGGTACAAAGGACGTATCTGTGTGCCAGCAGATTTGGAGTTAAAGCAGGTTATCATGAAGGAAGCTCATGATACTCTTTATTCTATCCACCCCGGAGGAACGAAGATGTATCAGGATTTGAAAGAGCAATTTTGGTGGCACAAGATGAAGAGAGAAATCAGAAGCTACATCGCCAAGTGTGACATCTGTCAAAGAGTCAAAGCAGAGCATCAGAGACCTACAGGACTGTTGCAACCATTCCAGATTCCGGAATGGAAATGGGATTCCATCAGAATGGACTTTATCACCGGTTTGCCTACTTCTAGTAGGGGAAATGACTCAATCTGGGTCATAGTTGATAGATTGTCCAAGGTATCCCACTTTATACCTGTCAAGACTACCTACCAGACTGTGAAGCTAGCAGAGTTGTACATCGCTAGAATTGTTAGTCTGCATGGAACCCCCAAGACCATCGTATCAGATCGAGGAACCCAGCTTACCTCAAGGTTTTGGCAGAAAGTCCAAGAAGGATTAGGAACCAAGTTGAACTTTAGCACCGCTTATTACCCGCGAACTGATGGAAAGACTGAGAGAGTCAACCAGATCCTAGAGGATATGCTTAGAGCTTGTGTGTTGGAATACAGATCAAAATGGGAAGACTGCCTGCCTTTCGCAGAATTCTCATATAACAATAGTTATCAAGCTAGTTTGCAGATGTCACCCTTTGAATTCCTATACGGAAGAAAGTGTCGTACCCCTTTGAATTGGTCACAAGTAGGAGAGAGTCGGATTTTTGGACCCGACATTCTCAAAGAAGTAGAAGAGAAAGGTAACAAGGTCCGTGAGCACCTCAAGACCGCCCAATCCAGACAGAAGAGTTACGCTGACAAAAGAAGGAGAGACCTGACTTTCAATGTCGGAGATTTTGTGTATCTCAAGGTTTCACCCTTGAAGGGAACTCAACGCTTTAGTCTGAAACGAAAGTTAGCCCCCAGATATATAGGGCCATTCAAGATTCCGAACCGTCGAGGAGAAGTATCGTATCAACTGGAACTGCCTGAAGAGATGTCAGCCATCCACAGTGTGTTCCATATCTCATTACTTCACAAATGCTTGCAAGTGCCCGAGAAGACTGAAGTTTTCAAGAACATCGATCACCGAGCTATGGAGATCAACAATGACCTAACCTATGGGGAAGTGCCCATCCGTATCTTAGAAGAAGCCTATAGAACCACCAGGACCAGGAGCATCAAGTTTCTCAAGATTCAGTGGAGCAACCATACCGAAGAAGAAGCCACTTGGGAGCGCGAAGATTACATTAGGACAGAGTTCCCAGATCTCTTTAGTTCCTAGTTTCTTTGTAAATCTTGGGACGAGATTTTGTTTAAGGGGGGAAGGTTGGTAACATCCCAAAACTTTAATCCAAGCTTATCAAGATCCAAATCATCAAATTTAGGGTTAACAAAAACTTTTCCAAATTAAAAAATGAAAGCATTCATGTGTATGTGCATTTAGTTTAGGAATTGATTTGAATTGCCATGGTTCTGTAATTCTTTGCTTATAAAATGTTTCTTAGGTGAAATAAACATCATCTACGTCATTCCCAAACTTTTCCCAAAGAAGAACAACTCAAAATGAATATTTGAAGTCAATGGTCATTTTGGCCAAATTAACTCTCATGCCTACTTTGGCTATTCCTAGTACTCAAAACTTAACAGAAACATGTTTGGATCTTTACACGCCTTGATAGTACACATAATGAGGTACCAAGGCCCACTTTGTGTTCTGCAAAAATCTTTCAAATGCTAATTTTAAATGACAGTTTAAAATTGAATATAATTCATATGGGAAGATCCCACTTTTTCAAAAACCACTCAAACAAGCTCAATTTTCAAAACCCAAGCACCCACAGAGTCCCAAGCTTATTCCTAGCAAACCCACCAAAAATATTTTCAAAATTCAAAACTAAATTTCATGCGGCCATTTCATCAAACACTTGGCATGCATGATTTACACCCTAATCCTAGCTCACTGTTTTGAACAGGGTTTTGCCCCCAAATGATCTACATTTAATCCCTTTGTCCCCCAGAGTCTAACCATGCCATTAGCACCCATCCCCTACACCCCTATTGGCAAAGCCATGCCATGCCAAGCCACCCCTCGTCGGCCGACCATGCACTAGCCGTAGCAGACCACCTCCCTCTCTCTCGCCATGTCTAGGAGGTAGCCAGGACCTCACCGCCACCCTCTGTCCCCTGGCCAAGCCAAGCCCAGTAGCAGACCACCGAGGAGAGCCCGCGCCTAGTGCCACGTCACCATGCCGTGCACGCGCCAGAGCGCCGCACCCGGCACGCGTGCACAAGCCGGCGCTCGACCACAGCCCGCGCCTACTGCTCCGCCACGACCCAGGGAACATGACGGACACGCCCGTTCACCGCCCAACGCACCACAGCCACCGCTCGCCGTGGACACCGCCGCCTCTGCCGCTTAGAGCGCTAGCTCACCCCGATTGCATACCACCGCCCCTATGCCCGCATTCACTTCCTAGAGCACCGCCAGGAGACCACCTGTCGATCGCCACCCTCAGCCATGCCGCTAGCCGCACGTAGCCATGTCGCCACCATCGCCGGCCCATACCTCTCGGTCTCGCCGTCGAGCCTATAAAAGGAGGGAACCCCCAGCCGTTTGAAGCACACCATTCCACTCCCCTCACCTCACCGACCGTCCCACACAATTAGCCGGAGCAAGGGGAGCAGCAGCTTGCCGGAATTGCACCGGAGCAGGCCGCCTCTGGAGGAGAAGGGCGCCGCTGATTGCGACCACCCTCGGAGCTGCCGTGACCGTCCCTGAGCCCGCCGTCGACCACCAGCTCGTTTGCCCGCCTCGCCGTCATCGCTGGAGCCCTGGTACGCCCCCTATGCACCCCCACCGAGCCGCTAGGGTTCGAGCTCGCCGGCGACTTGTTCGTCATCGACAACGATCCCCAGCCGTAGATCTCAGTTCTAATCTAACTACCCACATCACCCTGTACCGCTTCGCGCGTTATGAGCCGCTGACTTGTGGACCCCCTGTCAGTTGAGCCCCGTGCCGCGGAGTGACACTGGGCCGGCCCGTTAGCAGTTCCCGCGCGACCCAGTTAGTTTCAATTAGGATTTTTCTTTTTAGTTTAAATTTAGTTATGTCTCTGAGTTTGAAAATCAATTCAGAGAGTTTAACAAATCCAAATTGCATGAAACAAATTTTTCCTGAAAGGTATTGAAAAGATCTATCCAAGACCGTTGGATTTAATTCAATTAGTGTTATAGATCTCTCCTAGTAAAAATAACAAAACAGAAGCATTTCCACCTTGCAATATTTTTATAAAATCAACCAAGATAGGTTTTGAGTTGATTCCAACTCTCAAAAATCACATTTCATCATACCTATCTGAATATGTAATAATATTAATGTTTACATGCTGTGACTTTGGACTAGTACCAAAATAATGCTATATAGGCATTTCTAGTCACTTTAAATCATTAAATAATAAACTTAAACCAAAGTAATATTGATCCAACCTTTAAATCCCATTCCCACATGTTAGAATATGTGGTGAGGACATGTTTCCACATGATCCAATATTTTAAGTGGTGAATATTAAGTCTTAGTTAATTTTTCAATGAGTAGAAATTACTTTTCTAAAATAAAAGGAGTGAAACTATTAAATGAAACTTGTGATGCTTAAGATGATAATAGATCATCAAGTCTGTGTCTTAGAATGCTAATTAGACTAGTTAAGTATTGTTTGGTGATTGTGTACTCCGTATGTATTTATAGACGATAGTACCGACCAAGCTTTCGAGGAGGAGTTCTACCAAGAAGAAGAAAACTTCAACCATTGCACTTCACAAGGTAAGCCACCATTAACAATGCAAGCTAACACTTGCAAGTGTAATGCTTAGCAAGCTAGGATTAAACTAGATGGTTTAGCAAAGATGCTTTAGGCATACTTTGGTCACACTGCTTTGACTATTAGTATCCCAAGTCTTATTTACCAGCTTTACTTGCTTTACTTTACACAAAGTTCTTTACTTGTTTTGAAGGTAGCATAAAAAGTATAAAACTTGACCTAGTTAGAACCCCTTTAGATGTCATTCTATGGCATGAGATTGAACCCATCTTTTCAACCTTAGTGAACACTCTTAACTTAGTAGTTAGAGTAGATCAAAAACTTGAGTCACTTTAGATGGGAACACTTGGTGAAAATGAATTATGAAATCCTTGGAATGATGAGTCATTCTATTGAGATGTTCTGACATGTGTTGGGAAACACAAATGGTTTATGATGGTGAAAATGTTGAGGCATGAGCCTTAACCCTTTATTAAAACTGATGGTTGGATTCGGATGTGATACCATTCCAAATTTACCGTACAACCACACTACCTAAATTGGGTAAGGCTTAGCTGGAAATTTATATGCATTAGTATTAGTTCCCTCGTGGGAGAGGTTTGAGCTGAGGCTACCTCTCAATGTTGTCCACCTATGCAGTGCCCAAGATGACAGAGGCTCATGGTTGGGAGGCCATGCTCATAGGAGAGGTGCTTATACTAGGGTGTGTAAAGGGAAGGTTATGTTTGATTATCTGCATACTAACTATGATGGTTCAGGGTTATCCCTGACAGATGTATCGAATCTTGTGGTGAAAGTGTACCACCTCTACATAGTGTCAAACTATTCGAATAGCCGCGTCCGCGGTTATGGACAATTGGAATGGCCATACTGTTTTGTTGTTAGATGTTTTCTAAACAACTTATGAAATGAATGATGAATTTTTGACTTGACCACAATAGGGTTGTGTTTATGACAATAGCTTCCCACCTTAGGTGATTCTAGAACTTTATCTTATCTTTCTTTTCTTCAGAACTTAGCTTAGGTTTCAAACTTAACTTTATAGTTAAACTTAGCTTTATCACCTTAACCTAGAACAATATTTACTTGTTAGTGGTAGTTTGTGAGTACTTAAAGAGTACTCATGGCTTTTGTCCCTGGCTATTCTCATGGCCAGACTATGAAGGAGACTATCAAGATGATGGCCAACATGATGGCTATGATAACTAGGACTATCTGCCTTCGTCAGCATTGCATGTGCCCCTGAAGATGGACCCCAACGCTACGCTTATCTTTTAATTCCGCTGCTTGTTGTATGAAGACCGGATCATGAGATCCTTATTTGTGTAAGACCTTATGTATGGTTTGTAATGGATGATGTACTGTGATATCCAATCCGTTATGTCTCGCAAAAATGGTAATCCTAGGATTGCGAGGTATGGCATAACGGGCATCTGGGATTAAAAATACGAGTGTTGACAAATAAGTCCCTAGACTTCTTCAGATGACCAAGAATACCCAAATATATAATAAGAAGTCCCTTTCTTCCCATCGTCGGATACTCACACTATCGTCGTCATCGAAAACACATGCAAACAGACAATACCACAATAAATACAAGGCATACAAGCATCAAACCATACAGCAAACAATCATGAGAATTACTACTGGACTTGGGAGGTTTTGGAGAAGTGGGATTCCAATGGTGGAATTTACAAGATTGCCACTGAGGTGTTTTCTCTTGGAAGATTGTTGTCAAAGCTAGAGACAGGGCATTTGGATTAGGGTTCTATGATCAGTGGGATATTAATATGCAAAAGTGATATCCTGTGATAGGTCTTGTCAAAACAAAACCTACACAAGTGGTTTCACTTGATTATCAATTTTCTAGAATTAGTTATGCTTTTTAAAGTAGAATAAACTCTAGTTCAAGGGAATAATTCTCCAGAAGAGTTCTGGAGCTCCAAATATTATTTCCTTGGAGGGTTTGGTAGTACTTGCTGTACTGAACCACCTAGAGTTGGAATCTAGTCAAAAGAATTACCAGAATGCCCTCAGGAAATTCCCAAAGGTAGTTCTATAAGATCCTTCTCTTTTTCACCAGATTAATGCTACAGAAGCTATTGAGTTGGTTCTAAGGGCATGTGATAGATATTTAGAGTACCTTTCTGTAGAAATTGGATTCACCCATTTTGGTGTTGCCAAACTCCTGGAGTGATTTATTTAGTGAAAATAACCATCATAAAAGTATTTAAATCACTAAAATTCAACCAGAGCTCAATAAATTATGAGCTGCTAGGGTTTGATAGATACGGGTATTTAGGTGTACCGGGAGGTGGAATCAGGTCAATACCACACTTGGTTTGACCTGGAGAAATTATCTAGGGCAAATATTTTCTGTTTTTGTTATTTTTGTTAAAGGCAACATGATGTTCACCTTGGTGTAGGACTAGTGCTGGATGATAGGTATTTCAAATACCTTCCAGTAGGATTTTTGTTCAAATCAAATGGATGAGGCTAGCTGACAGATGAATTTAATTAATGCAAAGTATACTCTGCAGCAGAATAATTACTACTAATTAAAGAAAATTATTTTGGACATGGGGTTGCCTCTACATGTTTGAGAAAACATCCGAGAACCACCAGAAAATTAGATCTAGGCATTTGGACTTGGTTTACCATTTTATTTGGATTTAATCCTAGCAGTAGCTTTTCTGGAAATAATAAGGTGTTAAAGGAAAAAGGTAGAGAGGTGCAGTGGGCCGGATCTGGGGGAACTGGGCCACACAGAGGCAGGCCGGCCCAAGGCGGGGCAGCACGATGTGCGGAAGGGCTCGGATTGAAACTGACCAGCGGGGCCCGCTGTCAGCGAGCGAGAGACGCCGAAGCGGTACCGGCGGATCTCAGCCGTTCGTTTAAGTGGCGATGGACGGTCCACGCTCGTCGTCGCCGCAGCGGCAGAGCACCGGGGACAGAACCCTAGCTCGCCGAAGGGAGAGGAGGGGAGCTCACCAGAGGGCTCGGGGAAGGTCGCGGATGGTGCAGGGCGACGCGATCGGCGATGCTAAGCAGATCGATGGGCGACACGATGTAGTTTGTCGCCGAGAAGAAGCTCGTGCGACGGCGGACGAGAGTAGACTCGTTGGAGCTCGACGGCAACGGCGGAGGAGAGGGTCCTAGGCAAAAAGAAGAGTACCGTCAGGTAGAGGAGGAGGGGATCTCGTGGGTTGACATGCAGAGAGAATGGAGTAGGGAGGAGAGAGTCTTGCTCAATTTTGTGAGGAGGCCGAGGCTCTCCTCTTCTTCTTCCTCAGACAACACAGAGCAGGGGAGGGGGTGTGGTGCTCGGAGGAGGTAAGTGAGGTGGAGAGGGGGCAAATGAGGGCAGGGGCAAGCTGGGGAAGGGTTACTGGCCTTTATACTAGGAGGGAGGAGTAGATGGAGTAAAATACCTCTAGGACAAGGGGGAGAGGGTTGCTGGCCAGGGATTGGTCCAGGGGTTGGTGGAGAGGGGTAGTATAGGTATTTGGTGGTGCTGGACCAGAGAGAGAGGTGGTGGCATCAGTGGTAATTAATGGGGGACAAATCTTGTAAGATCTTTGGTCTCTCTCTCTCTCTTAAAACTAGTTCAAGGGAAAAATGTTTAATTGCTGGGTGGTGCTACAGTGGTGGTCAACCAGTGGGGTGTCGTAGAGCTGAGGATAAGCATTGAACAAGTGTTGATGGAATTTGGAGATGGTGGGAGTTGTGGATTTGCTTAAATGGCAAATTTGATTCAATTTATGGTTGTGAAGGAAGTCCAAAATCTTTCATTGGACCAGAGGATTAATTGGGACTGGTAGGTGGATGGGGTCAAGGTAGACTCCTAGGAATTATTTGGGATTTTTAGGTGGGGTTTTAGTCCACTTAAATCCAATTACTCAAAAAGGACAGAAATGATTTTTAGAGGATCATTTGATAAATTTCCATTTGGCAAGGATGGATTTTGATGTGGGAGGGTCCCAGAGGTGAATACGCACTTAGGGGAATTTTCCCAAGATTTATTGGGGATTAAAAGTATTAAAAACAACTATTGTTCCAAATCAGCCATTTAAGAAAATGGGCAAAAAGAAATAATAAAGCTTCTCAAAAATATTTATTTTTGAGATGGAAAGATAGGGTATGATATGTGTAACTCACATGAGCAAATAGTTATGGAAGTGTTTTGGTAGAAACCAAACTTTCCTTTATTGAGGGAGTTTTGGAGATTTTGACTATTTAAGGAATTAAATAGTTTTGGGACCATAATAATTATGGATAATTATTGATAAATATTGGGGATCAATGTAGGTGAGATAGACAAGGTGTATCAAGCATTTTCAACCTTGTGGAATGAAATTCCAACTAGAAAAGGATGGAAAACAAGGAGTTGATGTCTAGGGTGGTGTTATTTTTATACCACCAAAACATGCTTGCATCTTGGAGCTTAGAGCTCACCTTGGTGCAAGGGATAGAGGGGTATGTAGACCAGGTCATATAGATGAGCATGGAAGAAATAGTTTTAATTAAGTGCATTTGAGATGATCTAGAAATGATGGCAAACTTTGTTGAAATTAAGGCTGCCATGCAATATGGGGCATGATGCCTTATAAACCATGTGGGTTTAATTCAACACAGAGGTCCACTTGGAACAAGTGAGGTAGTTTTTGATAGACACCAATGGGTATATCAAAACCATGTAGAGAGTTGGTCCATAGGAGGTTGTATGAGGGTGTGGGCTTCTACCAAAGTAGGCATGATGATTAGTTTTGCAGGAATTGTTATTTTCTTATCTGCAAAACCATCATGGACAAGTGGGTTGGAGGAGGGTTTAACCAAGGGCAAGTGTGGTCCTTGGTATTCCTTATCATGTTTAACAACATGGTTTAAGTGCATTTCCAAAAATGCACATGGTTTGAGAAAAGGAGGCATTCAAAAAGGTGATGTTGAGACTGTTTCCAGACTTAGTCAAAATGGCAGTTTTGAGGATTTTGACTAGAGTATGAGAGGGAATGTTCTTGGAGGAGTTGCAAGGTATCAGAGCTTTAGAAAGGGGGTGATATGGAAGTGTAGAGTGAGTAGAAGAGATCCTTGCTTGATATGGGTCTTCAAGGACTTGGAGCCATCTAGAACGGGAAAATCTCAGAATTGATCTGGTTAAGGGTTTTAGATGATCACCTAATGGCTAGGGATCATAACTGGTTTGCATTCTTGCTTAGGGGTTGATGATTGGGAAACATCTTGATCCTAGTGATGAGATTCTAGGGTAGCTCATTCTACTTCATAAGCAAACAAGTCAATCAGCAGATCAAACAATCCATCAGGCAGCAGATCAAGGCAACTCATCAGGCAGCAAATCAAGGCAACTCATCTTATACACTAATCAACTAGTACTAGGTTTCACCATCAAGCTTAGCTTGAGGTAAGGTTGAGGCATTTTGAAGAGGTTGAGTTTTGAATAAGATGAGGGTTCTTGGTATCTCTACCAAGAGTAGAATTCAAATGCTTTGCACAAGAGTTTTGGGAAAACTAGAGATAAGATTAGTTGAGTGTTCTATCTTGAAAACATAAGGAGATTGTATTATATATCTCTCCATAGTTTTGTCAATAGAAGCCACCAAAAATAGTTTTGGTTTCATAGGCATCTTGGCTCCTGTTTTGAAAATGCCAGAACGTTTGAGAATATGTAAAGTAAGCCAAGATAGTTTTGGTAAATAGCTTTTGTCAACTGAGGGTGAGGTAAGGAGTATCCTAAGATACACCTCATAAGCACAAGTGCAAGCAAACAAAAAACAAGCACTGCACCAAGCAAAAGATAAAGTTTTTGTCCCCCCTAATTTTTGCATTCTGGACAACTAATCAGGGCTGCTGAATTTGGGATGTTACAGAAACCCTAGCCAGCCAGAGCCAACCACCCTCATTGGTACAGGTCATCCTAGAGACCGTGGAGTGGTCGAGGAGAAGCGTCTCACTGTTCTTGTTGCTTGAGGGGTAGAAGTGAAGCAAGGGGTGCTTGGAATCATGGTGATTTCACCGTTCCCTTTTGCCGGTGATCGTCGGAGTTCGTGAAGATTAAGCCGAACTGGAATGCCATCGTCGTCATCAACCACCTTAACAGCATCAGGGTGAGCTCCTGCATCCTCCCGTACCCCTCTCACTCTCTGTGGTGGCCTGGGTAGTCCTACCACCGTGCGCCACAATCTGCCGTCGTCGGCCATTGTCGATGCCGATGCTCCGATGACCTTTAGGAGGCGGCGTGATGCAGCCCGCCCTACGGATGCTCCTACATCTACACCACCAAGTCCCCCAAGTGGACCCATGACACGTTCTTGAGCCAAGCTTCTCCAAGCTAAGGTGAATTCGCTCTTGTACTCATGTGACTTCGATACACCCCTGGATGGCTTGCTACTTCATGCCCCGACACTATGCATCATCAGGTATGAAGACATGAGCCAGGGGAGCGACGCAGTAGCCAATAGCTGCCTAGAAACCGCGGTACTACCAGCCCCTGGAAGCGGTACTACCGCTCATGGACGGTGGTACTACCACCCCGGACAGAGAGATGGACCCGAAGCCCCAGATCCCACCGGTACTACCGCACTCAGCAAGCGGTACTACCGCACGCACCTGAAGACTCACGCCAAAGCTTCTGTCCCCCCGGTACTACCGCCCCTTCAAGCGATACTACCGCATCTAACTAGTACTACCGCTTGACCGACCGGTACTACCGGACACCCCAGGGCCTGCGCGCTCCAGCTCGGCCCTTTGGCCTTGTAACGCCCCCTTTTTGATACTTTAGTTACCTAAACTACACCTGAAATTGTGGCTGGCCTATATATAGCCCCCACCTCCATTGTAAACCCTAGGCATGATATTGGAATTAGTGGAAACCCCTTGTGGATCTATCTAATTCTTGCCTCATGCTCCTTGACCAAGGAGCACCAATATCACCAAACCTCGTTGGAGTTTGCATCATGCCTCCGCGTTGTACAAGGCCTTGGAATCGGTGTCCCTTTGCCAAGACGTCAAGATCTCACCGAGTCTCCCATCTCGTCGTGCCGGTTCGAGAGAGAGTCCTCTTCCCGACACCGATCCTAGGGATTGCGCAGGACTGGTCACCGCCGGCGTGAGCTATTGGTGTTTATCGTGGTTCTGTGTGTGTGTGTTCATCGCGTTCTTCGTGCGTGTGTTCGTCGTGTTCATCCTCCCCTCCTTCCCCCGCACTTCACCCTCGATTTGAAAGGGAATCGTGAAAGATCGGGCCACCCTAGAGGTTTGCCCTCAACATATTGGTATCAAGAGCTTCGTTGCTCACGAATTCCCCCACAAAATTTTCATTTATCCACCAAAAATTCGAAAATCACCCCCAAAAAAAGAGCCCCAAATTTGCCTTCGGATCGATCTCTAGATTTGGTGCGTTTTTCGTGGTTTTGGTCCATAGATCTGTTGCTTGGGTTATCGATCTACCTTATTTGTGTGTTCCTAGCCCCAATTTTGTTCAGTTTTCCGCCAATTTGAGGATTTTTGGGCCGTTTGTGCGTTCAATTTCGAGATCTACGTGTTGAGGAATCCGCAAAGCGGTACTACCGCCAAAACGAGCGGTACTACTGGCAAGCGGTACTACCGGCTGATCACGGTACTACTGGTCACCGGTACTACCGGACTTTTTGAGCGGTACAACCGCAACTATCAGACAAGAAATTTTTCAACCCCCATTCTTGTTTTCTAATTTCGTATTGGCTTGTTCGTGTTTGGCATGCGTTTCGCCCAACTAACTTCAAGCTTCCGCAACAAGATTCAGATCCCGCGCTCATCGACACCACGACACCGAACATCATACCCAACATCGGTAGCAAGTCGTCAATACCGAAGGTATAACTTGCTCCACCTTGTTAACCCTTCTTCATTGTGTGTATCTATCATATGAGAGCAGCTCATTTTGTATTTGCCTAAACATTGTGCACTTGTCCTTGGAAAGTGAGAATGTGAGAGCAAATATAAGAGTTAACATAGTAGTATAGAAAAGGAGAAAAAGAATTTAAAAAAAGAGAAAAAGAAAAAGCAAAAGAAAAATAGAAAGACACAAAGTCTCCCAATACAAAGAGAGTCTCAAGCTTGTAAGCAAAGAGAGAAAAAGAGCGCGAACAAGGAAAGTGCACAAATATGTTGCTTATTTCTCTTTTGGCGAACGAGTTGTGGTCTCTCCTTGCGTTGGCACAACACCGAGCGTAGTCTTCGTTAGGACCTTTTGTGCTCATTTTATAGTCGTGCTAACCACATCCGTCTCCACGTGTGTGTATCTTTGTGTTTTGTAGATCGTTTTATTTTTGCTTTGATCTTTTGGTTCTCTACCACGTTTGACAATAACCTTGTCTTTGGATCATTTCGTTTGGTTTTCCACAATCCTAACCTTCCACCAACAGCTTTTGAGAGTTAGTTCTTTCTTTAGTGTGAGTTTTCTTTGCAATTCCACTTTGCATGCTTATAGCTCTCACTTGTGGTTTCTTGTTTGGTGCAATCCCCAAGGTGAGGAACAAGGCTAACACCACCATATTCCACTTCCATATACAATACTTGTGTGTTTTGCATGATGGATCGGCACGGTGAGTCGAGCCAACCACCTCCCTGTCATCGGATTGAGGACAAGTACGCCATGAGGCGGTCCTCGAGGCGTGCGGAAGAGAGGGGTGTGAGACGTACAGTGTTTCGGGATGGTGAGCACACAAGTTTACCTAGGTTCGAATCCGTCAGCTTTGGACGGATCCTACTCCTGCTAGCAATCCAGTAATACGGCAGAGCCGGAATATGGGTTACAATGGTTTCGCCTGTGCGAGTTAAGGGTCTAAAGTATTGGGTGTGCCCTAAAGGCTCTCCCTAGGACGGCTTATATAGATATCCGGCCTAGGGTTTATAGGAGAGATCAATCCGGCTACGACTAAGAGTTGGTTACCTAGTACATCTTGAACTACAAGTAACATTATGGGCCTAAGTCGGTAAGTCTTCTGGGCCTTCCCGTAGCCGGATTGGACTCCGTCTTCTCTCTCTAACTGGGCCGCCCGTGAAGCAAAGCTCTAACCCGAAGTGGGCCACCCTGGTCTGTGAGGAACTGTGAGGATACCCGGAAAGTATATCCCCAACAGCAGCCCCCGAAGGCCTCCAAGATCCAAAGTCGGATTTTATCATCGTCTAGCTTGATCTTCGGCTTGCAGAATCTTGAAGGGTTCCTGAAACTTCACAACAAAAAATATGATCCGGGTCTTAAAAGTAAGTCAGACCTTTCAATTGGTTACTCGGATTTTCCAGCTCGCTTTTAAACTAAGCCGGAACTTGGTCTCTAAAGCCACCTGACACAAGCATGGTCAAGTCACGTCATCTGACAGACGTTCCATCAGCACGACCGTTGGTGGGTCCGCGGTTCACGGAACCGAGGCGTCATTTCAATGCGTGCGTGGAGATCGAGGCGACGCAATCATCACGCGGGCCCTTCCCAGTTCTTTCCACGACGCGTGGCGGTTACATTGTAGCGTTTGCAGGAATCTTCGTGCAAGTAGGTGGATATAAGGGGTTTAGATTTCTTCTTCTCTCCACCAGTCCTTTGCCGTTCTTTCCTTTCCAATCCTCCTGCGCGCCCAGAGCCTCCTCGTCCTCCTCCCACAAAACTCCTAGCGCTGCCACTTTAAGGTCACCTTTTCCACCGGAGAAAAATGGCTTCATCCTCTTCTTGCTCTGGTTTGGCGGCGGCAGTGGCGGCGGCATCGGCGGAAGCAGCTGCGGAGAAGGAGAGTTTCTGGGGAATCTGGATCCCCTGCGCCCTCGACGAGGCAGGCCTCAAGAACGTGGAGAAGGAGGGGCTTCTCGCTGCCGGCGACTGGCGGACCGGTCTCGGCGAAACCGTCCCCAACCCGCGCGAGGGCGAGCGTGTCCACTTCGGCACCCATCTGGACCGAGGTTTGTCCTTTCCTCCCTTAGAGTTCTTCTCCGAGGTGATAGATCACTATGGAGTTCAAATCCACAATCTTCCTCCCAATTCTCTTCTAGAAATGAGCGCATATGCTGCGCTTTGCGAGGGCTTTCTCGGCATTAGGCCGAGTTTGCTTCTCTTCTGGTACTATTTCCATGTCCGGAGAAATTCCATCACTGCCGGTGTTCCTTATATCACCGGTACCATTAGTTTTTCTGTTAGACGAGACAGGGCCTATCCCAAAATTTCTGCCAGTGACTCGGTCAAACAATGGCCAGCCACTTTCTTCTACCATAGGGATATTCCGGCTCCCGGCAAAGCTACTGCTTTGCCGGCTTTTGTCGACGGAGCCGCCACAGCCCAGCCTTCCTGGGACGAGGCTGCTCCGGCTCTCACCGACGATCTGATCCTCGCTAAGAGGCGGATTGAGTATTTGATCAAGCACAAGGGTCTGAAGGGACCCGAATTAGTCCATTGCTGGGTCTCACGTCAGATCCAGCCACTTCAGTACCACAAAGATTGACTGATGCACTCCATCACGTCTTCCAAAAAAGATTCCCTCCGCATCAGCCCAAAAGCCTACACCGCCTAGGGTTACATAAGCCAGATTAAGTGGCTGATTAAGGAGCGGATCGAGAGGAAAATTCCGGAGGTTTCTCTGGACACGCACACAGCGGAAAACCACGTAGTGTCGGTAAGCTTCCATCAGTACACCTTTTATGTGTTTCAACCTTTAAGTTATATACTACAATGCTGATATGCTTTCCTGTTTTCAGCTTGCTGACCTCCCTGAGTCGGAGCTTACTCCACTCGAAGGATATCCTCCTGAGTTTTCTCAGGAGACCGAAGTAGTCCCATTGCCGGATCTTGCGCTCAAGAAGCGTAAAGCTCTGACAGTGGCAGTTGGCACAAAGGAGGTGCCAGTCGTGAAAAGGTAACCTTTTGTCACAACATTTTCGCCTTTGTACTTTACTCAAGTTTCTTTCCGAGATGTAATGTTTCTGACTTTACTACTTTCTCGGAGCAAAATAAATCATCAAGGGCATGGGGAAAGGGATTCCTTTGAAGCCCTTGCGACAAACGAAGCTTACCATAGCTTCCCCTGCCACGGCTCCTTCGACTCCTGCCCCTCAACCTTCTACAACACCGGCGATTACTCCTTCTCCGGTTGTTGCAGAAGATCCGGCTCCTCCAACGGCGCCCGTGATCCTTGGGTCACACACTGACGTCACCGTGGGTGCGTCAGCTCAAGATAAAGGTGAACCCTCTTCGGGTAATGATCCCTCGGCTGAAGTCTTTGCAGACAACCTCCTCAGCAATCCTGGACTTGCCAAGTTTGGCTTATCCTAGAAATCTGCAGAGGAGATCCAGCGGCTGGCCAAGCAAGTCCTGGACAAAAGCCATCTATCCCCCGAAGAGGAAGCGCAAGAAGCAGAGGACGTCAAGTTCTCTGACCTTCTCGCTCAAGTCCGCATTCGCGACGAGAGGATCAGGACTGGCGAGCTTCCAACAGCCCCAGTAATCCCTCTTACCCTCGCCAAGAAGGTGGCAGCTGAAGTGAACGTGGGTTTAGACAAACTCACCCGCGAGCAATATGTAAGTCGGAATTCCAACTCTTGTTTTTACATTATGTTATATCATATCCTCTAGCCCCCAAGCATGAAGTAGGATATAGAAATTCGGGTTTATGCTTTCATTAGGATGCCAAAGAACGAACTAGTGTATCCCCCAAGGCTCGTGCTGATATTTAGCAAAAAATATTAGCCCGAGTCTTAAGTAGCTTTCTGACTTTGGGTATTCTGACTTACAGAAAGTATGTTCCTATAACCAGGAATTATTATCCAATGTATGTGATAAGCGGAGAGAGATAAAAGCTCTCCGGCTTAAAAATGCTGAGCTCAAGGTAGCCAAGGATGAAGCCGAAGGTAAACATTCCGAGATTCAAACCTTGTCTTTTGCTTTTTCAATGTCGAATTTTTCTGAACTGTTGTTCTTTTTGACTTACAACGTTGGTGAAACAATCCATCGCTATGATTGAAGAGGCCGAGAACCTCAAAACCCTCCTGGTGGAGAACAAGGGACTTCGCCAAGAGCTGGATAAGCTCAAGGCGGATCATGAAACGAGCATAGCTCAAGTCCTGGAATCCTCCTCCATGGCCACTAAAGAGCGTTATCGCAAGATTGCCACTCAAGATAAAGTTATCTCAGACCTCAAGAATGAGCTTGGCAGAGAGAAGGACATCTCCCAGGCGCTCCGGTCTGAACTCCAGAGTCTCCGTGAGGAGAAGGCCAAGATTGACGACGTCATTCTTGGTATGTTTCCCCTCTCTGACTTATCTTTTCTTTGACTTCAATCGTTGTCGGTTTTTTTCTTAACTTGTTTTGTGTATAGGTCCTCTGGACTTGACGGACTCCTCCTTGTCTGAGCCCCGCACTCACCGGCTTACCCAAGTCGGTGATCTTCTTCATGACTACCGCCAGTCCCTTGAGGACATTGGCGAGTCTCTCAGGATTCCGGACATGCCAAGCATGTCGGACTTCTAGGTGCAGGAGAAGGCCAAGGAGATGCCGCAACTCGTTCGGGACTGGAACATGTCCTACGCGCGGACTGCTGTGCAGAACGCTCTCACCATGGTCATGAGCCACCATGGAAACATGGAGATATGGCAAGTGACCATAGGGTACTGCAAGGTAGATGAAGACGGCCAGGAGCAGGACATTCAAGCCATCATGCACTCCTGTGCCGGATATGGGTGCCACGTAGCTGACCTGACCAGCTACGAGCTCCCTTTCTTCACCCGTGTGGATACCCCGCCTCCTCCTGCAGAAGAAGCCGAAGAAGTTTCCGACGATGAACGGACCACCTCGGATCCGGACATCTCGGAACGATATCAAGGCGCAATTACCAGCGAGCCGGCAGATCCTTCATCTCCTCCTGCATCATAGACCACAAACTTATGTATTATTCTGTGAAAGAACATGATGCGCTTGTAAATATTAAGTACTATGACTTTTGCTAATGCTAACTTTTTTATCTATTCAGCACTTTTGTCTTAGATTTTTTGCGTGCCTGAAATGTTTTCATAAGCACTTGGAACTTTCCGTCTCTACTTATCGTTTATCTGGCTTTCCGCCTCGTCCCTTTCGTGAGCCGGCTAAACCTTCAGCCGGAAACTTTGTCGAGCAACAGAGCTCAATTGCTTAACCAGTTTAAACTCGGAAACAAAGCCAGCTTCCAGTACCAACAATTCACTACTCGCAAAATACCCGCATCCAACAATCAGACAAATAACCAAAGTAAAGACTAGAATTTTTAGAGTTATACCCGAAGGTAGCAGTTTTAGAATCGGAAATCTAAACCAGAACGAACATGAGCATAAAGTACTTTCAAGCATTCTGGGATTTTCGACTATGACATGATCATTAGGAAATAAGATGGTACAAACTTGTCAGAAAAACTTTGAGGTAACCAAAACTTTTATTTCTCACAGAACATGTACATATTTATGATTACAAAGAAGGATAAACTAAGAATAAAAGGGACGTAGCTGAGCAATATTCCACGGTCTGTCTAACTCATCCGGATTTGTACTGCCTCCAGCTCTCTTTCTCTTCTTAGTAGCAGGTCTTTCTTTGACTGGCCTCATGTTAGTTAAGTAGTATGATCCATTGTGCAATACTCGACTAACCAAAAAGGGCCCTTCCCATACTGGGGAAAGTTTGTGCATTATTGGTTGCACAAGCCGGAGAACCAAATCACCTTTATTGAAAGATCTAGTTCGGACTCTCTGGCTATGATACTTGCGTAACTTCTGTTGATAGGCTGTAGATCTCATTTCAGCAACGACGCGAACTTCTTCGACTAAGTCGAGATCATTTTGTCGAGAAATCTCGGCATCCTCTTCGATATACGCGGCCACTCTAGGAAAAGTATGAATTAAATCACTAGGAAGAACTGCTTCTGCGCCATAGACCAAGAAGAAAGGTGTATATCCTGTTGACCTGTTCGGAGTTGTTCGTAAACTCCAAATTACAGAGGGTAGTTCCTCTACCCAAGCCCCCGCAGCACGTCTCAGTGGTGCTTCGAGTCTTGGTTTCAAGCCTTGTAGAATTAAACCATTTGCTCTTTCGACTTGTTCGTTAGCCTATGGATGTGCGACTGATGAAATGTCAAGCCGGATACTTTGCTCGTCAAAGAATTCAGCCAATTCTCCCATGGAAAAGTTGCTCCCGTTGTCCGTGATGATGCTATGTGGATAACCATACCAGATTATAATATCCTCGAAAAATCTTTTGGCTGTTGCTCCATCACAACTAGTGACAGGTTTAGCCTCAATCCATTTGGTGAATTTATCCACCATCACTAAGAGGTTAGTAAATCCACTTGGAGCTTGTTTGAAAGGTCCTACCATATCAAGCCCCCAGACCGCAAAGGGCCATGTTATAGGTATTGTTCGCAGCTGATCAGCCAGAACATGAGCTTGCTTGGCGTACTTTTCGTAGCCTTTGCATGTCTTAACTAATCGTTCGGCATCTGCCTGAGCTGTAAGCCAGAAAAATCCATGTCGAAAAGCTTTTGCCACTAAAGATTTGGCTACAACGTGGTGACCACACTCGCCTTCGTGGATTTCCCTTAAGATTTCCACTCCTTCTTCCGGAGATACACAGCGCTGAAAAACCCCAGAAACACTCCGTTTATGGAGCTCACCTTTAACAATAGTATAGGCTTTTGCTCGTCGGATAATCTGTCGGCTCAACACCTCGTCTTCGGGTAATTTGCCATCTACCAAGTAATCGAGGTAGGGTTGAGTCCAGCTGGGAATTACAGCCAGAACTGCTATCAAAGGTGAGTCGGATTTGGTCGGATATTCCTCATCTACTCCCTTTATCGAGGGAACTTTGAGGTGCTCTAAAAATGCGCCATCCGGGACCTCTTTCCGCACAGAGCCTATTAGAGATAGTGCATCTGCTTCCTCGTTTTCTGCTCGAGGGATGTGTTCAACTTCAAACCCTTCGAACGATTTAGATAGATCATCCACGATAGCTTTATATGCTGCCATGTGCTTATTTGCATTACCAATATCCAAGACTTGCTGAGTAACAAGATCCGAATCTCCATAACACATTAAACGTCGGATGCCGATATCCTTAGCAATCCGTTTTCCATGCAGCAGTGCTTCATACTCGGCAATGTTGTTTGTCGCTGTGAAGTGGATCTCCAACACGTATAAAAGTTTATCTCCTTGGGGTGATTTGAGCACCACGCCAGCCCCTGAGCCCCCTCGAGCCTTAGACCCATCGAAAAAGAGGGTCCAATATTCCGACTCAGGGAGGACCATGTTCTCCTTGGTATCTGTCCAATCAGCGACAAAGTCGGCAAGGATCTGGGATTTGATTGCTGTCCGAGGTTTGTACTCAATATCGAAAGCTGCAAGCTCTATGCCCCATTTGGCGACGCGTCCTGTGGCATCGCTATTGTTGATTATATCTCTCATGGGAGCTTTGCTCAACACGTTAATTGGATGCTCCTGAAAATAGTGTTGTAACTTACGAGATGCTAGAAAAACACCGTAAGCCAACTTTTGATAGTGCGGATACCGCTGTTTTGATTCTGTCAGGACCTCGCTGACAAAGTATGTCGGACGCTGCACCTGGTGCTCCTGCTTTTCCTCTGGTCTCTCCACCACCATAACTATACTGACAACCTTATTTGTTGCAGCAATGTAAAGCAACATCGGTTCCTAAGGTTCCGGTGCTGCAAGGATAGGAGCAGATGAGGGTACTTTCTTCAGGTCTTGTAGTGTAGCTTCAGCTTCATCAGTCCAGACAAAATCCTTGGTCTTCTTCAGGAGTTTGTATAATGGTGCGGCTCTTTCACCAAGCCGGCTTACAAATCGACTGACCGCAGCAATGCAACCAGTTAACCTCTGTACGTCCTTCAGGCGAGTTGGCCTGGAAATATTGAGGATAGCCTTGATTTTGTCGCGGTTCACCTCTATGCCTCTTTGAGACACGATGAAACCTAACAATTTTCCGGCTGGTATTCCAAAGAAGCATTTCTTCGGGTTAATCATGATATTGTATTTTCGTAAATTGGCAAACGTCTCCTCCAAGTCGGAAATCAACGTTTCCTTCTTTTTGGACATGACCGCGATATCATCCATGCATGCATGTACATTGCGTCCGAGTTGGTCATGGAGGCAATGTTGCATCGTGCGTTGGTACGTAGCTCCTGCGTTCTTCAGCCCCAAGGGCATCGTAACAAAACAGAAGGTTCCGAAGGGGGATATGAATGAAGTTTTGACTTTGTCAGATTCCTTCATCCGGATTTGGTGATATCCAGAATATGCGTCGAGAAAACAGAGGAGTTCTGAGCCTGCCGTAGAATCGATAACTTGATCAATTCTAGGCAGAGCGAACGGATCTTTTGGACAAGCCTTGTTTAGGGCAGTATAATCAACACACATCATTAAATCAGTGGTGTCCTTTTTAGGGACCATTACAGGGTTGGCCAACGAATCATTATGGATGACCTCTTCTATGAATCTGGCTAACTCGAGCCGCACTAGTTCCTTAGCTATTGCCTTACGCTTTTCATCACCAAACCGTCGTAAGGACTATTTGACGGGTTTAGCATTCGGGTTTACACTTAGAGAGTGCTCGGCAAGTTCCCTAGGTACTCCGGTCATGTCAGATGGCTGCCATGCAAAGATATCTTGATTTGCTTGGAGGAACTTGATGAGCACGCTTTCCTATGCGCTACTTAGGCCTACGCCTATCTGAGTCACCTTGGAGGGGTCATCATCCTTCAATGGCGTCTTCTTCGTCTCTTCTGATGCCTTGAACTCCGGATTTGGCTTTGTCACCTCCTTCTTCGTCGCGGGCATCTTGGACGGATCTATTCTCTTCTTGATCTCCTGGTACTCTTGGGCGTGCAGCACGGCTTCGGCAAAGGCGGCATTTCCATCTTCGCACTCTCGCGCCTTCTTCGGGTCTCCCCTGATGGTGATCACATTGTTGGGACCTGGAATTTTCATCATATTGTAAATGTAACACGGACGAGCCATAAAAGCCCAGTAAGCCAGACGTCCGGATATAGCGTGGTATGCGCTCTTGAACGGGACCACTTCGAAGGAAAGTGCCTCCGTCCGATAATTCTTTGGTGTTCCAAAAGTAACATCCAAAGTGATCTCTCCCAGGGAATTAGCTTGTCTTCCTGGGACAACTCCATGAAAGATCACAGAGCTATGGTTCAGCTGTGTTTCCGGGATCTTCATCCGGCATAGCGTTTCGACGTAGAGAATATTGATGTTGCTACCACCGTCCATGAGGGTCTTGGAGAAACCATAATCGTCAATAAGTGGATTGACGATTAAGGCGTATTTTCCTCGCCTATGTAGCTTAGGCGGATGATCAACGCGGTCAAACGTTATTGCCACTTCCGACCAGTCCAGATACCGAGGGACGGCCGGAACTGTTGTGTTGAGCTCGTGGAGAACTGCTTTCTTGACCTTTGCTGGTTGAGATCCGAGGAAGGTGACGTAAGTGTCCTTCTTGGTGGGAAAAGTTTTCTTCCCTTCCAACTTGGGATTTGAAGCATCGGCTTCCTCCATGTCGGAATCTTCCTTAGTCTCTTTGTCCTATTCGGGATTTTTCTTTCCCTTCTTCCGCTTAGCTTTGTAGCCCGCGGTATCATCTCTCTTGATGTCGTCGTTAAAACGACACTCAGCGTTGGTGTGGGACGAGCCCCCATTGGCGTCCAAGTGGTGCACACATGGGTTATTGGCGATGTCGGCCCAAGTGTAGGTTTTGCCTGGTTGTTGCTCTCCTCTTCCTTGGACCCCTGATGTCCCACGGCCATGCCCGCGGCCTCCGCCACGTCCTCCTCGTCCTCTAGACCCGGAAACAGTAGTGACTACTGCTGTCTCCGCGTTGGGTTTTTCTTCCGAGGTATTTTTGCGCTTCTGAGCTTGTTGCTTTGGTTGTTTTGCCGACTGAGGCACATCCAGGACATTGAGTAATCCCTCTGCATCGTCGTCAGCATCTGCATACTTGCTCGCTATTTCTATCATCTCTCCCAGATTAGTAACCTTGTCACACTTCAAGCAATGGCGCAGTAAACCAATTGGGAGACCTGCGATGAAAGCTTCAATCGCAGTTTGATCATTTACTCCTTCGCAGGAGTTCTTGGTATCAATCCATCGTCTGAGGTAATCCCGGCAAGTTTCTCCGGCTTTCTGGGTGCAACGCTGTAGGTCTCCAACCGTACAGGGCCTCCGATATGTGCCTTCGAAATTCCGAAAGAACGCACTTTGTAAATCATACCAGTTGTGGATGGTGTTTGCCGGAAGTTCATTGAGCCATGATCATGCCGTCTTCCGCAACATAAGTGGGAGATATCGGGTTGCGACCAGGCTGTTTCTGCCTTTGGCGATGCAGCAAGCTTGGAAGAAATCCTGTAACCAGGTGTCTAGCCGAGCAATGCCATCGTAGACTTGGATATGTCTTGAGATAGCGAATCCTTCTGGGAACTGTGTAGCTCTGATGCGTGGTCTGAAGCATTTTGGGCCCGCGTATACGTCATCCTTCTCGTAGCGCCGAGCCTCTATATTGGAGTTGATCCTGTGCCTTGCGTCGTTCGGGGATAGGGATCGTCCCGAATGTCGGCTGTGGCTGCGGTGCCTTGGAGCCGGACTTTTGCTTCTGCCACCACCTCCTCCGCCGTGTCATCCTCCTTGACCTCCTTGGGGGCCGTTGTGATAACTGTGCTGTGGAGAGGGTGGTGCAGCTGGGTTGTTTCCGGCTGATCGCCGGCCTCCGTTCGGAGCGTCATTATTCTCGTTCTGGGGAGGTTCTTGACTATGACGAGCCCCCTGCCGGCTTGTGCCAGCGTGGTTTCCATCGTTCCTTCGTCCGTTGTTCCCACCATGGTGAGGCTCAGCCAGACGGTTTTCATGTCTAGGAGGTGGCATTCTCTGACGATCCTCCTCCCGACGTTTCTCTTTTTCTTCTCCCTTTCGGGGAGGATTCCTCGGATTTAGTGCAGCGATCGCGTATTTCTCGGCTACTGGAGCGACGTGGCTCCAGCTATGTGTAGCTCTACGGTGCTGCCCCGACGATCCGGTTCTTGAATAATTGTCTTCCCTGCGTTCGGGGTGACGATACTACGCCCGAACGTAGTGGGATCTTACGTCAGCCAATGCCGGATCTGTGCGACATTGGTCGGAATCTGAGACCAGCTTTTGACTTCCAGACAGGGCGACATTTTGCTGCTCCAGTCCCTTATTGAGTAGCTTGATACCCAAACGTATCTCCTCTGGTCCTGGATTAGCCGATAGAATTTCGCGAGCTGCCACTGTATTTTGCACTGGTGTTGGGTAAACCTAATCTCCGTTGCTATCCTTCCGTGGCTTCCCCATCTCATCTCCAAAAAGGACGGCACGGACACGTGGGAATTGGTTGTCATCTATGTGACGCTTCCATGTCTTCTGATGTAGACGGGACATGTACTCCTTGTTTGACATGCGCTTCTTCTCTACCTTGATGTTTTTGGCTTCATCAAGGAGTTGTTGACGACGCGCTTCTAGGGCCTGAGCCCTTTCATCCAGCTCATCTGCAGTAAGTTATGCAGCTGTAGGGATAGGTGTGGTTAATGCGGCATCGATGAGTTTACGCGCACCTTCAGTGATCACGTGTCCATCCACCGATGCTTCTTTTTTCGGCTCGTTTGGGATAAGTGCTCCATGCGAGTCTTCTCCGTATTCCTCGGCGATTACCTCCTCTGTGAGGGGGTCTTTTGCCGGGGTCTTGTTCTTCTTGTTCTTCTTCTTTTCCTTCTTGGCAGCGCCGGTAGCAAAGACGGCTTTGGGTCCGTTTCCCGGAGTCAAGCTCTAATCGGTACTTTCGGAGATCTGGACCTCGGGATTATCTCCGACGTCCATGTCATCCTGCGCTTTGGGAGAGTTTTCCCCAGATCCTTAATCCATGGCTTCTCCTTCTTCTGCAGCTTTGGAGTTGTACTCCTCTTTGTATTCCGTGGAGAACTTTCGGAAATCTGCCGACGTCATAGATTCATCCGAGGATGCGGGAATATCGGTGTTTGTTCCAATTGCCTCTAGCACCGAGTCGGTGTTTTTCCAGCATCGGTAGAGCCGGATCTGGATCCAACATATCCGATGAAGTGCGATGCGTGCTTCCTGAGGTACCTGCGGCTTTCGCGATCAGCCATATCGAAACTTTTAATGGTTTCGAGGATTGCATATGCGCTAGCGCCTTGCAGTATCATACGTCTTAGTGTGTACCTGAGGAAAGGCATGTCTGTCCCGGCATCGTTAGAGCCGGAATCAGTGTCGTTGATATGCTCCTCCTAGATTTCGACTTCCACGGGTGGGTTGATCTAGGATCCGGCTTCTCCAGGGAGATCCACTCTAGATTCGACTTGGACCGTGAGGTCTTCTTCAGGCTCGGATTTCTCCACTATCTCCACAACTAGTGCAGGTTGGGTGGGATTAGGGTTTTCTAAGATCCGGAACTCTGCCGCCTCCGCGGACAAAGGGGACCCAGAAGATTCCTCTGCCTCTATCATCACCGCTGGGGTGGGTTGGGCAGGTTCAGCGAAACCGATGTAAACATCGATCTCGCCAAAAGACATGATAGTATAGGCAGTCACGGCCTCCCTAGCCGGAATCCAAGTCTCGTCGAGAACGATGAGAGGGACATCACTGGCGTAGAGGATGCGACTGACGGCGATGGTCTCGCCGATTCCGATTCTTGCAGATTCCGCTCGAAACGCAGATCCGAAGCTCACTTGCCCCACGGTGGGCGCCAACTGTCGTCGGATTGAGGACAAGTACGCCATGAGGGGGTCCTCGAGGCGTGCGGAAGAGAGGGGTGTGAGACGTACGGTGTTCTGGGACGGTGAGCACACAAGTTTACCCAAGTTCGAATCCGTCGGCTTTGGACGGATCCTACTCCTGCTAGCAATCCAGTAATACGGCAGAGCCGGAATATGGGTTACAATGGTATCGCCTGTGCGAGTTGAGGGTCTAAAGTATTGGGTGTGCCCTATAGGCTCTCCCTAGGACGGCTTATATAGATATCCGGCCTAGGGTTTACAGGAGAGATCAATTCGGCTATGACTAAGAGTTGGTTACAGAGTACATCTTGAACTACAAGTAACATTATGGGCCTAAGTCGTAAGTCTTCTGGGCCTTCCCGTAGCCGGATTGGACTCCGTCTTCTCTCTCTAACTGGGCCGCCCGTGAAGCAAAGCTCTAACCCGAAGTGGGCCACCCTGGTCAGTGAGGAACTGTGAGGATACCCGGAAAGTATATCCCCAACACTCCCCATGAAGAAGAACAAGGACCATACATGACACACGCAAGTCACTTCATCGTCCAACAAGAGTTCCGTGAATGTTGACATGCCCTTGAGACGCGACAAGATGAACAAGTTGGCAAGACGCAAGCCGAGTTCAAGAACATCAACAACCGCTTCGATGGCCTCGAAAGGGAAATGCAAGCAATGCATCATAACTTCGGCCACCAAAATGAAGCGCTCCAACGCTCCGTCGCCGAAACAAATGACAATCTTCGATGCCTCATCGACGGAATGGAAATACCACGTTCACGCGCATCAAGCTCTTCAAGATCTTCGCGACGTCATGCTCCTCCTCAACAAGATCTACCTCCAAGTGCAACAAGACGCAATGACGCCCCCGTGGTTGAAGATGGAACCTCTTCGAACTATGTACCTTCCCAACGGCACGCCGCAACGTCAAGCTATGATGGTGATTTGTCTTCAAGGCCACGAGCAAGGCAAGAAGCACACCGTCATGATGTAAGGGCACTATTGATCCAACATGAGCAACCATGATAAGAACCACAAGTGCAACCGCAAGTCTACCAACATCGACCCTGACATATACTTGACACAACAAGTGATGACTCTACTTTGGATAATCAAGCTCGTCATCGACGTGAAGCTCTCCAAGATCCACCTCCTCGTCATCATCGTCATGAACGTCAACAACGACACCATGGTCATCACGAGGCTCATCCTCCACCACACCAAAATATGGAGCGTCAAGTGGTACAAGTTGAGCGACGCCCACCACGTCAAGAGGCTCACGACCATGATCTTCGCCGTGAGGCCCATGTGCCTAATCACCATCATCAACCGAGGAACGAGCCTCCTCTTCGTCATCAACCGTGTCATGAGGCTCCACATCCTCAACACCCTCATGAGGCCCAAGTGCCTCAACATTACCAACAACCGCGCCAAGAGCAAGAGCAAGCTCCGCAACATCAATATCAAGAGCAAGCTCCGCAACAAGGTCATGAGAACCAAGTTCCACCTCCCCAACTACAAGATCATCAACAAGGTCACCAAGCTCGTCGAAATGACCGCAATGATGAAGAAACTTTTGGCAAGCTCAAGTTCACAATGCCCAAGTTCACCGGATCCAATGACCCCGAAGAATACCTCTCGTGGGCACTCAAAGTCGACAAATTCTTCCGCATGCACAACTATAGCAACGAGAAGATTGTCGCCATGGCTTCGCTTGAGTTTGATGATTACGCCAACCTATGGTCGGAACAAGTTCAAGTTGCTCGTGATGCAAGACAAGAACCGCCAATCACAACTTGGCATGACATGAAGGCTCACATGAGATCCTGGTTCGTCCCCACGCACTACACGCGTGACCTCTTTAACAACCTTCAAGCGCTTCGTCAAGGGACAAAGACCATGGAAGAGTACTTCAAGGAAATGGAACTCAACTTGATCCGCGCCAACATTGACGAGCGCATGGAGCAAACAATGGCACGTTTCCTTATTGGCCTAAACCACCCAATCAAGCGCATCATCGAGTTCCAAACATACAACACCATGGTTGAGCTTGTGCACATCGCAACAAAGGCTGAACGTCAAGTGCAAGAGGATATCAAGTACAACAAGCCCAAGACGTATTTCACCTACAAGCAAGCTTCAACCGCTACGCCAACAACCTTCAATGGAAGCTTCTCAAGTACCTCCAAGCCTTCCTTCAAACCCACACTTCCTCAAGGAAAACTGCCCCCAGTGGCAAGCAAGCAAAGAGTGACACACCTTTCAACGGTGAATGCTACAAGTGTGGAGGTAAAGGACACAAGTCGGCCGAATGTGGAAACAAGAAAGTCTTGTTCATCCATGACAATGGTGATGAAGAGTACTTCAGTGAAGATGAATTTGATGCCCGCGTCAAGGAAGCAATGGCAAGACAACGAGTGGAAGATGATCAAGAACTCCTCATGTGTGAACATGACGCAAGCCCATCGCTTGTCGTCACAAGGATCTTGACCACTCAAGCGCAAGAGCATGAATACCAATGCTCCAATATCTTCCAAACATGAGCCGGCATCAATGGCAAATCTATCAAAGTGATCATCGATGGTGGGAGTTGCCACAACCTTGCTAGCACCGAGTTGTGTGAGAAGCTCAACCTCACCCTCCATCCGCACAAGCACCCCTACCATGTGCAATGGCTAAGTGACCAAGGGTCCGTGAAGATCAAGCATACCGTATCGGTCTCCTTTGCCATTGATCCTTACAAAGATACAGTGGAGTGTGATGTGGTTCCTATGACAGTTTGCCACATGCTTCTTGGTCGACCATGGCAATTTGACAAGGCTGCTCAACATGATGGTCGCACCAATGTATACACCTTCAAATGGCTCAACAAAACATGTGTTTTGCAACCAATGACTCCTAGCCAAATAATTGTGGACAATGCAAAGGCTTTAGCGAGGGCGCAAAGCACAACACCTACTTGTGAGAAGAGCGGTGAGAGAGAGAACCACCTCATAGTGAGTGAGAGCCACAAGCCTAACTTGAGTGGAAAAACTAAGAGTGTTCTCCTTGCCACCAAATGTGAGATGAGAGATGTTCGGAACAACCCATACATCTTGCACTATGTCCTCCTTTGCAAGGGACTAGCGCAAGGAACTAATGAATTAACCAATGTTCCTCCATCTTTGATGAATGTTTTGCAGGAATTCAAGGACATGTACCCCGAAGAGCTCCCACATGGTCTACCTCCTCTTCGCGGAATCGAACATCGCATTGACCTCATCCCCGGCGCACCACTTCCAAACCACGCCGCTTACCGCACGAACCTGGAGGAGACAAAGGAGATTGAACGTCAAATCAACCAACTCGTCTCCAAAGGTTTGATCCAAGTTAGCACTAGTCCAAGTTTCGTACCCGTGATTCTTGTTCCAAAGACGGATGATACGTTACGGTTATGCATGGACTGTCGTCCACTCAATGCTATCACCGTGCGTTATCGACATCCCATACCGCGTCTCGATGACATGCTTGATGAGATGTGTGGAGCCACTATTTTTTCAAAAATTGATCTTCATAGTGGTTACCATCAAATACGCATGGCGGAAGGTGATGAGTGGAAAACCGCCTTCAAGACCAAACTTGGTCTCTATGAATGGTTGGTTATACCCTTTGGCTTATCTAATGCCCCATCCACCTTCATGCGCCTTATGAATCACATATTGCGTTCTCTCATTGGAAAAAGTGTTGTTGTCTATTTCGATGATATTCTTGTTTATAGCAAATCACTTGAGGACCATATAACACATGTCAAGGAAGTTTTGCAAATCCTTCGACATGAAAAGCTTTATGCTAATCTTCCCAAGTGCACTTTTGCTAAAGACAAGTTGATTTTTCTTGGATTTGTCATTTCTTCGAAGGGAATTGAAGTTGATGTTCCAAGGTTAAGGACATACGAGATTGGCCCATCCCAAAATATGTGAGTGAACTCTGAAGTTTTCATGGGTTGGCCGATTTCTATCGTCGCTTTGTGAAAGACTTTTCAACCATTTCTTGTCCCCTTAATGAATTGACCAAAAAGAATGTCACCTTCGTGTGGGGCAAAGAACAACAAAAATCTTTTGATGAACTTAAAAAGAGGCTCACAGAAGCACCTCTTCTTGCTTTACCGAATTTCACAAAAACGTTTGAGATCGAGTGTGATCCTAGTGGTATTGGCATTGGAGGAGTCCTTATGCAAAACGGACGTCCTATAGCCTACCATAGCGAGAAACTTGATGGTGCTTGCCTTAATTATCCGATTTATGACAAAGAGCTTTTTGCCTTAGTTCGTGTCCTTCAAGTTTGGCAACATTACCTCTGGCCCAAAGAATTTATCATACATTCCGACCATGAGTCCTTGAAATATCTCAAAGGCCAAGCCAACTTGAGTAAGAGACACGCTAAGTGGGTTGAATTTATGGAGTCTTTTTCGTATATTGTCAAGTATAAGAAGTGCAAAGATAATGTAGTTGCGGACGCTTTGTCTCGCAAACACACAAGACTTCTTACGAGACTTGAAATCAACGTGTTGGGTCTTGAGGAAATAAAATCTGTGTATACTTCGGACCCATTCTTTGAACCAATTTTCACAAAGTGCTCCAATGACAAAGGAGTTGATGATTTCTATTTGCATAAGGGCTTTCTATTTAAAGAAAACAAGCTATGCATCCCGAAGTCGTCACTTCAAGTTTTGCTTCTCCAAGAATCTCATGGTGGAGGCCTCATGGGTCACTTTGGCCGTGACAAGACATTGGACATGCGCTCCAATCACTACTTTTGGCCCAAGATGAAGCGTGACATGGAGCGCTACGTTCAACGATGCACGACATGTGTTCAAGCTAAGTCGCAAGCTAACCCTTATGGTCTTTATATGCCATTGCCTATTCCTCATACCCCTTGGTCTGACATTAGCATGGATTTTATGTTAGGATTGCCTCGTTCTAAACATGGTCATGATTCTATATTTGTTGTTGTGGATCGTTTTTCCAAAATGGCACACTTCATACCGTGCCATAAGACCGACGATGCTTCACATGTTGCAAATCTGTTTTCAAGGAAATCGTCCATCTTCATGGTGTGCCAAGAACAATCGTCTCTGACCGCGACGTCAAATTCATGAACTACTTATGGAAGACCCTCATGGCCAAGCTCAGCGTCAAGCTACTCTTTTCATCTGCATCGCATCCCCAAACTGATGGCCAAACCGAAGTTGTCAACCGAAGCCTCGGGACTCTCCTTCGTGTGTTGGTCAAGAAGAGCTTGAAGGATTGGGAGGAATGCATCACACACGCTGAATTCCCCTACAACCGTGCCAAGCACTCAACAACCGAGATGAGTCCATTCATGATCGTCTATGGGTTCGAGCCACTCACCGCGCTCGACATCCTACCGCTACCTCTCCACGAATGCACCAACATGGACGTCGAGAAGCGCGCACAAGCAATGAAGATGCTTCATGAAGAAACAAGAGCTACTATCGAGCAACAAGTCCTTCACCAAGCTTCACGGTTAAACAAGGACAAGAAGGAGATGATATTCCAAGAAGGTGATCTTGTGTGGATACACTTGAGCAAGGACCGCTTTCCCAAGGAACGAGATTCCAAGCTCAAACCAAGAGGAGATGGCCCCTTCAAGATCCTCAAGAGAATCAACAACAACGCCTACATCATTGACATACCGACCTCCAAGTACCTTGCAAGCAATACATTCAATGTCAAGGACCTTTCACCCTACCATGGAGACGTTCAAGATGATAACCATGAAGAGTCGAGGACAAATCTTTCCCAAGGGGGAGCTGATGCAGCGCGCCCTACGGACGCTCCTACATCTACACCACCAATTCCCCCAAGTGGACCCATGACTCGTTCTCGAGCCAAGCTTCTCCAAGCTAAGGTGAATTCGCTCTTGTACTCGTGTGACTTCGATACACCCCTGCATGGCTTGCTACTTCATGCCCCGACACTATGCATCATCAGGTATGAAGACACGAGCCAGGGGAGCGACGTAGCAGCCAACAGCTGCCTGGAGACCGCGGTACTACCGGCCCCTGGAAGCGGTACTACCGCACTAGCGGTACTACCGCTCATGGACGGCGGTACTACCGCCCCGGACAGAGAGTTGGACCCGAAGCCCCAGATCCCACCGGTACTACCGCACTCAGCAAGCGGTACTACCGTGCGCACCTGAAGACTCACGCCAAAGCTTTTGCCCGCCCCGGTACTATCGCCCCTTCAAGCGGTACTACCGCATCTGACCGGTACTACCGGACACCCCAGGGCCTGCGCGCTCCAGCTCGGCCCTTTGGCCTTGTAACGCCCCCTTTTTTGATACTTTAGTTACTTAAACTACCCCTGAACTTGTGGCTGGCCTATATATAGCCCCCCACCTCCATTGTAAACCCTAGGCATGATATTGGAATTAGTGGAAACCCCTTGTGGATCTATCTAATTCTTGCCTCATGCTCCTTGACCAAGGAGCACCAATATCACCAAACCTCGTTGGAGTTTGCATCGTGCCTCCGCGTTGTACAAGGCCTTGGCATCGGTGTTCCTTTGCCAAGACATTAAGATCTCACCGAGTCTCCCATCCCGCCGTGCCGGTTCAAGAGAGAGTCCTCCGCCCGACGCCGATCCTAGGGATTGCACCGGACCGGTCACCACCGGCGTGAGCTATTGGTGTTTATCGTGGTTTTGCGTGTGTGTGTTCATCGCGTTCTTCATGCGTGTGTTCATCGTGTTCATCCTCCCCTCCTTCCCCCGCACTCCACCCTCGATTTGAAAGGGAATCGTGAAAGATCGGGCCACCCTAGAGGTTTGCCCTCAACACGACACGACCATCATTCGCACCCCCATGCTCTACTGGTTCGAGCACATAGTCTCGCTGGCCCGCACGCATTCGGAATCGTTGTCGGTGACCACCAACTGGCGGTGGTGGCTGTGCTGCCGTCGCCCCGATGCCGCACCCACATCGTCCGGGTCCCACCAGACACGTTTGACTGGGTCTTCATTCCGCGTGGCATATGACGTGGCCTTGACCCCACAGGTCAGTGACCCTGGCTAGGACAGGTCCAAGTGTAAAACAGATTCCCTATTTAGGAAATAGATAAAACATTATTAAATTCGATTATAAATATTTTCCAGGAATTTAATAAAATGATTAAATCTTAGAAATTCAATATCTTTTGTTTTATAATTTAGATATATATATATTATATCAAAATGTTTTAAAAAATAAACTCTATAATTTAAACTTATTATCATATTTTATTTTCCAACTTATATAAAATAGTTATTATTAATACCAAATATTATATTAAGGATAAACCCTTAAAAAGCATATACTATTATTTAAATTCATAAAAATAAGTATAATATATCAAAAAAATAGAAAAACAAAATATACAATTATAAAATTATTTCATACATTTTTGTGTTATTTAACTAAATATTATTATTTATTAAAACTTTATAAAGTGATAAAACTTATAAAAGTCATATCTTATTATTTAAAAATCAAAAAAAATACATATACCAAAATGATCACAAAAATAAAATCTACACATTAAAAATAATAACCTTTCACATTGGAAGTAAAATAAAGGAAAATGTTTAATAAGTCTTGTTTAATCCATTTTCTTTTATTTTAATTCATTAAAAGTATATAAATATTTACTATTGCCTTTATCATTATTTGTTTAAAGTCTAAAAGTGTAAAAACAAGTTCAATTGATGTTTAACTGAAGTCAAAGTAGGTCTAACTATTTTAAGATGTATTTACTAAAACTACCATTGAAAATTAAGTGTATCTTAATTTTCCTAAAAAAGATTTTATCAGTTATAAAATCATCTAAAATAGTATATTGTCTATCAATATGATTCTATGCATTTATAAAATCACCAAGATAATATTTACCAACTCTTTTACAAGTTTAGGAATCCACTTAAAGATCTAAACAAAGTGTTTAAGTAATTAAAGTAATACATATTCTATATTTATAAAGTATAACCATTAATCTTAAAGATAGGTAAGTGATTCTATTCACTTATAATATTAAGAAACACCACTCCCATAAAACAAATAACACTTATATACCACCTTTATGGAATGTTAAGAAGTGAACTACATATAATATGATGCAATATTCAAAACGTATAAGTCTCCACTATAGGTGTTGTGATTGTTTAAGTGTAGCAATGTTTTCCTCTTTGATAATTAAAGTTAATAATAAACCCTAAATAGTGTTTTTTTTACCTAGGTGTTATGATTATGGATTATTTACCAAATGGTAATAATCTATTAATACAGTTCCAGTGGTAAAGGAACATAATATCTAGGACTTAATCAACCAATGTTGCCAGTGATTCTAGCGATGTATATTACACGTTAACCATGAGATTTTGAATGGGACAGAGAAGTTAGCTAGATATTCTTCCTTTCGCATGGACGGATGACCTTATCGTGAAGCTGCAGATTTCTTGTGGAGAATCCAGCACATGGATGGGACCCCTCAGTGCCCCGCGATATTGGTGTCTAGATTATCTGTGCATAGCTGTCTTTGGTGGAGGTTCACCATAGCTGATGGTGGCTGCTAGGCAGAGCTGCTTATAGAGTCTTCGAGAGGCTACCTAGACTGTACTCATGGTAAACCTTCTTGGGGGATCGTGTCTTCATGCGGGGTCACGGAGAAGGGCAGTGAATGGCTTGGATCGTAGGTTGGGCCTCGAACCAAGGAAGTTTGAACGCGGATATACTCCTGGCCGTGTAACAAAGCTTAAGGTATCTCATGGGAAAAGTGACGCACCTCTATAGAGTGTAAGAACTGTGACATGTTACTCCCTGTGCCGGGAAGGAGCTACGAACACGGCAGGAAAGGAACTCCACGAAAGTTCTGGTAAACCTGTGAAGGCTGACGGACATAGTTTTTTAGAATAAAAACAACCTTTGAAGAAATGTTTACGAAAACCTGCATTACCTACGACCTTTGGTCTGTGGCTGTAAACATAGTGCATCATACACTCCTTTTTAGTGAACTTGCTGAGTATGCTCGTACTCAACCATACCTTCTTAACGCTTGCTAGGTTCTAAGCTGTTGAAGACAATGTCAACACCAACTTATGCTCAAGCAACCATCAACAACAACTCAAGTTCTTCAACAAAGTCAATGAAGTTGACATATACATCAACCGAAGTGAAGACGAAGTTCTTGAGTAGATAGGAGTAGATTCTCTAGCCATAAAACCTACTTCTGTAGAGCATTGCAATAGCACCAATTGCAAGAAAATTAGTTTAGATGCTATTCTTAGTCTTAAGTTAGTTCTGAGTTATTATTTCTGGTTTTTCCTTGTGAGAAGTTTCTTTCTCTCTCTGTAACCTAGAGTGTTCTCTGGATCTTTTGTAAAGAGTCGAGTTGTAATATATATTCATGCCTTGGACCAGCTGTGTTTCTGTTGTACCACTCCGAGGGATGTAATACTAGTGAACGGTGTTTCATTGTTGTTATGTCAACGACTATAGTGTACTACATCATACAGTGGTATGCTGGGTCACCGTACAAGCCAAATGACCAAGGTCATGGACATACTCTATCTTCATCAAGATAATGATGGTGTGCCCATATTTTGGTATAGCTAGGTCAGTGCATGTTAGCATGCATCATAAAGAAGTAAAAGTATTTTTGGAAGGAAGTGCGATCAATATGGCTTAGAGTTCATAGCATGTGCCATTTATTTACTATAGTACATAAATTGGTTGGATACATTACATGTTATATTTTTCAAGCTTAATTTTCTAGCTAATTTCACCCACTTAGACGACTTTCTGTTGATTTGTCGAATTAGGTCTAAATTAATATTCTATAAGTGCGTGAGAGCTAGTTCAATAGTATAACCGAGTGTTAGGTATAACAAAGTGACATGTCATCTATTACCGTCTTTATACCAGCATGTACAATACCTAACATTTGAACTATAGAACAACTAGCATTACATCTAGCAACCTCATCAAAAAGCAAGAAGATTAAACAGGAATAAAATGAAAAACATTTCTATGCCCGCTTGAAAAATCCTAAAACTTGGGAATTGTAAGAAAGCATGGTACAGTTTGTTTGAAAATTGGCGCGGTGGCATTCTTTATGTATTTTTTGGTACCGGGATACTGTAGGTCCTGAAGGAGCGAGACACTCCAATTAGCATACTAGGGTTTGTAGTCGCAATGTGGTCTGAGGACTTTTTGTAATTATTATTATTAATTTTGAGACTTTTTATATTGGTGTAGATGATTATTAATCCAGTAGATTGCTTGAATTTGGGGGGTGGGATACGGTTGCTGGAAGTAGATCGGTGTTCCATACCAAGGCACACATGCACATCACCATGTTGTGTACAAGGAAGAGACAAGCCGGACTGTGCACCCGCAGCTGCAGAGAAGAGATCGATGGAGGATGGATGGTGAGAGCCACCAAAGGAGAGAGAATACACAACTTGTTTTTTGTGCACATTACTAGTAGTAGGTCCATATATTTAATACTAGTAGTAGGTCCTATACCTCGTGTCAGCATCCCATCATAGCTTTGCTCTGACATCGCACCGCCTTCGACTCCTCCTCCCGCTGCTCTCGCACTGCCTTCTTTTTTTGGAAGGAGCCGCCTCCCTTTTCGAGTAGTACTAGCACGGAAGTGGATTACTTTGCTTTATAGAAAAAATATTTCCATCACTTAGAAAATTGGAGTTGTTACTTTTCCTAGTATTTGGAAACTCCCATTGGCAAAGCTATTTACCAACGCTAAGATGCGCACTGATGACCCACAAGTATAGGGGATGTATCGCAGTATTTTCGATAAGTAAGAGTGTCAAACCCAACAAGGAGCAGAAGGTGTTGACGAGTGGCTTGTAGCAGGAATTATCAGTAAATACTTAGCAAATGAATTTTTAGGGGTTTTTGATAATGCAGATAAATAAAGTACGAGTAAATAAAAGACAATAGTAATAAATGCAGCAAGTGGCCCAATCCTTTCTTTAGCAAAGGACAAGCCGGTTGTATTACTTAAGATGACCAAACATTCTCGAGGACACACGGGAATATCGTCAAGTGCTTTTGCTTCATATAGTTGATTAATCTTCTTTAGTTAGATAAATGTTGTGTGGGTGAACCTGTGCTAATGTACTGACCTTCCTAGGACTAATACATACTTGAGATTATACCCCTTGTAAGCATGCACAAGTACAAGAAAGTAATTAAGATAGAAACCTAACCACAACTTTAAACTCTGAGATCCTACACTCCCTTGTGCAAAGGTTTCCTAACGGAGGTTTAGGTTTCTGTCACTCCGGCAACCCCTACGATTAGTAGCCAAATACACAATGCATTCCCCTAGGCCCATAAAGGTGAAGTATCATGTAGTCGATGTTCACATGCCACCACTAGAAGAATAACACCACAACTTAATTATCAAACCATTGAATCTTTCTCAACACAATTCCACTACTAACAACATGACTTCTCCCATGTCCTCAAGAACTAAATGAACTACTCACAAGACATCATATGGATCAAGATCAGAGATGAAATAATGACAAGTAACAATCTGAACATATACGATAATTCAATGGTTCCACTCAATAGCACCAACTACAACAAGTAATCAACACCGGGAAAGTTTCCCCTAAGAACTATGCAAGATTCAACCCAATTGTTATAGCGGTATAGAGTTGTGATGATGGTGTTGGTGGAGATGATGGTGGTGATGATGATGATCCCGATGAAGTCCAGCTTGATGACGGTGTTGATGGCGACGATCTCCCCTCTCTGGGAAGGAATTTCCCCGGCAGATTTCTGCCTGCCAGAGAGCTCTTTCTCTTTCTGCAGTTTTCCGCCCCGCAGAGGCGGCGGAATCTTTCTGTGGTCGCTCCCCGAGTCTTAGGGTTTCGTGGGGATAATATACGCCAAAGAGTAGAGCTAGAGGTGGGCCAGGGTGGCCACACCACCTGGTGGCATGGCCTAGGGTGGCCCGCGCCAGGGGTGGTGTGGGCCCCATGTGGCCCATCTCCGCTCCCCCTTCTGGCATCCTTCGCCTTCTGGGAAAATAGGATTTTCCGTATATTTTCTGGGATTTTCTGATCTTCACGAATTTCACCTCCAAACAGTGCCTTTTCCATCAGAATCCTGACTTCAGCGGTCAACCCTCCAAAAGTCATCAACCATACAAAAACAGGTGAAATAACATAAGTATCATCTCTTAATATGAAATATATCAATGAATAACAGTAAATTATGATATAGAATAGTGATGCAAAATGGACGTATCACGCACATCTACTTTCTTGTAGTACTACTACCAAATTCCCATAAACATGGATATGTCCATGACCTTGCATGTGCCGTTTATCTTATCTTACCTCTTACCACTATTTAGTGTACGGATAACTTTGAATATTGACTGTTCGATCAAGACTCGCGAATCCCAACATTTCCAGCCATTGGATCTTCTTTTCCATTCTAGCAACTAGAAGATTCTATTGATAGTCTTCATCACAATGAACGCTATGCACAAAACTCAAAACACTTCTCCATCATTCTAGAATCTTATCCCTCATTTCTCCAGACCATGTTACCAAATTTTGAAGTTTTAGATAGCTAATAGTCGTTCACTCTACATGATATAAAAAAGTACGAGAACCAAATATACACCCATACTTAGATGTTGATCAAATTTATATTTTTTCTGCTTTACCTATTATAATTTTATATAGTGATGATAAGGTAGACGTCTATTATCTGAGTCTCACGTGCGGGGAACGTGCAACTTACTAATTTACTATAGTACTACATGAATTGGTTGGATAAATTACATGTTATATTTTTCAAGCTTAATTTTATAGCTAATTTCACCCGAAAGTGCATCATACTTCAATCAACATGGTAGGTGGAATTAAAGGCTACATCAGAAAATAGAAAATTACATTCAAGTCCATATAATTGGCACAAAGGCCCCTAAAATTTAGCTTGGAAAGGCAGTCGGGTCCGCCTCAATTTCAACCGAGTAGCTAAGCCATACTCTTCCTACTATTGTTTGCTTCACACACGAAACATAGCATGCTCCTGCGTGTTGATCATGGTCGAAGGGATGAGATTGCTCAGAACGAGTAGAGGAGCACAACCAAGAATCTGGTAAAACCAATTCGAGGAATGAAATCACTACTGTATGTGGTTAACGTCAGGTGAAGGTCTGAAGAGGTTGACCTACCCCCTACTGAGTCGATTCCCGTAGCCGCACCTTCACCGGCCGTAGGTTCCTCGCGCTCGAGCTCGAGCATGTCCTGATGGTAAGCAAGGGTCAGCATAGGATTGATAGGCTCGAGGGGACCCATGATGGCGTCGTCTGCCACGGCCACGGCGACCTAGCGCCCACCCGAGTTGTCTGCCCCGGTTGCATGCTCGTTGGCCGTAGGTTCCTCGCGCGCGAGCTTGAACTCGAGCATGTCTTGATCGTAAGCAAGGGCCAGCATACGATCAATAGGCTCGAGGGGACCCAGGATGGTGTCGGCCACGTCCACGGAAAGCTGGCACCCACTCGAGTTGTCTGCCCTGGTACATTATCGCTGGCTGTAGGTTCTCGGCGGAAGGATGGGCTGTTGTCTCGCACATGCTTAACTTGGCCACGGTTGATGTCCAGCCAGAGCGCCTGCCCGAATGCAGCTCCATCACAGTCGAAAGGGAGGCACACGGGGACCAACGCTTTGTTGTAGAGGTCCACTTTTGTTTTCCTACCGTGTTGATGCCTCCGTGATGCGGCCAGCGCAGGATCGGTAGCCTTGAGGGGGCCCACAATCATGTCGTCGGCCGGCAGGGCGAATGCACGTTTACCACGTGCGACTAGGCGCTCTATAGAGGTGGCTCCAACGGCGGCATGTTCCCACCGGATGAACTATTCTCGGGCCTGGCCTCGAGCCGAAGCAGACCTCCGAGGACAACGCAGCCAATCCACCGGGATTCCTTCAAGTATTTGTGAGGGTAACATGCCTTTCATGGAAGAAACAAATTTCGCCAGAGAGTAGAATGAAGGAGAACTTGAAATTCTTTTTGCGAAGGAATAGTATACTACTAGTAGTACTACTAGCGGTGATACTCAGTTTTACTCCCACCACTATAATGAGGGGACCTCTTTTTTGGTGTTTGTTCTTTGACCAAGCATTTCTCCAAGGAGTACTTTTTTTAGATGCTCGAAGGAGTATGCAGATCGACCGCTTGGCAGCGCGTCAGTTTTTTCGCAGTCGATGGTTGTCCGAGGAATTAACTCACAAGAGAAATGTCATATCGGTACTTGTAGCGGCCGTACTTTCAACTAGCCACAGTCTAATCTGATATTAGGAGTACTATACACTCTCGAAACAGAGGTGGCGAGCAGCTGGCAGTTTGAGCAACGAGTCTGGTAAATTCTTGGAGTATGTACTCTAGTATACAATACTAGTATAGTAATAAGTTGCACATGCCTTAGTGCTCTGGCACGTGATAGAACTATAGAAGTACTGTATGTCATCTTATCACTATATAGAAGTACTCTGGCACGTGAGACTCGATCATTTTTTTTGAGCTTTACCTATTATATAATCTTACCACACTATATTGTGTATGCAGTACTTTGAACTTTGAAAAATCGATCAAGCCTAGAAAATCCCAACATTGCAAACCGCTGGATCTTCTATATATGCTACCATATAGAATATTCCATTGATAGTCTTTAGCAAAGTGAACTCTATGCACAAACCTCAAAACGCACTTCTCAATAATTCTAGAATCTTCTTCGTCATTTCTCTTGAAAATATCGAATAATAGGTATCTAATAGTAGTAGATTGATTTCTACCTGACACAAGGTACAAGAACCAATTATACACCCTATACTTTATGAACGTGGCTTGAAATTATAATTATTTTTCAGCGTCACTTATTACAGTTTTATATAAATAAAAGATGATATGTCATATGGTACTTCTATTACTATCTAATTCTCATGTGCAAGGCACGTACAACTTACTATAGTCCTAGGACTCCGTACTAGGTACGCACTATACTCCATCCCGGAGTACTCCTCCCTCAGTTTTTGATTATAAGGACAGAGACCTTTTTTAAATTGCTTGAGATTATAAGCCATATCTCATTAGTTGTTCTCTCTTCACCAATAATGCATTTATCTCTCTCTCTCTCTCTCTCTCTCTTCTATGATGCAAGTAAAAATATTTGTGCACGAGGAAATAATGAGGTAGAGTAATTAACTTTCTTGGTTTTATTAACTTGGCTCTATGGCCTAAGGCTGGTCACATGAGGGAGTAAATTAGAGTACTCTAAGTTACTACCTTCATACTAGTGGGTACTATTATAAGTGTAGTAACATAAGTAGCAAACCTTATTTATTATTTCATAGACATATTTTTCATTGGAAAGTGTGATGTGATGTTAACATATTACTTATGTTACTCTGCTCCCTCTGTCCCAAATTACTCTGCATTATTGGCTAAAATTGATAGTCAAACATTTTCTTAAACTACGTGCGCGTCTAATAAACCGGGACAGAGGGAGTACCACTAATGTTACTCCCACTATGACTTGCCTTAGACTAGTCACAATGGAGAGGAGTAGTATGATACAGTAGTATCACGTATTACTCCCTCTATCTAGAAATAACTGTATTACATTTGTCTAGATTCAAATGTATTTACACATGTTTTAGTGTGTAGATACATTCAAATCTATACAAATCCAAGTCAGTTATTTCTAGACGGAGGAAGTATATTATAATACTAGTATATGATACCACCTCCATAATGCATAGTGCTACTATCATGTACTGTACGCTACTTAGTACTAGTAGTATCATAGTCTTAGTGTATTTATTATTTTGTAATCGCAAGGTAAAATTGTGTACAAGATTTATTTGAGATTATTTTTCTATGATACTCTACCTGTGATACCAACACAATCTCTTTCATCATTAATTGCCATGACACATAAGCATTTTCCATGCATGTAATAATGCATGATACATACCACCTGATACCCCCATTGGGGCTAGTCTCATCTCAAACAGAGGTAGAGTAGTAGTACTAGTACCTCCATCCCAGAGTAGGACTAGATTACAGTATTTAGTCTTTCACGTAGCCCTAGGTCGTCAAAGCAACGTGTACACCAGGTTAGAGGGAGATAGTTACTCGAGGAACACATCGCGTCCCTAGTTTTCTCCGCGCCGGTCACTTGCCAAAGAGATAAGGTATCGGTTCATAGACCTTGAATTTGGATGGACGAACGATATTTCCTAGAGTGAGATGAGGAGTCTAGTACTCCTACTATTTAACTATAGTACTAGTCTCTCTCGCTCGCTCTCATCAACACTCTCATATCTGCGCTCCTCCCTCTACTCTCTCGCTCGGTTTCAAAATCCCTCTCAGATCCATCACAGTTGAAGAAGTCGGCTCTATGGCGGACGAGTGGTTTGAAGCTACGATTGACATGAGTGCAATGAGGCAGGTCTTCAGCTACAGGCTATGTTCTCAAATTATTCATCGTCCCACGTACATGGTTATTACTTCTTTCTTCAGGATGTTTTCCACACTAGTTCGATTCAACTCTTTTTTTGGGCCAAATCTCTTTTCCTTGTAGGAGCAGTGCTTTGCCAAGGACGTTGTGCACATTGCATGTGCACAATGTGTTGGAAAATTGTCTGATGGCCAGTGCCAGGGATGTCAATACGGAGGCGTCTTCGAACCAACCACTACCGTGGATCAGATGTCCTCGGGAATGAGGATCAAGTGCAGCAACAAAGGTTGCGACATGGTTGGCAACTTCCTCAAGTTCATCGAACACCAGACGGCGTGCCCGCACGGGCAGAGGGTGACATAGGTTCTTGACAAAGAACCATATGATACTCGGGTGTCTATGTGTGTGTTGATTCCGTCTAGAGTATGGTTTAGTTTATGCCATGGTTGTGTTGTACCTACACTAGTTATGTTCTATAAATAAATTGAATCATCATTGCATCACATAGTTTCTGTCTTTTAATGATAGCAATACCACCAGCCTATGCATCTACATAGTTGCTCTCTTTTAGCTAAAAAGCTTGAAAATCCGTAGAACTTGGGTAGCCCTCCACAACGTATGCAAATATCAGTGCCCAAACCACTTCTCATCCATCCGGCACCGGTGCCTACGCTGCACAGCCGATGCAACAAAAAAATTCAAGTAACCGGAGCAGCTACTTGCTCTGTGCCCAAACTCAGCATATGTTAAAATATTGGTCTTCCTTGTCCAGCTCAACAACCCTTCCTCTATTTAACACAGAGATAACAACCATCTCTCTCATCAGGTGGGAGTAACTTATTACTAGCTAGTAACTTGCATGTACATGCAATGCCAACTAAGCAAATTGGTGACATGGCATGATACTTAATGATGAAAGAGAGTGAGGTATTACCATAATATCACACGTACCAATACTATATAAGTCTAGAACATTATTAATTAGGTCTTGCATGGCACCACACACATGTTATCACCCACTATGAAGGTAGTAACATCTACAAGTTACTATATTTAGCAATATGACCAGCCTAAATAGAACCATGAAGAGAGGACGAGCCAGGGCTAACATTGGGGAGTGACGAGGTAGCATGGCCCCGCCTTTTCTTCGAGCAGTCCACTCTCACCCATTTCCCCTAGCCTCTTCCCCCTCATCCAGTCCAGCACCATCGACTAGCCCCCACCCCAAAAAAATCCCCAAATGGCGGCACCACCGGAACTGGAGCGCTCCTCACAGGATCACATCATCGAGTCTGGCCCCCATGTCTTCTGTGCCTGTCGCCTCTCCGTAGCCACAACCAACTTCTCCGTTGTCGAACCGCCATTAGTTAACAAGGTGATGCCATACACAATGACACTGAAGATCTTCTTCTCGAGGACGTACGAGCTCAGGAGGATGCCTGGCTCTATCCCAGCCCCTCTGGAGGAGGACGATGTCGTGACAACTCCCTGTGAAGAGGAGGCGTTGAATCTCAGCCTGCCTCCCAGCAAGCTGCGAAGAGAGAGCAAGGTCGTGGGAACTATGCGCAAGGTTCTTGGCCATGTATGACTACTGAAGAACCTGTAACTCATGGCGGAGGAGTGGGACATCATCATGTCATACGACATTCTGCACCAGTTCTATCATGAGGCGTGTATGTGGGTCGACAGGTTCCACTTCCACCTAACCCTCAGTGTTGATCTTTGGCTCATCATCAACCTGTCGGCACTTCAAGACAGCTGGTACCTACTTGAGCAGAAGGATGGCCACTGCAGCATATGCATGAAAGCGTTGTCGAAGCACACAATGGTGCATCTCCGGGGATGCAACCATCCTTACCACCACAAGTGCATCTTCACTTTGTTTGAGACAAACGCCAGCTGCCGTATCTACCGAGACAATGTGCTCGCCCATCTCTACTAACACGAAGTGCATATGCCCCTTCTGTATGAAACCTGGTCCTATGGTTGATAATTAATTAATGTACTAAACCAATGTATCTGCTGCACGCCAAGTGAACCTGTTCTACATATGTTTTCACTTGTCGAATTAAGCTTCCAATTTAGATAGGGAAAACAATTAGTCTAGGATTACAATCCAACAGGAAATTGTCATCATGTCTCATAAATTTTACAAAGAGAAAACCAATACGAATCACTGTTCATCATATCACTGCATAATATGAAACAATAGTCTAATCATCGTCACTATCATCGCTTTCAACACCGCCGCGTTCTAGATCCACATATTCCGACTCGGTTGGATCTTCTTCCCCTTGCCATTCATCATACATGTCCTGATATTCATCAGGTAGAACCAGTTTATTCTTGTCTTTGTCGACTACACTAACCTCGACAGTGAAATCTACTTGTCCATCATGCATAGAGCCGACTCTGGCAATCAAATTTTCATCGATGTCAGCCAGTTCAGTTACCATACAACCACTGGGATCATCTTGGTGGGCAACACCTGTGGTGACTGGCTTGTCATACTCATTCACATCATAGGTGCTCCTTGCCTCAAACTTTTGCATATATTGCCAATCCTTATTATCTCTGTCATCCAAGAATATTACCTTGGAAGCTTGAGTTACCAAAATATAAGGTTCTTCCTTGTACCAATCAGTAGTAGTATTGATCGATATAAAATTCCCATCATTTCTGGGGCCTCTTTTCTTGTTCGGATCTTGGTCATACCAATAACACTTGAATAGAACCACAGATCGACCACCAGTCTTGTCGTTATAATTCAACTTAATAACCTCTTTTATGCGACCATAATGATCATAGTCATCCGACTTCTTTGTTTTGGCTATCAAGTGCTCTTCACTGGTCGTGATGCCACTATTTTATGTCTTCAGATGTTTCTCACGCCCATAAGTGTTGTAGTGGATACCATCATCATTGCAAGCTGAAGTTGTCTGCACCCTCTTTGCTGGACCACGTGATAGGGCATAGAGACCATCACTAACATCGCCCGAATTCTCTTCACTCGGCTCCGTGATGTGCGGTTATACAAAATAATCAAGAAATCATCTCATGTGCACAATTCGTATGCAATTCAAAGTTCAATTGACCATCTTACATGATCCTAAACCATTCCTGAAACCCACCCCCACATACTGGTGCAACATAATCTTTTCCTTTGGTTGCTTTAAATAACCTACAAAAATGATACTCACGTAAGACATCTGAACATATCTTGCTACACGTTTCATTTCATATATGTGAGGATATGTATGAATAGTTCTCAATCAACAAAGTTTTCAGCCTCATCAGCGTTATTTAGCACATACCAAGTAACTTGGTCATATTCTTGATGCATTAATGTTCTATGTTCTTTCTTTCCTACTAGGCGAACACCATGGTTAAAAACAGAATTTTCAACTTCTTCAGTTCTGCCACCTAGATTGGATCTCGTTTTATGATCAGGAATATATCTTGAGCAAAATGCAAATGCTTCAGTAGCAATGTATGCCCCTGCAATGCAAGCCTCTGCTCTAGCCTTGTTCCTAACAGTACCCTTGAAAGTGCAAAGTCGACGTTGTATAGGGTACATCCATCTGTATTGTACGAGACCTCTATAAAGTGCATCTTGAGTCAGATGAACAACCAAATGCACCATCACATCAAAGAAGGCTAGTGGATATACCAGCTCAAGCTTGCATAGGATTTCTGCTATGTCCGTCTAAAGACATGCTACAACTCTTCTGTCTAGAGTTTTGCTACAGATTCCCTAAATAACTTTCCCAACTCTGCAAGCACCTTGTACAAATCCTTGTTCACTAAGCCTTTAACGCCAAGAGCTAAAAGCCTTTGAAGTAGGATGTGGCAACCGTGAGTTTTCAACCCTTTGAGATTGTTCCTCTCTACATTGATACAATTTTCAATGTTGGAAGCAAATCCATATGGGAACTTCACACCTCAGAGGAAGTCACAAAATAGTACCCTTTTATTCATTGGCAAGGTAAATTTTGCACCTTGAAATTTGTAATGGTTTTCACTACCCTTATCAACCGTATCTTTAGGATGCAACTTCAAGTTGTTGTTAACGTTGAGTTTTTCGTAGTCAAGCCTAACATTATAGCTATCTTTTGTCTTAGATGGAATGTTGAGTAATGTGCCTATAATGTTGTCACATATATTTTTCTCCATGTGCATGACATCAATATTATGTCAAAGTTCCTTACCAGCCCAACACGGGAAGTCCCATAGAGTGGATCTGTGCTTATAAAATATTCTCGGTTCCTTTTCCTTCCCTTGGGCATCTGGTGAAGGAAATATGCCCTGAGAGGCAATAATAATGTTGTTATTATGTATTCCTTGTATATGATAGATATTTTTTTGCATTCTATAGTTGTATTAATAGGAAACGTCAATACATGTGTGTTTAATAAACAAAAAAGGGTTCCTAGTTATGCCTCTCTTATAGACTAGCTCGTTGATTAACAAGATGATCAAAGTTTCCTGATCATGTACATTGGATGTTGTTAATAACGAGGTCACAACATTTGTGAAATGATGTGATGAACATTCAGCCGAAGTATAGCATTACAATGAAAGTCATTATGTTTATATTGCTATACCATCATACGAAGTAGTCTTAGTCCTTAGACCATGAGATCTTGTTAATTGCTAACACCAGAAGAGTATCTTGATAACATCAAACGTCACACCGTAACAGGGTGACTATAAAGGTGGGTTCAGTGCTACGAAGGTGTTATGTTGAGGCTCATGGATCAAGAGTGGAATTTTTCAATACCGATGATGGATAGATATACTCTGGGCCTCTCGGTGATATCACATTAAGATAGCTTGCAAGCAAGTGATGTGATCACTAGAATGTTATATCACGGGACCGTGAAAAGAGTGCATGTCAGTAACAAGATAAAACTAGGTATTTGGATACCGATGATCGAATCTCAGACATGTATTATATCATGAGACAAAGGGATTAAGTTACTAGCTTTAAAGGTTCTCACGATCACATAAGTCATCGTTGAATGTGCAGGAGTTAGTATGGATCTCCAGGTTCCGCTTCTGATTATTGATCTGAGAGCAGTCTCAATCATGTCTGCATTATTTGCGAACCGTACGGTGACACACTTAAGGGTTGCTGGACACCATTTTGGAGCACATATGTTTCAGACAAAAGGATTGCAAAGCGCAGGAATTGTTTCAGTAGAAATCGGAATTGTTTCGGGTGAAATTGCAGAAAGTGGTTCTGCATGTGATATTGAAATGTTGCAAGGGGTTTTATGTGAATGTTTGTTAATTAAAGTAATTAACAAAATTCTGGATAAAATAAATAAAAGAGTTTTATTAATTGAGAGTTGCATTAAATTTGGTGGAAATTTAATGCATGTGAGTGGAATTTTGGGTGGAGTCAAAATTGATGTGAGTGGAGCTTCCACCACATGAATGAGGAAGAGGTGGGGGCACCCTCCTTGGCCGTCGGCCATGGTAGGGGAGGAGCCCTCCTCTCCTATAAAAGGCCCCCTATCCTCCCTCACAAAGCACACCTCCTCGTGAAGGATCTCTGTTCCCCTCTAGATATTTCCCCATGGTCTCAGGTTAGCGAGATACATGTTCCCGGTGGCCTTGCATCTGGAAGGAGTTGCTGATTCCGCTGATTTGCTAGAGCAAGGAGGTGGAGGTTGTCCGGTGGCTTGGACGTGTGTGCGAGGATGGATGTGCTGCTGATTTGTGGCGCTCGGACTTCCACACGATCTTGAGATCGGCAAGCGTACGACTACATCAACCACGAGTTCCTACTCGTTAACAAAGCTAGTTGTCCTCGAGGGTAAGTTCTCTATGGATGTATATCCACCCGTTGCTTTGTATCTAGTAGATAAATCTTGGCGTATAGTTCTCATCGTAGGAATTTTTTTGTTTTCTATGCTGCAAACCCAACAGTGGTATCAGAGCCTGATCTATGCGTAGGTGCTTTGCACGGGTAGTACACATATGTTTATATGTGGGCGATGATGATCATGTTATTGCATCTTCTATGTATTTTGGATATTGGTGGCATAGTGGGATGAAGCGGCCTGAACCAACCTTACATGTCATCATACATGAGACTGGTTCCACGATTGCCATGCAACTAGTTTTGCATAAGTGGTTGGCGGGTGTCTGTCTCTCCTACTATAGTCAATATCTGATTTACAATGAGTTGCTAATAACTTGGTTATCCTCGTTGTGGTTCATGTTCGTAGGTAAGACTGGTTCTATCTCCGAAAGCCCTAAGCCACGTAAAACTTGCAATTGATAAATTATAGGCGTCTAGTTTAGATCGTTGTTGGGCTAGTGTCTTGATATGGTATTGTTGTAAGTAGATGTATGATACAAACTCTTACAACACATTGAACGTGTAAGTTCCATAGACCTTGGCCTTACACACAAAGGAATGATAGAGATCCTACCACGATGCAAATGATAGAGATCAAATGCATGGACCATATCATCTCACTTTACACATTAGATGTTTGCATCTTATACTGCTAGTTTGGCGCTTTTGGTTGCATTGTAAGATGATCCCTCATTTAGATATCAAGATAAAATGTGTTCTTCCTTAAGTATGCACCGTTCTATGGATCGTGTTTCGAGACATCACGTGATGATCGGGTGTTCTCGACTCTACGCTTTCATACAACGGGTGTAAGACAGTTTTACACACGCGAATACTAAGGTTCTTACTTGGCAAGCCTAGCATGTACAAACATGGCCTCGGAACACGGACCGAAAGGTTAAGCATGAGTCATATAGTTGATACGATGCCCATATAGATGCTCACCTTTGAAGCTACACCGACTCACGTGATGATCAGACTTGGTGTAGTGGATTTGGTTCATGTAATCACCAAAAAGACACGAGGGATGTCGTTTTTGAGTGGGAGTTCATTAGTAATTTGGATTAGTTGAAATCAATCTATCATAAACTTAGTCTAAATAAACTTTACAAATTCTGTTGCAGGTGGCACCACCTGCTCTTGATTTCAATGTGTTCATGGAGAAAGAGAAACTTGCTGCGAATGGTAGAAACTTCACCAACTGGGCTATGAATTTGAGGATTCTCCTCAATGCTGCACAAAAGCTATATGTGCTAGAGGCGCTGCTAGGCCCCCCACAAGCTCCTGATGCCCCTGACGAGGAAAAGAATGTCTATATAACTCGTCAGGAGGACCACAACTTAGTTCATTGTGGCATACTGTATGGGCTGGAGCCAGAACTTCGAAAGCGTTTCGAAAATGGCAATGCCTTTGATACCATGGGAGAATTGAAAATGATTTTCGATACCCATGTTGTCGTAGAGAGTTATAATGCTTCTGAAAAGTTCTTTAGCTGCATGATGGAGGAGAATAGCTCTGTTAGTGAGCACGTACTCAAAATGTCTGGGTATGCCGATAAACTTGTGTCCTTGGGAATAACTATTCCCATTGACCTAGGCATATATTGTGTTCTCCAATCTCTGCCACCTAGCTACAAGAGCTTCGTGATGAACTATAACATGCAGGGCATGAAGAAGTCTCTTCCCGAGCTTCTATCAATGCTTAAGACTGCAGAAGTGGAGATTATGAAAGAACATCAAGTGTTGATGATCAATAAGACCACCGGTTTCAAGAAGGATAAGAAAGGCAAGCAGAAGGGAAAGAAGGGCGGCAAATCTGTTGCCGCACCTGAAAGGAAATCCCGAGTTGGCCCTAAGTCTGATACCGAGTGCTAATATTGTAAGGGGACTGGCCATTGGAAGCGCAACTGCCCCAAGTATTTGGTGGACAAGAAGGCCGACAAGGCAAACAAAGGTATATGTGATTGTCGTGGTGGTGTCACGGTAGATGCCATGGATAGGCTAAAGGTGGGAACTAAGTGCACTAGGGTAATCCAGGGAGGGATAGTGTGGTGATTCCACACACGGTAGCTTTGTATTTGATTCACCTTCCCATATTACAAGTGCTCCTTGAGCTATATTGGGGAGAGGAGGAAGAAGGACTCTCTTACTCTCACCACTAGCTAGCCCTCAGGAACACACTAGTAAACCGCAACACACTAGATATCAACCCTTTCTACAGAGGCCCTAGCCCCTCTTATATAGGTGTGGCTAGGTCTCCACTTAGGGCAAACGTGGAGGCATTTTCCATGGAATATGCCTCCTCCCAAAATAGTAAGCTGACCGGGTTACTTTAACCCCACGTCATCCATGTAGAGGCTACGTGAGCCTCTGTGGCGCCTGCATCATCCGACATAGGCTTCGTCACCTTTGTCGGCCATGCCTCGGTGCTCCTGCCTCTATCCGCTTCGCTCACGCTCTGCGTATAGCGGTCACCTTTGACCAGCGAGATACCTTCCTTCTCTTACAAGCTTGATATGACCCGGATCCCACATAGTTGATTCGGCCACACCTGTTCCTGCATACAAGTTAGATACATCCTTCCGACATACGGCATAAGTCGGTTGAGACCAAGTTAGGTGGACGTCCCCTGGTCTGGGTTACTCTGTGATTCGTCCTGCCTTGAGGTGACTCGGCCAGCACTTGCTTTGACCTTGCCGTACCTCGGCTAACTAGGCCTTTATACCCCGGCGTGACCCTACCCGGGGGTATCCCCCCAACATTAGTCCCCGAAGTTGGTGCGGTCTTAGCTACCTTAGCCGCTAAGGCCACATCAGGTTCAATTTTACTGAGCCTCTTGCTCCCTCTCCGAGTTACCTCATAATCCGGATTCCATAGGTTTATTTTCCCTTGGCACATTCCAAGTTTTTACTTGCTGGCCGGCTTACCTCGTACTCATTCGGGTCATTGTTCCTTCTCTCGTACGCTTCCCCACGTGGAGGCTAATCATTAGGTTGCCTCATTTTAAGGGCCTGCTACAATAACCACCGCAGTTATTGTTAGAAGTTACTGTGGCAGATGTCACGTCATGCCCGCTCCTCGTTAACTGTATCACAACGTCGCGTCGTAGGATCCACTGCGCTCTGTGGCCCTTCCTGTGGCTCGTACCTGATTGGTCAATCCGAATCATACACGGCCACATGGTGTGGCCCTCCCGCAAAATGCGATCCCACTACCCCTTAATGGAGTGGTTAAATAGGGGAGTGGCGCGCCCCTTGGGTCATTTCCCATCTCCGCGCCCCTCTGCCTCTGCTCTTTCCTCATCTTCTCCATCGACAGCGCCGCCGCCACCGCATCTGAGTAGCAGCACCGCCGCCGCATTGCTTCCACACGCTCTAGCGCCGCCGCCACCTCCGCTCATCCTCTCCGCCATGGGTCCCCGCCAGTCTAGGCCGCTGCCTCCCCCCACCGCTAACGCAAGTGAGGGGAGCGACCTTGAGATGACTAAGGAGGAACTCACCGTCGCCGAGCAGGAGATGGAAGAAGACGCGGCGAACGCCGACCGCGGTGCGTGGGCCGGATCCTGGGTCTGCCAGGATGACCTGGATTGGCTCTACCGCACCAGGCACATCCCGGAGGGCGTCGCTGCGCGACTTGCTTCCGCCGAACTTGCCCCCTCACCCAATCCGGGTGAGTATGTGGTGTTCCTTTCTCATTTCCAACGTAGATTTGGTCTCCCAGTCAGTGACTTTTTCCATGACTGGCTAAACACTTACGAGCTTCAGCCGCACCACCTTCCGGCTAATGCCATCACATATCTCTCCGGCTTCGCCTCCACCATCGAAGGTTATGCCGGACTATGGCCCACGAAGGAGCTCTGGATCCGGTTCTTCGGCCTTCGTCGAAACATGATTCTGAACGTAGAGCTAGATCCGGAGGACAAACAGCTCACGTAGTTCGGCGCTGCGTCAATCTCTCCTCAGAAGCAGTCCATCTTCCCCCGAGTCATGGGGCTTGACTCCTGCAAGGGATGGGCCCGGACTTTCTTCTATGTCCGGAACAACACCACCGAAGATCTGATCCGGCTGCGCCCCTATACTTCGGGTCCTCCTAACCCGAATTTGTGGGATGCTATCCCCAAGAAGCCCACCGTCCTAGCGAACCAAGTTAACAAGAGGTTCAAGGAGCTGAAGGATCTCGGATTGTGCAATGAGGATGCCATGATCACATTTGTTCGCAGCCGGATCTCCCCTCTCCAGAAGTGCACACATAAGCTCTGTCATATGAGCTGGGGCCGCGACCCCAACCGGACCTCGTCTTTCGAGTTGAGCAACACAGAGATCTACCGTCGGGTCAAGGCCCTCTTCACCACCCACAAGGACTTCTCCTCTGAGTTGACGTGGGGAATTGAACACTTTTGCCGAGATAGGCTCCCTCCTGCGGTAACTCTCGTGCCCCAAACTTTTTCTGAATTAAATCATATGTCGGTCCTTGTTGTAGGTTTAATCTTGTTGCCTTTTCTTTCCCTTAGATGTTTCTTCAGCAAACCATCGAGGATGGCACCGAGCCTTCCCTCAAATGGGTGCCTGACCGGGATACCTCAGACGAGGAGGAACCGGATCAGGAGATGTTCCTTCCGATAGAGGATGCGACCAAGCGACCCACCGGTAAACTCTCTTCCATTAGAGATTGGCCCGACGATGAAGATGATTCGGATGTTGAGGTGATGGAAGCATTTGACGCTGTCCCCCTTTCTTATGCTTTTCCGGCAATAGCTAACCACGGCGGGCAGATTCATGAAGACCCTCCCCTTGCCGTGGGTGAGCCTGTTTCGGTCGCGCCGAAGAAGAAGAGGGGAGCTGCATCAACTTCTTCCTCCAGACCTTCTGAGCCAGCCAAAAGGCGAAAGAAGTCCGGGGACAAAACTGCCACCAAGCCTGCAACCAAGGCCACAGCTCGGAGGGCTCGAAAGCCCAAGGAGCCTCTGACCTCGGATGAGTAAGCCTCTTCTCCCTTTGCTATTTACTTGTTCTTATTTTATTATAGTTTCTCATGATACATTATTTGATTCGGCAGGGCCGCGGTGGAGGTCCCATAGAATGGATCCGGCATTGCCTCGCCGCTCCGACACAACCCTTCTTCCCGTCATGGCGACGATTCACGCCCGTTGAGCCCCATTCAGGAGGGTTCAGCGGCTGCTCCGGGTTCCAGCCTACCTCGTTAGGAGGAGGGCAACCTCGGAGCGGGGGAGACTGGATCTGCCGAGGCAGCAGCAACCACCACTTCGGCTCCGCCACAAATAGCTTCGTCCGAGAAACCCACAGTACCCCCACCGAAACGAAAATCAGCACCAGCACCATCTTTGGCTCCAGCACCTGCAGCAAAGGCACCAAGCCCCTCCGCCTCGTCCGAGTCTTCCAAGGCTCGGCGAGAAGACCCCAGCAGCACTAAGGGAAGCGCCAAGGCAGCTCCTTAGGGCAAATCTGCTGCAGCAACTTCCACCTCACAGCAGCAACCCAAAGGCAAGAAGGCTCCTGATGCTGCCAAGGCAACGTCCGTCGATGCTGGACAGCGCACCCTCGCGTCCATGCTTTCAAAGAAAACTCCACCACCGAAGGACACCCCTGCTGAGCCAGCTGATGCGCAACTTGTTTTGCATACCAGCCCCGCCATTGCCCAAGTTGAGAGGAGGGAAGTGCATGCCAAGGGTTTACTGGCGCCCCATATGCTTAGCGGCGAACGATACCCTCCGACCTTGATCGAGTTGTAAATAACTAGAACAAGGCGGAGTTCGTCTACAACGACAATCTCCCGGAGAAGTTCGCTCCCGCCAAATTTTCTGTGTAGATGAATACTGCCGCCAAGGCGATTAATCTTGCGGGCCGGATGATGGAGGTACGTCACTTCGTTTTTTCCTTAACATGCAGTAGACATTAGTGATATAACAACTAGTCCTCGAGCCTCCAGGGGAGTAACTTGTTACTCGGCCGGATGCTCCTTAGAGAATTAACGTAGCTCCTTAATAACTTCGAATATGCACACACCTAGAACCGGGTTAAGTTCCACTTGGCCCGGATTTTGTACACTTCGAATATGCACACACCTAGAGCCGGGAGTTCCACTTGGCCCGGATTTTGTACACTTCGAATATGCACACACCTAGAGCCGGGTTAAGTTCCACTTGGCCAGGATTTTGTACACTTCGAATATGCACACACCTAGAGCCGGGTTAAGTTCCACTTGGCCCGGATTTTGTACACTTCGAATATGCACAAGACTAAGCTATATTTTTATACTCTTTTTAGGTGACCACCAATCGCCGGAGCGCCGAGTTTCAGCGTCTCCTAGACACCCACAAGATGCTACGTGCAAAACATATCGCACTTCTCGCTGAACACGAGAAAAGGGGTAAGTTTCTTCCTTGGTATTTTCCCATTTTCCTTCATCTTTTTCTGCCGAACTAACCCATCATTCGGTTTTTCACAGCTGGGGTGGAAGCTGAGAATACCATCATGAGGAAAAACTTGGAGCAAATCAAGGGTGAGTCATTTTTGCTCAATCTCTCTCTGCGCCATATCTTCTTTTCTTCTTGGCTCAGCAAATATTCATACCTCGGCTTTGTCGGGTCCACAAACTATTTCAGCTTCTCTTGAAGATAGTGTGCCCGTGCCTGACATGATGCTGCATTTTCTCGAACAAGCAGGGCAACACCAAGCTGAACTCAAAAGAAAGATGATGAGCTTGCCCTCCTCCAAACCAAAGATGATGAGATTGCCAAGCTCAAGGCAGATATGAAGAAGTTGAAAGCGCAGCACCAATCCGAACTTCAAAAAGCTGGCCAGGACTTTACTGAAGAGCACGAGCGCCTCAACCTCCAGATTGCCAAGGACCAAGAACTTCTCCAGGAGGCCGATGCCAAGCTCGAGTCGGCGAATACTGAACTTGCGCAACTTCGCAAAAGGCATGATGACTGTACTAAGGAGCTGACCCGAATCCACAACCACATCTCTCGTAAGTTCTTTTCCTTAAACCGGCATGAATATCTCCAAGTCAACTTCTTGTACTCAGTTCACTTGTCCTGTTTTCAGACAAGGTTCCAGAGGGTGATGCCATTGCATCTAGTGCTGTTACCAAGTTCCGCCAGCAGAGAGGTACTCCGTCTGGTTCTGGCGCCATTCCTCTTGATCTGGAGGACCTGCTTGTCAGCTTGTCCTCTGGAGTTGAAATCATGAAGAATCACGGCAAGGATATTCTAAGCGCAGCAGTCTGGGTCTTCAATGCCCTTTGGCCTGGCGAAGATACTCCAGAGGGTTCCGCTGCCCTAATTAACAAGCTGATTGAGTGCGAGACACAGCTAGACCTCTGGAGGGAATCCGCCGGACGTGCCGGAGCTAAGACCGTTCTCCACTATGTGCTCACATGGTATGAGAAAATCAATCTCGATCTTCTCGAGCGCATGCGCACCGGGTCAAGGTGGTCCACCGATCTAGATTGTGTAGCTCGTCGCAAGGCTTGCGCCCATAACCTCATTCAATATGCCCCATCCATCAATGGAACGAGGGACCAAGCTTCCTCGATGTCGTTGATGATGAATACGTCGAAGATGGTTCGGGTGAAGATGATGAGAGTGAAGCCTCGGATGTTGAAGAAGATTAAGCTGAAGCCGAAGCTGGGGCTGCACCCACTGGCGCCGAAGTACCTCCTCCTGCTGCTCCTTGAGCGAAAAAACTTTGAAATTTATCAGATCCCCGGTATGCCGGGTGCAATTGTATCTAAGCACATCAGTTATATTTTGCTACTAAGTTTTTATGCCGGATTAACTTGGGCATAGTCCCCGAGTTTCCTTTTCTTGTTCCTCCAATTTCTTGGCTCGGCTCGTGTCCACCTTGGTTTGGTTTTATGACTTACGAGTCCGAGTTTCAAAAATTGAATTAACAATACTTGGAAACTTTAGGATTAGCTCAAAATAATTCAGCGTAGTAAATTTAAAGTAAGCACAAGGTTAGTCTAAAAAACAAACGTCGGCTCGATTAAGTTTCTTTCCTTAGCCGTTTTTCATGTGCTACGCAATTCCAAACTTGTTCTCTTGCTTGCCATGAAGCCAATTCTTGTTGGACAACAGCAAGTCGAGGAGTTAGGTTTTTGGTGCTCACACACTACTAATCCGGCTTAAGTAGAAGCAACTTATGCCAGCCGACGTATAAATAATAAATACAGAAGACAACCAATATTATTAAGGCAGTCCCCGAGTTACTGCTCGAGGTGCCACGGTTTCACTGATAAGCTCATTGTCGGCATACATACCGACATATGAGAGACTCGGATACATACACTTCTCTGCTAAGTGTAGAAAGGACGAAGTAGAGCTACATTACATGGACACTTGGATTCCTCGCCGGACCTGTCCGCCTTGTTCTTCTCCTGTGGCTTTGCATCGATAAGATAATAAGAATTATTGTGCAATGCTTTGCTCACAATGAATGGCCCTTCCCATGGGGGGATAATTTATGCATGCCAGCAGTACGTTGTACTAACCGGAGTACCAGGTCGCCTTCCCGGAAAATTGGGGGGCTTACTTTCCGGCTATGATAACGTCAGAGATTTTGCTGATATATGGCGGATCTGGACAATGCCAATTCTCTCGCTTCTTCCAGCAGATCAACATCATTTTGCCGGGCTTCTTGCACTTCGGCTTCTGTGTATTGGGTGACCCTAGGCGAGTCATGCTCTATGTCGGCTGGTAATACAGCTTCTGCCCCATATACCAGAAAGAATGGCGTATAGCCTGTTGATCGATTCGGAGTTGTTCTTAAACCCCACGGTACTGCTGGTAGTTCTTCTATCCAGCACCCCGCTGATCTTTGCAGCGGCTCAATGAGCCGGGGTTTTATCCCGGATAACACCAATCCGTTGGATCTCTCCACTTGCCCGTTTGATGCGTGGTGTGCTACCGAGGCAACGTCCAGCCGGATCTTTTTATCTCAGCAAAAACGTGCAAATTCTCCCTCAGCATTATTCGTTATGATACTGTGAGGATAACTGTATATCAAGATGATGTCTTTGAGGAAAGTTACGGCAGTGGCTCCATCACATTTTCTTATTGGCTTCACTTCAATCCATTTCGTAAATTTGTCAACCATGACCAGGATGTGGGTCATGTTCCCTCTTGCTGGTTTAAACGGGCCAACCATACCCAAGCACCATACGGCAAACGGCCATGTAATTGGTATGGTCTTGAGCTCCGACATTGGCACATGTGTCTTTGTCGCATATCTCTGACAGCCATTGCATTTTCTCACCAGATCTTCTGCTTGTTCCAAGGCGCTTGGCCAATAAAACCCATGGCGGAAAGCTTTTGCTACCAAGGCTCTGGACGAGGCATGATGCCTACATTCCCCCTGATGTATATCTCGGAGGATGTCAAGTCCTTCCTCCGGGTCAACACATCGTTGGAGGACATTAGTCACACTCCTTTTGTATAGCTCGGAATTGATGATAGTGTATGCTTTTGCTGTCCTCTGAGTTTTCCTGGAGAGTACCTCCTCAACGGGTAAGGTTCCATCCTTTAGGAATTGGAATATGGGCAATGCCCAAGCTGGTACAGCTCTCACTAGGAACACATCCTCATCAATTTCCATCTGATCCACAGGCATAACTTCTACCGGATCACACTGTGCAGTCCCCGAGTTTGTCATGGCAGTCCCCGGGTTTGCCAAGGCAGTCCCCGGGTTTCGCGAACCACTTCCCACATCGATGTCCATGGGCACAGCCTCTGATTCCGGGTTTGCCGGGATAAAAATTGAGTCGGACTCCGAGGATGGCCTGATAGATGGTTTTCTGACGTGCTCTAATGCTACGCCTGGTGGAATTGCTTGTCGGGTTGATCCGAGCTTCGACAATACGTCGACAGCCTCATTTTCCACCCGGGGTATATGATGAAATTCACATCCCTCAAAGTAACCAGATATCTTCTGTACATGAAATCTGTACAATGCCATGTTTGCAGCCAGAGCATCCCATTGTCCGGAGACTTGTTGGACGACGAGATCCGAGTCACCGAAGCATTGGATCCGACGTATTCCAATCTCTTGGGTTCAGAGGTATCTGGTGGAAACCAGAATATGCATCAATGAACGACAACAACTCACACCCAGCAGTGGAATCTATGACTTGGTCTATCCTTGGTAGTGGGAATGGGTCTTTTGGACATGCCTTATTCAGATTCGTGTAATCGATACACATACGCCAAACCACTGCCACGTTCGGATCATCCTTCTTCTTTTCCACCAGCACCGGATTAGACAGCCAATCCAGGTAAAGCACTTCCATGATAAATCCAGCAGCCAACAAACGAGCTAGCTCATCTCCTATGATTTTTCTCCTGTCTTCGGCGAAGCGGCGGAGAGGTTGCTTCACCGGCTTTGCTCCGGGTCTGACATTCAAAGAGTGCTCGGCCAACTCCCTCGGAACACCTTGCAAGTCCTGTGTGGACCAAGCAAAAATATCCCGATTCTCACGGAGGAAGTTGACGAGCTCGCTTTCCTATTTGTCATTTAACCCGGTACCAATTGTTACGGTGCGCTCAAGGAACATATCATCAACAGTCACCTTCTTGGTATCTTTTGTCGCTTGGAATGAGACGCTACCATGCAGGTTACTTAGTGTCGGCATATACTGCTACGCGGACTGAGCCAATGCCGCCACTTCTTGCATCTTTCTCTTTTCTTGCGCAATCACGAGTGACTCGGCTAGGTTAGACCCGGCGGATGCACACTCAATGGAACGTCGGAAATCACCAACGATGGTAATCACACCATTTGGCCCGGGCAGCTTCATCTTTAAGTAACTAATGTGACAACTTTCCATGAATTTGTTCAGAGCTGGCCTGCCGAGCAACGCGTGATATGTGCTTTTCAAGTTTACAACCTCGAACTCTAGATTCTCAGTCTGGCAGTTATCTCTTGTGCCAAGCAATACGTCAACCCGGACCTTGCCTATGGGCTCACAGGAGATACCTGGCACTATGCCATGGAAAGTTGTCCTTGTAGCTTGGAGCATATTCTCCGAGATACCCAACTTGCGCATCGTGTCCACATACATGATGTTGATGCTACTGCCATTATCGATCAGGACCTTTGAGAACCTCACATTGATGTTAGGTCCAATGAGTGTTGGATCCAACACCAGTGCATACGAACTAGGGCTTGGCATGAGCTTCGGATGATCCTTGATGCTCCAGGTAATCTCCTAATCCGACCAAGGCATATACCTTGTCACGGCCGGCATAACTACATTGACCTCCATATGTCGGCGCTGCAAGCTCTTTCTATCCGTCTCTTCCGTAGTGAAGACACAATAACTCTGATGATGCTCTTTGTACTCATTTCTCCCCTCGTTTTCGGGGTACCTCTGATCCTGGTGGTTTTGGTTCTCCACCTGATGCACTGCATCCCTTCTCTCATGGTTGCCATACCTCGGCGGAGGGGGAGGCAACATTAACTATTGCGTGTTCGCTCCGGAGAGCAATTGCTGCCGGGGTAACTCCTGCCGAGGTTGATCATTCTGAGGTGCCTGAGCATTCCCCGAACCACTCTGTTCTATTTTCCGCATCCACTCACACTTCCTGGTTGTGTGACCCACTGGGTTACTCGGATTAGGCGTGTGAAATTTACACGGCTGATCCAGCATTGCTTCATAGGTGTACCTCGGACGGTCCTTCTTTTCTTGCCACTGTTTTTTCTGCTCTGGCGTCCAAGTTTTCTCCCCATCATTCCTTGGTGTCCATTGCTGCCCTCTAGTTTTCTGACGTTGACTGCTTCCTCCCCCGGGTTGATCCTGATTCACAGCTGCAACTTGTTGCGAACTGTACCGGTAATCCGGTCTGTCATCCCTTCTTTTACCTTGGTATTCGTTTCTCTGGGATGATCCGGCCCCATCTCGCTGACAATACTCTTCACTTGACTCGTTTGACGTGAGTCTAGGTTGGGTCGGATCACCCAACGCATATGAATCAGCAATCCGGATTGTTTCTGCCAAGGTGGTTAGCATATCCCTTTGCAACCTTTGCCATAGCATGCTTGCATATCTGCATCCTTGCGCAAACCAAGCTATGGCCTGTGACTCAATCACACCCTCACATGAGTTTCACACAGTGCACCAACGTGTTAAGAACTCTCGGTCAGTCTCATTCCGTCTCTTCCTACACATTGCTAGGGTCTGCGGCCTATTGGATCTCTGATACGTACTTGAGAAGTTGCTAACAAACATCTCCTCAAAATCGATCCAACAGTTAATACTTCCGGGTGGAAAATTGTTTAGCCATACCCTTGCTGGCCCCTCCAGCATCTGGGGTACATATCTCACAGCCCATCTCAAGTTGCCCGTGGCAATTTTTATAGCAGTTGCATAGTTAATCATCCAATCCTCCGGCTTAGTGCTGCCGTCATACATCTTTGTGCCTCTAGGTAACTGGAAGTTAGGTACCGGAGGTTCCTTCATGATCCGGGGCCCAAAACAAGCTGGACCCGGAGGACCTTGACACTCAATTTGCTCCGACCTATACAGCTAATCTAGTTTTAACCTGGCATCATCAGGCATCAAGTTTCTGCTTCCCAATCTTGACCCTATCACGTGATAGTCCGGTCTGGGATAGCCAGCGTTCACCATCTCCGAATCACCATCATTGTATCTATCTTGCTCATGTGGAGCTGCTCTCTGTTGCATACCTTGGCCGGCACTGCGCTCTTGCCGTGGTATATTCCGCTGCTGCGGTTAACCTACACCTACCGAATTACGCTGTCCGGCATTGCCGTTTACAGCATTCCCTTGACCGGTATTGCCTTGGTCGCGGTTACCTTGGCCAGCTTCACCTCGGCTCATACTCCTTCGATCCTCATTTCTTTGCACTTCTTTTCCTTTCCCTGCCCTTGCCGGGTCATATGGGACTATCTGCTTATTCCTCCTGGCCGAAGTTACTACCTCTTCTCTCCTAGGACCACCATGAGGAGACGATGCGGCTCCAACAGATTTCTCCGGGTTACCCACCGCCAAATGAACGATCTTGGAGGCCGCAACTCTCTCCGGGTTAGCCCTGAGCAATTCCTCGGTTTGCCTGTTCGCAATCTGAACCAACTCATTGACTCTATCTTGCTGTCTCTGACGAGCTTCACCCGTCAGACCTTCTAACTCGGACGCAGCTGCATCTGCTGCTCGGAGGTTCTTTGCCGGGGTACTATACTTCGGCAGCCCCACGGACAAACAGTTTTCTGATTCCTCAATCCTAGTATCACCCTCTCTGTTCATTTCACTCATGAGATTTCTCCCCTTCACTTTCACAACATCTACCTTATTTGCATTAGCGTACTCACGCAGTGTCATGTTCAACGACTACTGAGCCGCAGCTATCTTTTTCACACCCTCTAGTATTTTTTGCCTAGTTTCCTCTAGCTCGGCATGTGCCTGAGCCGGATCTACTGCTGCTGCTACCGGGTTTGCCAAGCTATCCATTGCCTGCAGCAGCACATTCTTAGGCCTCTCTAGCGGAGGACCTCTACTTTTCCTCGGTGCCTTAGGTGTTACCTCCAGATCTGGTGCTGGATCCCTACTTGCGCCAGCGCTAGGCGCGGTCATCATCACCTCAGTGTGGTCCGGGGAGCGAGTGATACGCGCCCCGCGAGCCGCACTAAGGGGTGGCTCGCCTCCTTCGATGACGTTTCGCGGATGAACGCACAACACATCGACATCAACGTAGACCTTGTGCGTGTCAAGCTTGACGAAGAGGCCGTTGCGCGGGAGAGGGCGCTTGCCGAAGCAGCCAACATTGTCGCTGACGAAATCCAGCGCTCCAAAGCGCTGAACGAGCCCGGAGACGATGTGTTCACCGGTGCCGATGAAGTTTCCCGTCTGGATATTCACCCCTGCTAGCACTGCTAGCCCCACGGTGGGCGCCAACTGTCGTGGTGGTGTCACAGAAGATGCCATGGATAGGCTAAAGGTGGGGACTAAATGCACTAGGGGAATCCAGGGCGGGATAGTGTGGTGATTCCACACACGGTAGCTTTGTATTTGATTCACCTTCCCAGATTACAAGTGCTCCTTGAGCTATATTGGGGAGAGGAGGAAGAAGGACTCTCTTACTCTCACCACTAGCTAGCCCTCAGGAACACACTAGTAAACCGCAACACACTAGAGATCAACCCTTTCTACAGAGGCCCTAGCCCCCCTTATATAGGAGTGGCTTGGTCTCCACTTAGGGCAAACGTGGAGGCATATTCCATGGAATATGCCTCCTCACAAAATAGTAAGCCGACCGGGTTACTTTAACCCCGCGTCATCCATGCAGGGGCTACGTGAGCCTCTGGGCGCCTGCGTCATCCGACATAGGCTTCGTCACCTTTGTCGGCCACGCCTCGGTGGTCCTACCTCTGTCCGCTTCGCTCACGCTTTGCATACATCGGTCACCTTTGACCAGCGAGATACCTTCCTTCTCTTACAAGCTTGATGTGACCCGGATCCCACATAGTTGATCCGGCCACACATGTTCCTGCATACAAGTTAGATACATCCTTCCGGCATACGACATAAGTCGGTTGAGACCAAGTTAGGTGGACGTCCCCTGGTCCGAGTTACTCCGTGATTCGGCCTGCCTTGAGGTGGCTCGGCCAGCACTTGCTTTGACCTTGCCGTACCTCGGCTAACTAGGCCTTTATACCCCGGCGTGACCCTACCCGGGGGTATCCCCCCAACAGTGATATACATGTTATTTATGTGTACTTGACTAGTAATCGCAGTAGTAGCACCTGGGTATTTGATATGGGATCGGTTGCTAATATATGTAACTCGATTCAGGGGCTGCAGAACAAGCGATAGCTAGCAAGGGATGAGGTCACGATGCGGGTCGGCAATGGATCAAGAGTTGATGTGATCACCGTCGGAACGCTGCCTCTCCATATGTCGTCGGGATTAGTTATAAATCTGAATAATTTTTATTGGGTGCCTGCACTGAGCATGAACATTGTATCCGGATCGTGTTTAATGCAAAGTGGTTATTCGTTTAAATCTGAAAACAATGGTTGTTCGATTTATATGAATGATATCTTTTGTGGTCATGCACCTGTGTTGAATGGTTTATTTTTGTTGGATCTCAATAGTAGCATTATGCATATTCATAATGTTGATGCTAAAAGGATTAAACTTGATAATGATATATCTGCATATATGTGCCACTACCGTCTAGGTCATATTGGCGTCAAACACATGAAGAAACTCCATTCTGATGGACTTTTAGAATCACTTGATTTTGAATCATTTGATACATGTGAGCCATGCCTTATGGGCAAGATGACTAGAACGTCGTTTTCCGGTTCAATGGAACGAGCGACAGATTTATTGGAAATCATACATACTGAAGTGTGTGGACCAATGAGTGTGTCGGCGCGAGGTGGATATCGTTATTTTGTTACTTTCACGGCTGATTTGAGTAGATACGGGTATATCTATTTGATGAAACATAAGTCTGAAACCTTTGAAAAGTTCAAGGAATTTTAGAATGACGTGGAAAATCATCGTAAGAGAAAGATCAAATTTCTGTGGTCCGACCGTGGAGGAGTGTATCTTAGTTACAAGTTTAGCACACATATGAAAGACTGTGGAATAGTTTCACAACTCACGCCTGCCGGAACACCACAACGCAATGGTGTGTCGGAACGTCATAATCGTACTTTATTAGATATGGTTCGATCTATGATGTCTCTGACTGACTTGCCACTATCATTTTGGGGTTATGCACTGGAAACCACTGCATTCACTTTAAATCGGGCACCATCTAAATCCATTGAAATGACACCGTATGAATTATGGTTTGGAAACAAACCTAAGCTATCATTTCTTAAAGTTTGGGGATGCGATGTTTATGTGAAGAAACTTCAGCCGGATAAACTCGAACCCAAGGCGGAAAAATGTGTCTTCATAGGATAAGGAAACGATTGGGTATACCTTCTATCTCAATCCGAGGGCAAGGTTTTTGTTGCCAAGAATGGATCCTTTCTTGAGAAGGAGTTTCTCGCAAAAGGTGTGAGTAGTCGGAAGGTAGAACTCGAAGAGGTTACTGAACCTTCTCTTCATGAATTGGCGAGTGGCGCAGCACCGGAAGCTATTTCGGAGTTGACTTCACCTGATGAAGAGAGAGCTAATGGTAATGATCTCCGAAAGAGGATACTGCCGAACCTCGCAGGTCAAGCAGGACACATGCAACTCCTGAACTGTACGGCAATCCTGTTATGAATTTCATGATTGATGAAATAGATGACCCTGTGACATATGAAGAAGCGATGATGAGCCCTGATTCCAACAAATGGCTAGAAGCCATGAAATCCGAGATGGAATCCATGTACGAAAACCAGGTTTGGACCTTGGTGCACTTACCTCACGATCGAAAGGCCGTTGAGAATAAATGGATTTTCAAAAGAAAAACTGATGCTGATGGTAATGTGACCATCTATAAAGCTTGACTTGTCGCAAAGGGGTTTCGACAAATTCAAGGAGTTGACTACGATGAGACATTCTCTCCCATAGCGATGCTAAAGTCCGTTAGGATTATGTTAGCAATTGCTGCATATTTCGATTATGAAATATGGCAAATGGATGTCAAAACTGCATTCCTCAATGGTAATATTGAAGAAGAGTTGTATATGATACAACCTAAGGGTTTTGTCGATCCTAAGGATGCTAATAAGGTATGCAAGCTTCAGTGATCCATCTATGGACTGAAGCAAGCATCCCGGAGTTGGAATCTCCGCTTTGATGACGTGATCAAAGAGTTTGGATTTGTCCAAACTTATGGAGAGGCTTGTATTTACAAGAAAGTGAGTGGGAGCAATGTGGCATTTCTGATATTATATGTGGATGACATATTATTGATTGGAAATGATATAGATCTTTTAAACAGTGTTAAAAGTTATCTAAACAGCAAATTTTCGATGAAAGACCTTGGTGAAGTTTCATATATATTAGGCATTAAAATCTATAGAGATAGATCAAGGCGCCTAATTGGGCTATCGCAGAGTACATAACTTGATAAGATATTAAAGAAGTTTAATATGGACGGAAGTAAGAAGGGGTTCTTACCTATGTTACAAGGCAAGACATTGAGTAAGACTCAAAGTCCGGCTACGACGGAAGAAAGAGAGATAATGGAAAAGATCCCCTATGCCTCAGCCATAGGCTCTATAATGTATGCCATGCTATGTGCAAGACCGGATGTGGCACATGCTATTAGTTTGACTAGTAGGTACCAATCTGATCCAGGTTCGGAACACTGGATAGCGGTCAAGAATATCCTTAAGTACTTAAGAAGAACTAAGGATATGTTTCTTGTATACGGAGGTGAAGAAGAGCTAGTCGCTAAGTGTTATGTCGATGCTAGCTTTGACACCGATCCGGATGACTCTAAGTCTCAATCCGGATACGTATTTCTCTTGAACGGAACAGCAGTTAGTTGGAGGAGTTCCAAACAACCTGTGGTGGCTGGATCAACGATGGAGGCGGAATATGTTGCTGCTTCAGAAGCGGCGCAGGAAGCGGTTTGGATAAAGGAGTTCATAACGGAACTAGGTATGGTTCCTAGTGCATTGGACCCAATGGTGATCTATTGTGACAACAATGGAGCCATAGCCAATGCCAAGGAACCAAGGTCTCACAAGAATTCCAAGCATATTAAGTGTCGGTTTCACTCCATCCGCGAGCATGTCAAGGATGGAGATATAAAGATTTGTAAAGTACACACGGACCTAAATGTAGCGGATCCGTTGACTAAAGTTCTCCCTAGGGCAAAACATGATCAACACCAGAACTCCATGGGTGTTAGACTTATCACTATGTAAACTAGATTATTATCTCGAGTGCAAGTGGGAGACTAAAGGAAATATGCCCTCAGAGGCAATAATAAAGTTGTTATTATGTATTCCTTGTATATGATAGATGTTTATTTTCCATGCTATAATTGTATTGATAGGAAACGTCAATACATGTGTGTTTAATAAACAAAAATGGTTCATAGTTATGCCTCTCTTATAGACTAGCTCGTTCATTAACAAGATGATCAAACTTTCCTGATCATGGACATTGGATGTTGTTAATAATGAGGTCACAATATTTGTGAAATGATGTGATGAACATTCATCCGAAGTATAGCATTATGATCAAAGTCATTATGTTTATATTTCTATAACATCATACGAAGTAGTCTTAGTACTTAGACCATGAGATCATGTTAATTGCTAACACCAAAAGAGTATCTTGATAACATCAAATGTCACACCGTAACAGGGTGACTATAAAGGTGGGTTCAGTGCTACGAAGGTGTTATGTTGAGGCTCATGGATCAAGAGTGGAATTTGTCAATCCCGATGACGGATACATATACTCTGGGCCCTCTCGCTGATATCACATTAATATAGCTTGCAAGCAAGTGATGTGATCACTAGAATGTTATATCACGGGAACGAGAAAAGAGTGCATGTCGGTAATGAGATCAAACTAGGTATTTGGATACCGATGATCGAATCTCAGACATGTATTATATCATGAGACAAAGGTATTAAGTTACTAGCATTAAATGTTCTCACGATCACAGAAGTCATCGTTGAATGTGCAGGAGTCAGTATGGATCTCCAGGTCCGCTTCTGATTATTGATTTGAGAGGAGTCTCAATCATGTCTGCATTATTCGCGAACTGTAGGGTGACACACTTAAGGGTTGTCGGACACCATTTTGGAGCACATATGTTTCAGACAAAAGGATTGCAAAGTGCAGGAATTGTTTCGATTGAAACAGGAATTGTTTCGATAGAAACCGGAATTGTTTTGATAGAAACTGGAATTGTTTCGAGTGAAATTGCAGAAACTGGTTATGCATGTGATATTGAAACGTTACAAGGGGTTTATGTGAATGTTTGTTAATTAAAGTAATTAACAAAATTCTGAATAAAATAAATAAAAGAGTTTTATTAATTGAGAGTTGCATTAAATTTGGTGGAAATTTAATGCATGTGAGTGGAATTTTGGGTGGAGCCAAAATTGATGTGAGTGGAGCTTCCACCACATGAATGAGGAAGAGGTGGGGGCACCCTCCTTGGCCGCCGGCCATGGTAGGGGAGGAGCCCCCCTCTCCAATAAAGGGCCCCCCTCTCCTCCCTCACAAAGCACACCTCCTCGTGAAGGATCTCTCTCCCCCTCTAGATATTTCCCCATGGTCTTAGATTAGCGAGATACATGTTCTCGGTGGCCTTGCGTTTGGAAGGAGTTGCTGCTTCCGCTGATTTGCTGGAGCGAGGAGGTGGAGGTTGTCCGGTGGCTTGGACGTGTGTGTGAGGACTGATGCGCTACTGATTTGCGGCGCTCGGACTTCCACACGATCTTGAGATCGCCAAGCGTATGACTACATCAGCCATGAGTTCCTACTCGTTAACAAAGCTAGTTGTCTTCGAGGGTAAGTTCTCTATGGATGTATATCCACCTGTTGCTCTTTATCTAGTAGATAGATCTTGGCATATAGTTCTCATCGTAGGAAATTTTTTGTTTTCTATGCTACGAACTCAACATCTACTGCTACTTCTTTCGCTCTCTTCCTTTTGGATGCTGATCCTACTATCGGTGCATCTTCTGCTTTCTTTCTTTTACCTCATCCGGCAGCTGGTTGTTTTCCTAGTTTGACATTTCTGACCTTTTGTAAATGCGCCCGCAACTCAGGTGAAGTGAACTTTTGTGGTGCAGTGCCATATTCAGTCCTCTTTCCATAGAACTACAATTTTATTTAAGTTTTTTTGGAATTTGTGGCCTTGAGGAAGAAAAACCTGGTGGCCAAGGAAACCAGTCTTATTTTGTAGCATCACTATGACCTATTTTGTATCACAACAAACATATGCATTATAACCTGTTGTCACTCTACCTGACATAGTGCCAAGAGCTACAAAATCACGGGTGCAGAATAGCACAACAACACGCATAGGGAACTTGGCATCTTTAGGTTTGTTAGCAAGGATATCAGGAGTCATGACACCCTTCCATAGTTCCTAAAAGTCTCATATAAGAGGCTGCATGAACAGATCAAAAACCTAGGATGAGTAAAGCCAGCAAGCAGTTCGACTGATAAGGGCATGCCAGTGAGGCAGGTTGTAAATTGTAACAAGTACTGGCCACATGTTGTACGAGTTACTCATGTTGCCAAATGGGTTAAATCCATCTGTAGCTAGGCCAAGTCTAAGGTTCATTGGATCCGCTGCAAATCCTGGATGAGCCTTTTCAAAGTTCTTCCATTCATCGCCACTAGCTGGATGTCTGAGTAAGTAATCGTCTGGCTTGAGAATCTCTTTGTGCCATCTTGTTTCCTTAGATGTTTGTTCTGACTAAAACAACCTCTTCAATCTATCTATAATTGAAAAATATCTTAGAACCTTACAAGGATCTTTCTTCTTTTTATCACCATTTTTCCATCTTGATTCGTTACATAGTGGGCATTCATCGAGGTTTTCATAATCCTCCCAGAATAGTACACATTTATTTGGATAAAAATGGGTCTTCTCATATGATAGTCCAAGTACCTTGATGTACTGTTTCATCTCATAAAAGAATTTTGGCAGTCCTTCCCTAGGGATTGACTCGCTGTACACCTTAATCACTGAATTGAAAGCTTTGTTGGTAATCTTGTTGAACGACTTCTCCTTTAGTAATTTCATTACCAGTTCGAATCTTGAGATACCAGAATTAGGGTCCACTGAACACTTGGCATTTTCTATAAGGTCAGAGAAAAGTGGTCTTTTAAGAGAAGGAGCGCCTTTTTTGCTTCTAGTGGGGTACAAGTCCCTTAACAAACTAGAAAGGTCCTCATCCTCGATCGGATGAGCTTCAGGAAGACCAGCATTAGCTAGAGGATCAAGAACAGGATGATCATATGGTTCACCATGTTTAGTCCACCTAATATATGTGAGTTGCATCCCATTAACGAATGTATGATCTGCGACTCTGCTTTGACTTAGCCTTTTATAATTAAGGCATTGTCGGCATGGGCAAAACACATCCGAGTTGCCGTTATGTTGTCTAAAAAACTTCATGAAGTCATTAACACCTTCCCAACATGAAGGTGTTGCTTTTTTCCATTCAGTATCCAATATCTGTCCATCTGTTGAGGATAGAGATAGTCAGAAGCTTTCAAGATATTTCACCGAACAAGTTGATTATAGATCTAATTAAGCCAAGATATCTGAGCAACCTGATTGAGTATAGAACTATAAATGCCATGTAATTTTAGCTTATTTCAAAATTTGAGTGCAGAACAATGTTACATATTTGAGAGAACAGATCGACCGAGCACACAATGCTAACCAATTTGAACAAACAGATCAAGTGCAGAACAATGTCAAACGAATAGATCGAGTACTAAACTACTTCTAGGGAATGGTTCGAGCAAACTAAGGATATTATAAGCGTACCGTGGGGATTGACCAGCTGACCGCTGGCTTGTGTGTGTCTCAAAAAGAAGGGTTCTACCAGCAATGGTGTCAGGCCACCCCGGCTGATAGACGGAGTGTGAATGTTTTGGTGCATCACTGATGGCTCTGAAATATAGCCATCTACGTCCACATTTAAACGGGATATTATTCATAATTTTGATGAAATATCTCTCTAAACCCTGCCACTAATGCTAATAATCAGACGGGTATGCAATCCTTTCTTTTATATTTTTCCTGTGTAGATAATGTCGTTTAAAGGAGGGAATCACTACATTAAAGTCAAAGATACGAGATTTCCACAACCAGAAGAAACCAGGAGCCGTAAGATGGAGGTAGATGCTTTAACGACCAACTATACGACCGGAGCAAAAATTCCGGCCGTATAGCTCCGGTCGTATAGTTGGCGCCGCCACCGTGTGGTCAAACAGAACAACTTTTTTGAAGGGACCCCTATATAAAGAAGCCTCAGGCGACGAGAAAACAATCCAGACCTCGCCAAAAAGTCTCTGCCACAAATCTCCAGCCGCCTCCAAATCTCCAAACCCTTCTCCATCTCCATATCCATATTCCACCACTTGTAATAGTAGATCTCGTCTTCAATTGGCAACATTGTAAGACTATTGCTACCAATCTTATGATTTTCATTACAATATTTGTGATTGTTGATTTCATATCTATGTGTGAGTAATTCTCCTTGGGCTAAGGGCTTTGTCCTAGTCATGTAGCAATTGTGCATGTTATTTATCATAGATGGGATCATGTATTAGTTTGTATGACATGATGATTATTGTATCTTCTCTTGCCTCAATCCAAGGACTTGTCAGGTACCCAAGACCCCGAGGGTTGATCTAGGTATAGGGAGTATGAGTAATGATTGATCTGCAGGTTGGGAACCCCAGTGACAGAAGGGGTAGTATGATTGTATGTGAGGGATTTACTTGGGATTAGGTGAAACCAAACGCCCTAGGCCCCCTCTCTCTCCATCATCGACAACAACAAAAAGACGCAAGCTATTGGTTCGGTAAAACACAAAAAGAATTCTAAAACTCCCAAAGGCCCATTAAAGTAACTTCACTATGCATTCTCTTCCCGAGGATGTGATAACCTAGGTCTACTAGGGAAAAAGAAGCTACACTACATCCGTAATCCGGATCGAAGGTATCAACCCTTTTTCTGGCGCCGTTGCCGGGGAAGCAATAGCTACCCTGGTGAGGTTATTAGGAACCTTGCTAGTTTTCATCCTTATTTCTAATTTTGGTAGTTTGCTTTTAGTCTTTATTTGATAAACCAAAGGAATTAGTTATCCTTTAAATTCTTGTTTTTCTATTATAGTTCTTTGTTTAAGAAAACCCAAAAACATAGGAAATATGGCTAAAAAAGCTTGGGGAGTTTGCTACTCCCAACAATGATTATTTGCATACTCCTATTACTCAGCCAGCAATTGCTGCTGATGACGATGAAATTAAGCCCCATTTTCTAAGTTTGGTTCAACAGAATCAATTTGGAGGCTCTACTGTTGAAGACGCGCGTATGCACTTAAATACTTTCACTAAAATATGTGATATAATGCGTATAAAAGACATTGACACTGATGTGGTCAAATTGCATCTATTTCCTTTCTCTCTAAGAGGGAGATCAAAAGAATGGTTGCTATCTTTGCCTAGAAATACTATTACATCATGGGTGGGATGTAATTCTTTATTTATGACTAAATTTTCCCCACCTGCAAAGACTATGCAACTCCGATCTAATATTACTGGTTTTAAACAGGAAGAGTGTGATCCACTAGCGCTTGCATGGGACAGGATGAAAGAATGCCTAAGAAACTGTCCTAGTCATGGGATGGAAGATTGTTAATCCTCCATTTATTTTATAATGCTCTTAATCCTGTATCTAAGTTTATGCTTGATACTGCAGCTGGAGGAAAGTTCATGGGTAAACATATTACCGAAGCGAAGCAGCTGTTAGACAATATACAAGACAACCATGCTCAATGGCATGTGGAAAGATCAAACACGAAGAAGGTGAACGCTATTTCACCACAAGAAAGCGAAGAACTCAATGTTAAGTTCGATGAGCTCATACTAGCCGTAAAAGGTAAGGAAACCCAGGTAAGAGCCACCCCTGAAACAAATATTGAAGAAATAGACTTTGTAGCTCGTAATGATTATAATCCTACTTGGAAGAAGAGTTACAATCCTAACTTTCAGAGACATTATTCTAGTCCTGCAGGTAATTCTAATAATAATATGGGAACTAGTAATGGTAGTCTCCAAGAAACACTTAAGTCTTTTATGGACTCACAAAATGAACAAAACAATATTCTTGTTAAAATAATGGAAAACCATGATGCCATGTTTGGTAAATTATCTAACCAAGTTGTTAGTTTAAGAAATGATTTGCAGGCCCTCCAAGAAAGAACGAGGATCGTTGAGGCACATCTAGGTAAGATAACCAAGAGTCAAACTCTCATTCTAGCTATATTTGCAGGTAAAGCTGAGCCCAATCCTGTTGAAGAACTCAAAATTATGAGGATCCAAAGGGAGGAGCCTCTAGAACTTGATTATAGTAATGCCCCTTCACCAAGCTACACCATCGAAGATCTCATAAAGAGGATCAACGTCAAAATTCCAGTAAGTGAAGGTAACGATGAAGCCATGTATCAACACGTTGTTGATCAAGTAGCAATTAAGGTACGCGAGCTTGAAGAGGAATACAAGAAAATCGCTAAAAAGCTACCTATTAAACTAGATGACATATTTGAGCCTACTATTAAGATAAAGATTGGGACTAATGAGATAGCTGCACTTTGTGATCTAGGTGCAAGCATTTCAACAATCCCAAAGAATCTAGTTAAATCTTGGCTCCTCTGAAATCACTGAATTAAAATTTCATCTAGTAGATTCTACCTACAAACAAGTTGTAGGAATTAAGGAGAACACTTTAGTTTACATGAAAGGTTATCTTGCTCTAATTGACTTTGTTATTGTTGACATGCCTGAAGATACTATTGCTCCTATAATACTAGGCTGTCCCTTCTTGAGAACTATAAAGGCTTTAATTAACCTTCATAAAGGGAACGTGAAGTTGCAATTGCCTTCGCGGGATCCTTTTGTTGTCCATTTCCCCAGGAAAAAGAAAGCCAAACATGACGAGAATGAGGCCATCACTTTGAAGGAAAATTACTTTGGAGTGGCTGTTCCACTCATCTGGCCCAAGTGAGTATCATTAAGGTCAAGCTATTGACCATAAAAGAGTGCTCCATGGGAGGCAACCCATGTTGAATAAAGGTTTGAGTTAAGTTTTAGTTTTAGTTTAACTTCATGTTTAATAAAGAGTGCTAGAAAACTCCATTTGAGGAGAAGAAGTTTGGTAGTACTTGAAATTATGCTTTATTCATGCTATTGTTGGTCGAAAATATTTACTGTCAATTTTCTGTCATAAACAAGGTATATCACTAAGTTACAGGAAAAGAAATAGTTTTCGAAGAAACCTAATTTTTTTATGCACACATAGAGTTTAACGACCAACTATACGGTGGGAATAAAAATTCCGGCCGTATAGTTTTGGCCATATACATATCTTTACCATCGACAATTTTCTTTTCATATGTACTAACAGTTTAACGACCAACTATACGGCGGGAATAAAAATTCTAGCCGTATAGTTCTGGCCGTATAGATATCTTTGCCCTCGACAATTTTCTTTTCTAATGTATTGGGAGTTTAACGACCAACTATACGGCGGGAATAAAACTTTCGGCCGTATAGTTCCGGTCGTATAGATATCGATGTCTTTGTATATTTTCTTTCGCAGGGACAGATAGTTTAACGACCAACTATACGGCGGGAACATTTTGTTCTGGCCGTATAGTTGCATCCGTATAGCTGCGCTACCAGGAGGAAACCCTAATATTTGACAGAAAGCCAACTATATGGCGGGAACACATGTTCCACCTGTATAGTTGTGCATGTATAGTTGCGTCCGAACACAAATCGCACGGGAAGGTACCTCCATCTCCAAAACTTCAATCCTTTTTCTCTCTTCTACCTCCAAACTCTCTCAAAACCTCAATAGATCTTCATCTCTACTCAATTTCGTTCAATTTTCTCGCACACGAGTGATCTACAGTATGTCTCTCCTCCAATCCCCCAATTACTTTTTGCAAATTTATCTTCGATCTTTTGTCATTATCAATCTAGAGTGAGACCTACTATGAACCAATTGCCAATTTTCTAGCCTAGATTATTATTTTGAGGAGATTCTTTAGTGTGTTTTGATGAGGAATATATTATACTTACTATTGTTGGATCAAAAAAAATTATTTTTGCCTTTCTTTAATGTTTTAGATGATGAACACCAGGAGCCAAACTCGTGTTCGTGCCACCGCTAGCGCTTCTCGGGCTGCCGCTCAGGAACGCCTGGGGATACGGTTCAGGGATGAGGCCCATCGTGATCGCTTCAACATGATCAAGAACCGTGAAGAGAAGGCCACCTAGTGGGCTTGCCCCATTATATTGAACCAACTCGGTATTTCTGATGAATTTAGTTTATTTGCAATAGAGCTGGCCTGTAAAACTTTGTGTACAATGATGTACCTACTTATGACCGCTTAACCATAGAATTTCTTCGGACTTTGCAATAGAGGGTCACAAAATTGGTTTTCCATTTGGTGCATACGCATAATATGTCCTTGGACATGGGTGAGTTGATATCTCTTCGGACTTGGTTATGATATGATTTGGTGGACAGCCTGGGCATTGCATACATAAAATGGTACATGCCGTCGGTTCAAGGAGAGCTCTATAAGTTATCTTCCAGGGCCGTTCGATATAGTAGTCGTGAACGTCGTGCCACCTTGAGACTCGGCCGTGCCTCTCGACTAGATAAAACACAATAGGTGATACCTTTAGATACGCGCGTAGTTATGGGACAGTTCTTGTTGTGAGATTCAGAAGGCACGCGTATTATGTTGTCTGAAGGGTTGAACATGTGTTTGGGTACAGTACTGCACCCCTGCAGGGTAAATCTTTTCGATAAGCTGTGTGTCCACGGTTATGGACGCCTCAGGAATACGGTGTCATGATCATAGATAACGCCACTAATGTTTTGCCTCTAATAATATGATTAGTAATTAGCCTTATGAACTAAACACCTGCTTAACTAAAATTTCCACCGTGTGTGTTCCGCAAGTGGACTTCCTCGATTGGTCTTCGAGAGGGAAACCTTCGGATGGGTTATGTTTGGTGTTATACTATACTTATCGTATAGCTCTCTCTTATCTCGGTCTAATAGCCGAAGTTGTAGTGTGTCTCTATAAGTTAGATAGTGCAAGCTTTGCTGCCCTGAGCCCACCATACCTAGGTAGGAGAGGACCACCGAATTCTAGCCTCGCCGTGTACTGGCTTCAGTACTGACCACTCTCTTTTTCCTTTGCCCTTTTTCGACACCCCTTTGGCTTTGACAGGTATGTGATTGATGATGTTAGCAAGGTTACCCTTCCGGCTTGGCCTGGGCAGGGTTATGGACGCCATTGGTTATTCTTCAGGACTCTTAGTCCAATTTGGATCTTGTTCGTACTCAGACATTACTTGGCTTTCTTCTTGATTTGCATCCTTGTATTGTATCTTCGTATTCTTGACTCATTGAGTCATTGTTCTATATATAAGTCTTTGCGGTTTCTGTTGTAAACTACTATGATGTAACTACTTGTAATACAAACCCACCCGCACGAAAGTGTCTGGTGGGCGTCTTTGAATCGTTTCTATGCGGATTTTGGCAGGAGATGCTGAGATCTGCATAGACCTGGTTCTGGGGCGTTACAAGTGGTATCAGAGCAAAGGTTTACAATACCCCACTGATCCAGCCTGTAGGATAACCTAGCTAACAGCCAATGTCTAGTGTCAAAACTATTTTACTACAAATGCGTTGGATAGATCTGATTAGTTCTGATTTTACTCCTTACATTTATTGTTTCTCTTCTTATCTTTGCGTGTTTCAATCTGCTCTCTTTGCTTTATTCAAGTCTAGGATTTCCCGTGGTTGGGTTTCCGTCGTACCTCTAGGGTTTCATCTCCTTCCTTTCGTAATGGTGGAGCTACCTCTGGATTTTATTCTACCTGATCTTTTTTCAAATGCTTCCCAGTGTTCCGCAACTCCTACGATGACGTCATCTTTCTGAATCTTTGTTAATACCGGTTGTCAAGATCTTCAGTCTGAATCCTGAGAGTCGGGGTTGCATAATTCTCCTATTCATGTGTAGAGTAATGCTTTGGGTGCGCGATGGAATGATCCCCATCCGACTATTCTTATCATTCGCCTTGTACATTGAATTGGTGGATCCGTGCGATTCTTACTCCTTTGGAAGTTAGAGGTGGCCCCGTGACCTTTTTCTCGCCTTTGTTTTTCTGGAGTGTTTCCTTGAAGGGCGTGAACAACAACCCTTGTTAGTGGTGTCGTGACCATCAACCCGATGCAAGAAGATATGATCATCAAACATCTCCCCCCTCAGCGTGTTTGCTTGGATCTCGGGACGCGATCCTTGTTAGTGGTGTCTAGTTGTAATGCCCAGGAAAATATCCCTAATTTGATTTACATGTTTGTTTTTATTTTATGCATTAACATGACATCATGCATATTTTACCTCAAAATATTCTTCCAAAAGCCTATTTTGTTTTCTAATTAGTCTCCTTCTTTAATTTCAAATTAAAACCCTAGTCTTTTCCTGATCTTTTATTTGTCTAACAACTATTTACAAAAGTCTCTCTAAAAATAAAATAAATGTTTTCTAGGGGAGACCTCCGGCCTACCAGGCCAAAAGCCCAACAAACCAGCAGCCTACAACCCCCGACTGAACCCTAGCTACCACATCGCCGCACCCACCCACTATGACACACCGCACTCCCCGTGCACGCCGTGCGGTACACGCACGTAACACACGCACGGGAGGGCCTCCCTGCCTCGCTCGCGGTCATCTACCCCACATCGCCCATCCCCATCCTCTTCCCGGTCGGGATCCCCTACCTCGACTCCTTCCTTGCTGCAGTCCATCCCCAGCACCATGTGGCCTCCTGCCTCGCTCCATGTCGCTCCGCCGCCAGGTACGACGCCCTGATTCAGCACCTCGCCAACAACCGCCGCCTTCCTCGTTGCCCGGAGCCCGAGACCTCGCCGCCTCACCTACGTGATGTCTTCTCGGCAGCAAGCTCGTCTAGCCGCCGCCGCCACCGTCGAGCCGCCCGTCGCCCGCAAGCCGCGACCTCCTCTTTTCTACAGTGATGCCAGCTTCGTTGTTCCTCGGCACCGTGGCCAGGGCCGCCGCCTTCTGCATGTCCTCGACTCTCAAGCGACACTGCCTCCTAGGCCTCATCGACCGCCGGCCGCCTGAGCACGTCCCCTTCCGCTTCAGGCCCCGATGCCTCTCCTCCGCTTGTTACCAGCTGCAGCAAGCCGCATCGCTCCTCACGCGGTTGCCCCGATGTTCTCCTGCCGACAAACGCGACCATGCCCATCTGCCCCGCTCGGCTCAGCTCATGTGTCATCCACCGTTGAGTTCTATGCGTCACCGCGAGTCTCGGTCACCGCCATGAACGACTCTGTCTAGGAACGCCAAGGATCATGCCCACTAAGGGGATAACAGTTTGAACTTCCCTATTTGCCTCGAGGTTTGATGCCGTCCTATAAGATCTTTGAGAGAGAATCTAAAGGCCACCGGTGCCGAACCTCGAGACCCTCGACACGGAACCCGAGCACGGCGATGCCTACACCCAAGATCTCCGGCATGGATCGCCAAGACCTCCTTCATGGATCCGATGGTCAAGACCTTGAAGACCCCGATCTTGGAGTCTGAAGACCGAACCTCGAAGACCGATCCCTGTCGAACCCCGAGACCCTGGATCCGAACCCCAATGTGTGACCCTAAGCCCCTATTTTTCTATAATATGATATATATTTGTTGCATATGAATCATTCATACTCTCATGCATAGTGTGGATGTTTGGGGGAATTTATATGATTCACCTAAATTAAATATGGAGACCATATGTGGGTTTTTCTAGCCTTATATTGGCTTCATTTAAATTTGTGTAGCGAATCGATGACTTGCTTTGCCTTGCTAACTCAACATTTAATTTGTGGGGTAGTTAAATAACTTGAACCATAATAGTTATTTACCGGGACTCCTTTTCCCCTTAACATTGCTAAGTTAGACCGCATATTGCCATGTCATGTGTCATATCATAAACATGCCGGATCTTCACCATAGCATTAAATATTGCACCGTTTGTTCTTTCTAGTGCTTTGCTTCTTCACCGGTTAGGACGATGAGTCGATGCGAGATGCGATGAGGCTTCGAATGACCTTCTCAGGCGAGAATCCTGCCTCTTATACCTATTTTACATTTATAGTCTTTACTTCCTTGCTTTGATCTAGTGCTATCCTTATTATCGATACTCTAGTACCCTTCCCTTTATTTACCTGCTCTACTATAAAGCCTTGGTTATCCTATTGCCTTGTTTGATTAGCTAGCTTTGCCTTGCGAGTCGTAGCCCACGCTTAGGTCTACTGCCCGCTCTCATATAGGTGAACCGTGATATCTGATTATGGTTGATAACATGATAAATTAAATTGGTGATGTTGGTTATGGTTATGGTTATGGGTTCACCTAATGATAAGGCCCCGGCAAGGACCACTTTTGGGAACTGCTTGAGCCGACCTAGGACCCGTTCGTTCTACGATACTAGTTCTGAGTTGATGGCGCTAACCAAACGTGGGGGCCCCTGGGATCCCCCCTCAACTACCGGTGCTATTAGTTTATCCAGAGGGTCACAAAATTGGTTTTCCATTTGGTGCATACGCATAATATGTCCTCGGACATGGGTTAGTTGATATGTCTTCGGACTTGGTTATGATAGGATTTGGTGGATAGCCTGGGCATTGCATACATAAAAGTGGTACATGCTGTCAGTTCAAGGGGTGTTGGGGATATAGTTTCCGGGTATCCTCACTATACCTCACTGACCAGGGTGGCCCACTTCGGGTTAGAGCTTTGCTTCATGGGCAGCCCAGTCAGGGAGAAAAGACGGAGTCCAGTCCGGCTACGTGAAGGCCCAGAAGACTTACCGACATAGGCCCATAGTGTTACTTGTAGTCCAAGATGTACTCTATAATCGACTCTTAGTCGTAGCCAGATAGATCTCTCCTGTAAACCCTAGGACGGATATCTATATAAGCCGTCCTAGGGATAGCCTTTAGGGCAACTCACACAATAGTCTACAATCTCAACTCGCACAGGCGAAACCCTTGTGACCCATATTCTGACTCCGCTGTATTACTGGATTGCTAGCAGGAGTAGGATCCATCCAAAGGCGGTGGATTCGAACCTAGGTAAACTTGTGTGCTCACCGTCCCGGAATCCCGTACAACTCACACCCTTCTCTTCCACATGCCTCGAGGACCCCCTCATTGCGTACTTGTCATCAATCCGACGATAGTTGGCGCCCACCGTGGGGAAAGTGAGCTTCGGACCTGCGTTCCGAGCGGAATCTGCAAGAATCGGAATCAGCGAGACTATCACCGTTGGTCGCATCCTCTACGCTAGTGACGTCCCTCTCATCGTTCTCGACGAGACTTGGATTCCAGCTAGAGAATCCATGACCACCTACACCATCATATATTTCGGTGAGATCGATGTTTACGTCGGTTTTGCTGAACCTGTCCCACCCACCCCAGTGGTGATGATAGAGGCAGAAGAAATTTATGGGTCCCCTTTGTCCGCGGAGGCGGCAGAGTTTCGGATCTCAGAAAACCTGATCCCACCTAGCCCGCACCAGTTGCGGAGGTAGTGGAGAAAGCTGAACCTAAGGTAGATCTCGCAGTACAAGTCGGATCTGGAGTGGATCTCCCTAGCGAGGTCGAATCCCAGATCGACCCACCTACGGAGGTCAAAATCCTGGAGGAGCAGGAAAACAACCTTGGTTCTGGCTCTAATAATACCGGGACTGATAGACCTCTCCTGAGATACACGTTGAGGCGCATGATGATGCAAGACGCAAGCATGGACGACATTCTCGAGACCATCAGGTGTTTCGAGGAAGCCGATCGTGAGAGCCGCAACTATCTCAGAAGGCATGCGTCACACTTCGTCGAATATGTTGGTTCCGGATGGCTCTGCCGATGTTGGGGACAACACCGACTCAGTGCTGGAGGCGATCGGAACAAACACCGACATACCCGCATCCTCGGATGATTCAATGACATCGGCGGATTTCCGAAAGTTCTTCGTGGAATATGAAGAGGAGTACAACTCCAAAGTTGCATAAGAAGGGGAAGCCATGGATGAAGGATCCGGGGAAAACTCTCCCAAAGCGCAGGATGATATGGATATCAGAGATAATCCCGAGGTCTAGATGTCTGAAAGTACCGATCAGAGTTTGACTCCGGGAAATGGACCCAAAGCCGTCTTTGCTACCGGCGCTGCCAAGAAGGCAAAGAAGAAGAACAAGAAGAACAAGACTCCGACAAAAGATCTTCCGACAGAGGAAGTGATCGCTGAGGAATACGAGGAAGACTCGGATGGAGCACTTATCCCAGACAAGCCCAAAGAAGAATCGGTGGATGGACACGTGATCATCGAAGGTGCGCGTAAACTCATCGATGCTGCACTAACCACACCTATCCCTACAGCTGCAGAATTTACTGCTGAAGAACTGGATGAAAGAGCCTAGGCCCTAGAAGCGCGTCGCCAAGTACTCCTGGATGAAGCCAAAAACATCAAGGAAGAAAAGAGGCGCATGGCAACTGCGGAAAAGAACATCTCTCAGCAGCATCAGAAGACCCAGAAACACCACACGCGTGGCGACCAATTCCCGGAAATTCACAAAGTCCTCTTTGGAGGAGACCATGGGATGCCTCGACTCGACATCAAGGGAGACTAGGTGTATCCAACACCAGTGCAAAACACTATTGTGGCTCGAGAAATCCTAGCAAATAATCCAGGCCCAGAACAGATTTGATTGGGCATTAAGCTACTCAACAAGGGTCTAGAGCAGCAGAAGGCCGCCCTGTCGGAAAGTGGAAAACTGGTCTCCCAATCTGACCAATGCTGCACGGATCCGGCCTGGAATGATGTAAGACCCCAATGTGCCCCGGAGCAGCATCACCGCTCCGACCATCGGGAGGACAACTACTCAAGAACCGGATCTTCAGGATAGCACCACAAAACTGCACGTGACTGGCACAATGTTACTCTAGCTGCGGAGCAAGATGCAATTGCTGCACTGAATCCGAAGAATCCTCCCTGGCGAGAGTCGAACAATTGCAAGGATGAAGACAAAGAGAAATGTCGGGAGGAGGACCGTCAAAGAATGCCACCTCCTAGACATGCAAGCCATCCGGCTGACAGACGAAGGAACGATGGACACCGTGCTGAGACGAGCCGGCAGGGGGCTCGTCGTAATGAAGATCCTCCCCGGAACCAGAATAATCACGCTCCGGACGGAGGCCGGCGATCAGTCGGAAACAATCCAGCTGCTCCACCCTCTCCACCAAGTAGCCATCACAACGGCTCCCAAGGAGGCCAAGGAGGGCGTCGTGGCGGAGGAGGTAGTGGCAGGAGCTGAAGTCCGGCTCCAAGGTACCGCGGCCATAGCCGTCATTCAGGACGATCTTTATCCCCAAGTGATGCAAGGCACAAAATTAACTCCAATATAGAGGCACGGCGCTACGAAAATGATGATATATACGTGGGCCCAAAGTGCTTTGGACCACGCATAAGAGCAATAAAATTCCCGGAAGGATTTGCTATCTCAAGACACATCCAAGCCTACGACAGCATAGCTCAGCCAGATACTTGGCTCCGGGATTTTTTCCAAGCTTGCTGCATCGCTAAAGGGGGAAACAGCCTAGTCGCAACCCAATAACTCCCACTCATGTTGCGAAAGACGGCACAATCATGGCTCAATGAACTTCCAGAGAACACCATCCACAACTGTTATGACATGCAAAGTGCGTTCTTTCGGAATTTTGAAGGCACATATCGGAGGCCCTGTACGGTAGAAGACCTACAGCGTTGCACCCAGAAAGCCAGAGAAACTTGCCGAGATTATCTCGGACGATGGATCGACACCAAGAACTCTTGTGAAGGAGTAAATGACCAAACTGCGATTGAAGCTTTCATTGCAGGTCTCCCAATTGGTTTACTACGTCATCGCTTGAAGTGTGACAAGGTCACTGATTTGGGAGAGATGATAGAAACAGCAAGCAAGTATGCAGATGTTGGCGATGACGCAGAGGGATTACTGAATGCCCTAGATGTGCCACAGTCGGCAAAACAACCAAAGCAGCAAGCTCAGAAGCGCAAGAACACCTCGGAAGAAAAGCCCAACATGGAAACGGCAGTGGTTACTACTACTTTCGGGTCTGGAGGACAAGGAGGACGTGGCGGTGGCCACGGACGTGGTCGTGGGACATCAAGAGTTCAAGGTAGAGGAGACCAGCAACCTGGCAAAACCTACTCTTAGGCCAACATTGCCAATAACCCATGTGTGCATCACCTAGATGCCAATGGGGGCTCGTCTCACACAAACACTGAGTGTCATTTTAATGACGACATCAAGAGAGATGATACCGCTGGCTACAGATCTAAGCGGACGAAGGGAAATAAGAATCCCGAAAAGGATAAAGAGACCAAGGAAGATTCCGACATGGAGGAAGCTGATGCTTCAAATCCCAAGCCAGAGGGGAAGAAAACCTTCCCAACCAAGAAAGACACCTACGTCACCTTCCTCGGATCTCAATCAGCTAAGGTCAAGAAAGCAGTTCTGCATGAGCTCAATGCGATAGTTTCGGCTGTCCCCCAGTATCTAGACTGGTCGGAAGTTGCAATCACCTTTAACCGCGCTGATCATCCGCCTAAGTTGCACAGGCAAGGAAAATACGCCTTAGTGGTCAATCCACTTATCAACGGCTATGGTTTCTCCAAGTCCCTCATGGACGGTGGTAGCAACATCAATAGTCTGTATGTCGAAACGCTACGCCGGATGTGAATCTCGGAGACCCAGCTGAATCATAGCTCTGTGATCTTTCATGGAATTGTCCCAGGAAGACAAGCAAATTCCCTGGGAGAGATCACTTTGGATGTCACCTTTGGTACTCCAAAGAATTATCTGACGGAGGCACTTTCCTTCGAAGTGGTTTCGTTCAAGAGCGCCTACCACGCTATATTCGGACGGCTAGCTTACTGGGATTTTATGGCTCGTCCATGTTACATTTACAATATGATGAAAATTCCAGGTCCCAATGGCGTGATCACCATTAGGGGAGACCCAAATAAATCGCGAGATTGCGAGGATGGAAATGCCGCCTTCGCTGAAGCCGTGCTGCACGCCCAAGAGTACCAGGAGATCAAGAAGACCATAGATCCGTCCGAGATGCCCGCAATGAAGAAGGAGGTGACAAAGCCGAATCCGGAGTTCAAGGCATCAGAAGAGACGAAGAAGACGCCGTTGAAGGATGATGACCCCTCCAAGGTGACCCAGATAGGCGTAGGCCTAGATAGCGCATAGGAAAGCGCGCTCGTCAAGTTCCTCCAAGCAAATCAAGACATCTTCGCATGGCAGCCATCTGACATGACCGGAGTACCTAGGGAACTTGCCGAGAACTCTCTAAATGTAAACTCTAATGCTAAACCCATCAAACAGTCCCTACGACATTTTGGTGATGTAAAGCGTAAGGCAATAGCTAAGGAACTAGCCCGGCTCGAGTTAGCCGGATTCATAGAAGAGGTCATCCATACTGATTGGTCGGCTAACCCTGTAATGGTCCCTAAAAAGGACACCACTGATTTAAGGATGTGTGTTGATTATACTGCCTTGAAAAGGCTTTTCCCAAAGATTCGTTCGCTCTGCCTAGAATTGATCAAGTTATCGATTCTACGGCAGGCTCGGAACTCCTCTGTTTTCTCGACGCATATTCCGGCTATCACCAAATTCGGATGAAGGAATCAGATAAATTCAAAACTTCATTCATAACCCCCTTCGGAACCTTCTGTTTCATTACGATGCCCTTTGGGCTCAAGAATGCAGGAGCTACGTACCAGCGCACTATGTAGCATTGCCTCCACGACCAAATCGGACGCAACGTACATGCATATGTGGATGACATTGCGGTGATGTCCAAAAAGAAGGAAACATTAATTTCCGACTTAGAGGAAACGTTCGCCAATCTATGAAAATACAACATAATGCTTAATCCGAAGAAGTGTTTCTTTGGAATCCCAGCCGGAAATTGTTAGGTTTCATCATGTCTCAAAGAGGCATAGAGGTGAACCGAGACAAGATTAAGGCTATACTCAATATTTCAAGGCCAACTCGCCTGAAGGACGTTCAAAGACTAACTGGTTGCATTGCTGCAGTCAGTCGGTTTGTAAACCGGCTCGGAGAAAGAGCCGCACCACTTTACAAGCTCCTAAAAAAGACCAAGAAATTCGTTTGAACTGATGAAGCTAAAGCTGCATTAAAAGATTTGAAATAAGTACTCTCGTCTGCTCCTAGCCTTGCAGCACCGAAACCAAGGGAACCGATGTTGCTCTATCTCGCTGCGAAAAATAGGGTCGTCAGTGTCGTCATGGTGGTGGAGAGACCAGAGGAAAATCAGGAACACCTGGTGCAGCGTCCGACTTATTATCTCAGCGAGGTCCTAACTGAATCGAAGCAGCGGTATCCACACTATCAAAAGCTGGCTTATGGTCTGTTTTTTGCATCCCATAAGTTACGGCATTATTTTTAGGAACATCCAATTAACGTGGTGAGCACAGCTCCCATGAAAGATATAATCAATAATAGCAAAACTATAAGACGCGTCGCAAAATGGGGCATAGAGCTTTTAGCCTTCGATATTGAGTATAAACCTCGGACAGCAATCAAATCCCAAATCCTTGCTGACTTTATTGCTGATTGGACAGAGACAAAGGAGAATATGACCCTCCCTGAGTCGGAATATTGGACCCTATATTTTGACGGGTCTAAGGCTCGCGGGGGCTCGGGGGCTGGCGTGGTGCTCAAATCACCCCAAGGAGATAAACTTCCATATGTGTTGCAGATCCACTTCACGGCGACAAATAATATTGCCGAGTATGAAGCACTGCTGCATGGAATCCAGATTGCTAAGGATATCAACATCCGACGTTTGATGTGTTACGGAGATTCAGATCTTGTTGCTCAACAAGTGTCGGATATTTGTAATGCAAATAAGCACATGAAGTGGATGACCTATCTAAATGGTTCGAAGGGTTTGAGGTTCAGCACATCCCTCGAGCAGAAAATGAGGAAGCAGATGCATTATCTCGGATAGGCTCCACATGGAAAGAGGTCCCGGATGGCGCTATTTTAGAGCACCTCAAAGTTCCTTCAATAAAAGGAGTAGACGAGGAATATCCGACCAAATCCGACTCACCTTTAGTAGCAGTTCTGGCTGTAATTCCTAGCTAGACTCAACCCTACCTTGACTACTTGGTAGACGACAAATTACCCGAAGACGAAGTTCTGAGCCGGCAGATCGTTCGACGAGCAAAAGCCTATACTGTAGTTAGTGGTGAGCTCTATAAGCGGAGTGTGTCTGGGGTCTTTCAGCGCTGTGTATCTCCGGAAAAAGGAGTGGAAATCTTAAGAGAAATCCACGAAGGCGAGTGTGGTCACCATGCTGTAGCCAAATTTTTAGTGGCAAAAGCTTTTCGACACGGTTTTTTCTGGCTTACAGCCAAGGCAGATGTCGAACGGCTGGTCAAGACGTGCAAGGGCTGCCAAAAATAAGCCAAACAAGCTCATGTTTTGGCTAATCAGCTGCGAACAATACCAATAACATGGCCTTTTGCGGTCTGGGGGCTTGACATGGTAGGACCATTCAAACGGGCTCCAAGTGGATTTACTCACCTCTTAGTGATGGTGGATAAATTCACCAACTGGATTGAGGCTAAACCCGTCACTAGTTGTGATGGAGCAACAACCAGAAGATTTGTCGAGGATGTTATAATCCGGTATGGTTATCCGCATAACATTATCACGGACAACGGGAGTAATTTCTCCATGGGAGAGCTTGCCAAATTCTGCAATGAACCAAATATCCGGCTTGACATTGCGTCAGTCATACATCCGCAGGCTAATGAACAAGTCGAAAGAGCAAATGGTTTAATCTTACAAGGCCTAAAACCAAGACTCGAAGCACCACTACGACGTGCTGCGGGGGCTTGGGCAGAGGAATTACCTTCTGTAATATGGAGCTTGCGAACAACTCCGAACAGGTCAACCGAATACACACCATTCTTCTTGGTCTATGGTGCTGAAGCAGTTCTTCCTAGTGATTTGATTCACAATTCTCCTAGAGTTGCCGCATATATTGAAGAAGATGCCGAGATTTCTCAACAAAATGATCTCGACTTAGTCGAAGAAGTTCGCGTTGTTGCTGAAATGAGATCAACAGCCTATCAGCAGAAGTTACGCAAGTATCATAGCCAGAGAGTTAGAAACTGATCTTTCAATAAGGGCGATTTGGTTCTCCGGCTTGTGCAACAAAGAAAGCACAAACTTTCCCTAGTATGTGAAGGGACCTTTTTGGTTAGTCGAGTATTGCACAATGGTTCATACTACCTAACTGATATGCGGTCAGTTAGAGAAAGACCTGCTACTAAGAAGAGAAAGAGAGCTAGAGGCAGTACAAACCCTGAAGAATTAGACAGACCATGGAATATTGCTCAGCTACGTCCCTTTTATTCTTAGTTTATCCTTCTTTGTAATAATATATGTGTACATGTTCAAAAAGAAATAAAGTATTGGTTGCCTCAA